>OZ010652.1:130668694-131268694 GCA_963932375.1 Phania funesta | reverse complement strand
ATTTGATTACAATTATAACGAGATACAAACGAAATAAAATTCAGCTGAAATTTAATGGGATCTTATTTAAAAAAAATCTATGAAAGATTAATTACGAATTAAACCTAAATGAAACTAAATTATTTATTTATGATTCTAAGTCAGAACTCACATTTTGGAACAGTGACATCTCCAAACGTTTCAGAAAATTATACTTTAAAGAAAATGATGTGTGGTTTATTCCATTTATCATAATATTTTTGAATAGCATCTCTAATGAAACCAAAACAAAACACATTTCGAGAGAAGAGAAGAAAATAAAATGTGAGGAATAGATATCATACATGTATAAAGGAACTTAGAGATAAGTAAAGTAATTATATTTTTACGTAGACATAGTGAAAGAGAAAAGTACATCAAACCTTGTGCTGTAATGTTTGATTAAGTGGTAACACTAATATCAAACCCTTTTCACGTTGCTTGCTGTTGTGAAAGTATGTGACTGGTAAAATATGAAATAAATCACACTTGGCAAAGAGATGCTGTCGGCAGCAAATCATAATAAATGCGTTTTTTTCACCAACTGATTTATTTTCTCAAAACACTCCAAGTTTTCAAGACACAGATAATAAAACGTAAAAGACAAACTGGGATAAACGATGCGTTGTAGAAGATTTACTGGAAATATATTAAGCAATATATAGCATAGCATTTATCGAAATTATGATCAAAGATATTGCAACTCATTTGTTGAGGGTGGATAAGCCAGCCTCATTGCGCATTTTGCTGGTCACTTTCTTGAAATGAAGAGAATAAGAAGTTCTAAAAATTCTTCTTTTAGCAAATATGCAAAAACTTGTGCCGAGATAAAACAGAGATACATACTTTCATTGCCAACCATTAGTTGGCTAAATTTAAAATACATATCATCATAATGAATTCAATAACAAAAAAGTTAGCGTGTAGTTAATTTCGTTCTAACCTAAGAACATTAAATTTAAAAAATATTCATCCTCGTATTCTAATTGTCTCTAGTGTTGGGTTAAAAATAAGATGTTTACAGTTGACACACAATTAGTAGAAAAGACACAAAGAATATTGAAACGTGTGTAGCAGCATAGAAAATACATTCCATTCTGCTAGTTGTCTAATGAAATTTTTAATTTTATTGTATTTAAAGTTATCTTATCAAAATAATTTTCTTTCTTAATATAAAGAAAGGGAACGGACTAAGGCCTAAGGATTAAATTACTTAAATTTAATACCTTTTTAATTGCACATTTTTTTTTCAAATTTGCTTTTAATATCAAAGTGCTGCTTAAAAAGACTTTTTTTTCAAGTTGCTTTTGTAAAGACAAACTTTTTAACAAGCTACGTTTTTAAAATTTTTAAAAAAGAAGCTTTTGGAAAACTACTTCATAAAATGATACATTACATAAAGTTTATAAAAAAAAACAAAGGATTTCAGTATAAGACGCTATACAACACACTTTGCTTACGCGTGCAAAATGACTCATGTTTGCATTAAATTAAAAACTATAACTCATGAATATAAGTGCAACTTCTCCGTGTGGTACATCTACTATATTAGAGATGGACTAGTGGTAGTTAGCACACCGTACGCTTTAAAACTAACACAAACAAATTCATTGAAAATGCACAACACGTAGGGAATTTAAAGGATACGTGTGGTTTTGCCAAGATCCGGATGATATTTTAATTGGATATAAACGGAAGTTTGAGTTTGTGAGTTACTTGGTCACACTTGCCTAAATAACGTGCGTAAATAAGAAGTGAATGAATAAAACGATTTCAGAGTTGGGGAGGTGCCATGTGATAACAAGTCAATTTGAAAGAAGTTAAGAGAGGATTTGTTAGCAGACATTTGATAAAAAATATCGTTTAAAAATAGAAAATGCTTTTTAATCGAATTGTAATGAACAGTTTTTTTGGCAACGTTGTTATTAGAAGATCATCTTGAAATAAACACTAAGGTATTTTTAGTATTGAATAAGTTTTATGTAAATTATTTATTGCCCATTTCACTGGACACTTGTTCTATTCGTAGGTTTATAATCTGTCGGCAAATACATCTGTTTAACAAAGCAATGAAAAGAGTTTGCTTTTAAAACGTTTATAATAAAAATAATGTTTAAGGAAAACTAGTTCTTTAGTCTAGGAAACTTCGTGTAAGCAAGTACTACGGAAAAGTTCACTAAAAAATGTTATTTAAAAAATTCTGTATCATTAAAAAAAATACTCTTTAAAATTTATTTTAAAAGTTTTCTATCTTTTTTTTTCAATTCTATCAAAACTTATTTAATTATATAAATGCAACTTATTTGCTTGTGGATAAGCTAGCTTCTACGCATATTTCGCTGACTGCTTAAGCCATCTAATCAGGAAGCCTTTACCCACCTTTTCAGAAAAACAAGAAAGTCTTGAAATTCTTCAAAACAAATGAGAAAGTTTAATGAACCCCAACCAAAAACATTAACATTTATTATAGATTTTTTTGCCTTTTTTAATTTCTATACAATAATAAAAATTTTTAAAGAAACATTTTTATTTAAGTCCTTAAATCTTTTATAATTAGTAGGAAAATTTAAAGACATTAAAGATTACTTGCCTTTCTATACGTGGTTGTTTGTTTGGCAACTCTAGAAGTAGCTGTACGCGGTAAAAAAATCAACACAACACGTCAAAACGCAAAAACTAGCAAGTGTTGCCGTTCGCAATAACGATGGCTTATTTACTAATATACGGAGAATATTATATCATTTAATTTTAGGCTTAAGTTCGCTTTTTTTATTCCTGCTATTCAGAAGGAACATTTTGTCTGATATGAAACCTTGAATAGAGTAAAAGTTACCATTTTATTAGACAACTAGCAGAATGGAATACATTTTTCTATGCCGCTACGCACGATTTCAACATTTTGTGTGTCTTTTCTACTAATTTTGTGTCAACTGTAAACATCATCTATTTAACTCAACACTATAGGCAAACAGAATATGGAAATAAACATTTTTAAATTTTGGACGAGAACGAAGTTTACACTTTAACTTTTGTGTTATTGTGTTCCTTCTATCATGCTTAGGGTGAAGTTATAAAGTAATTAAACCATTTCAAATATATTGGAAAGTAATGCTATAGAAATTTGGTCAATAAATGACACGATCCAAGTCTCTCTTCTTATTTTTTGAGTATAACTATTTTATTCCTCATATTTAGTTGAAGGGTATATCGGGATGCACAAAGCCAAAAGTATCCATTCTCCTTGTTTTTTAAAGCTTTTATAAAAACGAAGATATCTACTGGCCTGTATTTCTATTGTAGTAAGTAAGAATGCAGATAAGAAAACAGTACACACAAACGAGTACAGTAGATGTGTTCTCCTGTTGTATAGGTAAAGCAATAAGCACAACAACAACAAAAGCGAAGACAGTGCGTCGGAGCCAAAGGAGTTAAAATGGTAGCTTAACAGTAGCTTGTGTGCCATGACAAAAATAAAAGAAGAAATATTAAATATATTGTAAACAATTTAATAACACAGGTACACAAGGAAACCGTATTCAAAAAAGCATACACCAGGCATGGAAAAGTTGATATAATCGTGTTTTTAATGTTTAATTAAATGTGTGATAAAAAAATGTTGCATTAGTAATTAAGATTTTTTTGGCTGATTCTACGGCAGATTTTTAAAATAGAAAAAAAAATACTGATTTGCAGAAACTATCAAGGTTTTAAAGCACAATAAAAATATAAGGTCACTGTGATACTATCACTACTGACTGGCCTATAAAGAGAGCTTAAATTAAATATACCATGGAATTTTTTCAGAAACAGGCGTGTCTGTCAAATATATATTTCAAATTAATTTAGTAGCCTGAGCTTTAAAATTTTAAATCCCTGACAATGATTATAGTTTTCCTTTTCAAAAAAATTCCGATTTTGTAGCGTCCCAGGAATACATTGCATCTCAAAATATTTTGTATAAAGAAAACATCGTTTTCTATCCCTGGCATACATACGCACACTCATGCACAAAAGTAATTCATTGTGTGCGTCTGTTGTTCGTTGCCTTTTACTTGTTTTAAACTATGAAAATGTTGCGAGACAATTTGCAACTTGGCAGGTCTTGTTTTAGATTTTTCCTTCTGTTTCCCTATTATTGTCCTTTAGGAAAATTTAAGGCAGGACAATTTATCACCGTGATCAAAAGACTTTAGTGCCCTAACAACATGATAATTATTTTTTGTTAAATACTTCTCGCAAATAAATATTATTCATGTTTATTGTTTAAGGTAAACTAAACGGAATAAATAAAAAATTTAATAAAACAAGAAATTAAACAGATTAAATTTTAATCACGCCCACTTCATTTAATAGAACGATCGAAATATGGGTCAAGAGAGTGCTGAAATCAATTCTGATTCGGGTTCAATTCGTAGGCGGTAACTAGTTCAATTTTAAGGCAACAAAAAATAAGTGTTAAGTTTGTAAAATCTCTGACGTATGTTTGTAAATTGGAATTGTATATTGATTTTTGCCAAAATAAAACCAAAGTAATTTTTAAGAAAGTGCCACCACATTTCCAAAAATAATTCAAAAATTTCCGCGCTTCTGGTTACTTCATATCAGGCGTGTGTTTCTCGTCTATTCATCTTTTGTGAAAAAGAAGATACAAAATTGAATTATTATTATTTTCATAGTGCGTGAAAACTCCTTGTTATTTTAAGCACATTTGAAAGATTCGGAAATTCTGAAACAAATTAAAAAGGCACAAAACAATAACTACATTTTTTAGCCTCCAATATTGGAAACTTTTACCAGTTTAAAAAGTTTAAAATTGAACGCCCCTAACGCAACATTTGTGAATTTGGAATAATTCTTTTGCAAAATCTCTTTATTTGTGTTTCTTGATTTTGTAAATTTATGAACTTCCTCTGCTCGTACACATTTCTCATTAATTTTCTTTAGTTTGCCGCATTGACAAGAAATAAAGCAATAAATTTATGTAGATAAATTTATAGAATAATTATTTGCTTAAAATATTTGTCCTTTATAAATTATCATCTGAGAATATGTCCTTTTCCCTTTGCATACAGTCGTTAGTAATTACATTGGCACAGCTGGTTTCACATATACAATAATATTTTGTTTTGATAAATTATTTACAGCTCAAGACAGTGGGGCAAATAGTCAGTGATAGAAAACCAAAATTGTGTTGAAAAAAATTCCGAATATTCCTCTATCGTAATGTGTGCCCACTGTCAATGTTTTGCATATTCTAAAAAAGTAATAATTTGATTGTTTGCTGTTTACTGCTCACGTGGGTCTTCTACATTTGTTTATTATTGTTAATACTTAAGAGAAAATATTTTAACTCAGCATCTGTTGCTGCAGGAATAGTGCAGTTCGTAGCAAAAGAAACACACTACGACTTCTCCTGGTTGCTGGTAAAGTGTAGCTGTTATACAAATTGTACTTAAAGCATCATGTGTTGTCGGTTTCTATTGATATTTTATTGAGGATGTTAATAGAAGATAAATGTTGTAGACACTTCTTACGCAAAATAAAATTTCAAAAAAAAACATAAACACACATATTTTTTTAAGCAGTGACAAACGAAATTTTTTAAAAATATCCAGAAGCATTGATTTTGCAAATTTGTTACGATATTGATACAATTAAAGTGATAGATCAATTAAACGTTAATAAGATTTTTGCGTATCCGCATATGATAGGGCTTCATGATGTCCCACAGAAAAATTTCAATCGCTGGTAAATTGCATCGATATAAAGCAAAAGCAGCGCCTGCTGTTGAACATGTGCCTTTTTCTACCCGTAGATATCCATAAGATCCAAAAATCTATATACCTTATCGTTGCTGCTTTGTCTTGTTTAAACTGCAGGCCCTTTCTGAACGTTGAACTTGTTAACTTTTGGTTTCCACTGCCTGTCAGCACATGTGTGCCATTCCTTGTCTTTTATTCTTGTATTGTGGCTGCTGCAAGGTACATATGTACAGTGATATGAATCATTCAGGTTTATATTGTGAAGACTTATATTGTTTGGATGCAAATAAAATCCATATTTAAATACACACAAGCTAACGGAAAAAAACACACACAAAAAAGAAAACAAATACATTCTTTCTCTCTTCCATATGTATGAATTTATTTGGTTGCTGTATTCTTTTTGTATGAGGGATTCAATACTTTGCGCTTACAAGTAAATGCAGCATTTTTTCGCATACATTTGCTTCGAGACTTCTACTATGAAATTAAATAAATAATATTTATGTTGACAATCAAATATTTTTGTTAGTGTAGTGTAATTTTTTTCAACTATAATCGACTTACTAACACACATATATATCAACTTAGCAATACATAGAGATATGCATTTATTTGCACATTCATAATTATTGATATGCATTTGCAATAATTCACCATAGAAAATCATGCGCTAACAGAAGAGTATCTAAAAAGGAACCTTTCTAAAAAAATTATTTAAAACAAACCATTACTGCCCTCTAAAAAAGTACTTTATAACAAAAATCAAGGTATCATTTTTTCTCAAGAGGATCAATTATAAAAAAGTCACATTATACAAAGAAACTATTGAAAGACTTACCCTCTATAAAAGAAGACCTTAACTTAGACGTACAATTTTAAGAAAGGTCCTTAAAAAGACACACTTGAAAAAGTGTGTCTACCAAACAGTAACGTTTTCAAAAGTGTGTATTAGAAAAGAACAGCGTCTTTTAAAAAATCAATACAAAAAAAATAGAAGCGTTTTAAAAAATTATATTAAAGAAAAATAGTATTAAAAAAAATTACATTAGGTTTAGAAATTGTACCTAGCAACCTCTCATTTCAAGTTCTTTTATTGTCATGTCCGCAGAAAGAAATAACTAGACTTTGTTAATTTCATAATTAGAAATTATAGTCAGCCCTTTACTTTACCTCGTCTTACCTCGATGTCATATAATCTTGAATTCTACCATTGAAATCGCTCCTGCATCTTGATTAAAGGCTGCCATCTATATTTTTAACATTCTTTTAGGGTCCAGGAAAGATTAAAACTCGACATTGTGAAATATCAACGACAAAAGCGGTGCTTTGTCACATTAAAGGCATCATTTAAAATAAACCTTTGATTTTGTGTCTAAAATAATCGAATATAACGTCGATTACCCACAAAAAAATTATAAAAGTTTACGTGAAAGGAAAAATCCATAAATACAACTGGAAAACACAAACTGAGAGATAAAGTAGGATACATAAAAACTTTAATGGCTGAAAACTTCTAAACACTCATTTAAATAAAAAGATATTATATCTACAATGTAGGTGTGTATGTACGTGTATTTAATTAAGTAGCGTTGAGTCAAACCGTTGTTGTTGGTAAGAAAAAAATCGTGAATGACAATTGTATCCAAATTTTTGTTTTAGCAGATGTCATTATGTGGTAAAACGCGTTTAGACATTTTGTTATGTCAATTAACCAACAGCGTACCGAACACAACGTTAAAACAAAACCGTAGAAAGTCAGCAACAACAGTAGTGCAATACTCGTAACCATAACAATTATAAATCCTTGACAAACAATGAGCTTGTGGTTTAAACAAACTTAACAAAATTAAGCAGATAATTCAACAATATTTCTTTAAGACCAAAAACAAAAGAAAAACACTTCAGACATTCGAACACAACCGACTATAGAAACAATAAGAAGCGTGCGTTGTAGAAAGAGAATGAATAATGGGATGGATGAATGTAAGAGAATGTAGATATAAATATAAGGTGCACATCAAAATGATAAGGTTTCTTCTGACGCAAAAAGTAGAGAAAAGTATATTTATCATTATCACTAATTGAGTTGAATTTTACAAAATGAAATTAGATTTAAATGCGCCAATACGCGAGTCATGATAGCATATCCCCGTTATGAAGTCAGAACTAGAATAAATAGTTTTAGGAAATATGGCCCTATAATCCTTGTAAGCATATCAACTAATATCTGTTGTAGAATGCCCATTGCGTTTACGAGATCTAAATCTTGTGAAAAGAACATGAGCGGCAGGTATTATGCTGGAAACTGGCAGTATAATTCGTTATAATAAAAGATGAAAACAATGAGTATGATAGGCTAGAAGATTTTTACGAATACAAAAACAGAGAAAATAAAATTCATAGTATATTTTAAGGCGGCTATTTAAAAGTGCACATTTCATTTGTTGTTTACACAAGTTCTTGTGTGTGTGTGTGTGTCAGCTTGGCTTTAATTAAAACCACAAAAAGAAAATGTTAAAACAATTATTATTTATTTTGCTATGTTTTACTTTATCTCGTCTCTGTCTTGCTATTGTTATCATGCATTGTCATCATCACTAATTAAAATTTAAATTTTAATAATTTAATCGCCAGAATTTATTATTTATGGCATAATCTGTTTAAGCCTTAGTGATTTTATTTACATAAAATATGGATTCTATGGAAAACATGTTATAACAGATTATGGTATAATTAAAAGAAAAATGAAATTAATTTAGTTTTTATTTTTAAATTCATTAAAAATTGAGGATTTTTTCTAACTTTTCATAGGTTATGTATCAATTTATATAATTTAATATAATTAATATTTAATGCTTCAAATGTCTAAATGAATGGCGATATAAATCAACAGGGCTGACGGCAATATTAATTTTGAAAGTAAAAGGTAAAAATATGTGGCGGATGATAGATTTAAATGAATGAATACATTGGCATTTTCTTCAAGTAAAAACACTAGTATTTTTATTTTTTATTTTTGTCAAATGGAATTCAATTGTCAAAATTAAAATAATTTTCAATTAGTAGTAAAAGCTTTTGGAGGATTTGCTAACAATACGACCTTCTTCCTTTTAAAACTAGCGTATGCTTTCTCTAATAGACAATATGTAACTAAAATTACAAATGCATTGTCGGCTTTAAAAAGTTAGCTGTTCTGGATTTCACATATTATTAGCAAGTGTCCTGAGACAATATTTTATATTTTTTTGCCACACAGTAGTGCTCTCTGGTATCCGGGACAGCGGTAAGGGATTATGTAAAACATGTACATTTTTTTCCTGCATTGCTAATAACTGTACGTACTAATATAAACAATATTCACATAATCTGTCAAGTAGTGTCATATTAAATACGGCAAAATATATGTGCTTACCAAGGCAAATTAAAACAGGTAAACTCACCACCGCAGGTGATGACTTTTTTCCATACTAAAGAAATTTTCTCTATTTCCGGCGCTTATTAAATGGAGCTTGACATCCGCAGCTGAGCAGAAATTCGTCCGTGAGTCTATCTGTTATAAATTTTTCTTGAGTGCTTACTATAAAGTGCGTTTGAGTGTGCTGGTTTTTTACTGGGCATATGGACCGTATGATTATTGAATTACTCTGTGAAAATAATTAAATATTCATCATACGCCCCAAAAAAATCTTCGAGTGTTATACATATATTTGCTAAACGTTTGAAAAAAAATAAATTATTATTTTAAAGACTCAGTTAAAACATGCGAGGGGTAATAATATAATATGACTTTAATACATTTCTAAAGTACATTTCTCACAAAATTAGATTTAGTTTAAGTTTAATATTAAAAACAGTATACCAAAGACCCTTAAGATATGAATATCATTTTGTTTAGTATAACACATTAACTGTTTGTTTAAGTAATAGAACATAACATCATATTAGAAAATATATCAGCGTCCATTAACTATCAGATACAAAAAGTTAATAAAAAACGAATCCTACAAAAGTCATTATTAACCATTTTTCTTTCAGCAAGTTTGCCATCACTGTTTATATTTGTTTTTAACAGTATTTACTTATTTATTCAATTTTGTTTTAGGCTACAATTGAATCTTATTTGGCTGCTAAGTATGTCATTAAAGGCACTTATTTACTTAATATATTATTTCTATTATGACACACATAATTTGGCGAATATTTTTTTAGTTAAGCACACATTAGTTATGAAGACTCATACCATATACATGAGAACTAAATTTATCAAAATACTTCTTGCTTTAATTCCGCTAACAAGAGAGCGAGTTAAACAGATTATTGTGCAAGTCCAGAAATATGAGAAAATCGCGAGAGCTACTAAAAAATATTAAACTAAAACTTTTGATAACTTTCTTAAGTTGTCGTTTTTCTTAAACTTTTCCACTAGTAAAAGATGCATATTTGATTGGCCCTTCACATTCACCTAATGAAGAGCTGCTTTATTAAGAAATTCTTTATTAAAAAAGTAATAAGTTGGTTAATATTTTTCTCTGTGTAGACAGAATTCAAAGGGCGTTATTTTGGAAAGGAAATTAAAAAGTAAAGTAAAGTTATACGTTTTGTTTGTGTTTGTTGTAATATGAATTGTTTTCAAAATAGACGGCAGAGTTGAAGTAATCATACGTTCAGTTGAAGTCATGCGAAAGAAGGATGTTCAAATAAGTTTTATTTTCTGAAAGAAATATTTACCACAACAAGAATGTTTTTTTTTTATTAATTTGAATATCCAAATGGTTTCAGACATTTAATTATAAGAGAACACTCATTTGCACGTGCTTTTACAAAGTGATGTGGATAATGACAGAAATATTTTTTTAAGTCCAATAACAGCCAGACTTTACTAAGCTTTGAGGTCTTTAATATTACACCACACGATAAATAATATTGCATTCGCTACTTGGGATAAAAAGTTTTGAATAAAGTATATAAATACAGCTTAAGGTCATACATGAACAATAATGAAAGAACATTAACGATCACGGAAGACAAGACTAAGCATGCATCTGCAAATAATTAATTAGTGTCGAGGAGATCACACTGTTAAAATCGCATGTTGGCCAAATTCAGCTTCAGTATTTCGGAAAAGGAAAAACCTAAATTACCATTGATATAAAGTGGCATTGATGGAGGAGTTGGGATTTATAATCATTGAATTGAACAGAAATACATTCATAATAAAATATTTTATACTTTTATAACTTTTATATTCTTCCGATTTAAATCTAATTGAAAGTCTAATTTACTTAAAGCACTTTGAAGAATAAATAATCAAGGTCACAATGTAAAATAATACGGCACCCTTTAATTCTATGCGGTTTTTTAAACAAGTAGCAATAATAATCCCAGCTACTGGTGGGTAATTTTAAATGACAAGATCTAAGGTCTTATAAGACTTCTCGCTAATTTACTAAGAAGCACATTATCGGTCCTGCACATAACCGTTTTTATAATATTTATTGTATTTTATTGCTCTATTTTGACAAGATTTTTAATTTTACTCTCTTTCCTGCTGCACTTTTAAACGTACTTCAATAAGAAGCCATATTACAGCAGCTTCGACTTCGTCCAGAGAAGGTTTTATTAAATAAAGGTAAAAATTGAATATTGAGAAGCATTTTCAATGATACAATTTTTAAAGACGATTTTTTTTAAAAACCAAAAGTAAAAGAAAGTAAAGGATGCTCTATTTTATTGTTTGATTCTTACAAAATTTAATAATCTGCACTTTCGAAATCTTAGGGCCGAACATGCGGCCTTAAGTATTTAAAACTTTATACAACATATTTAGGTAAAAAATATGATTGTGGTAAAACAAATTACAAAATGAAAATTTTCCAAGGTAAATTAATTTTTAATATCACAAAACTGTTTGCAATAACTCATTTATGCTTAATTTTACATGAACTGAACCTCATAAATAATAAGTATAATCACTTGGGAGTTAGAACAAAAGTCAGTTTTATATTTGTAAAAATTCATTGAAATTTTTTATAAAACACAATTTTTTATAAACGCAAATTCTGTGAATATTTCATTCAACTTGCACAGTGTTGTTTTCTCTATATTACTTTTAATTTGTTTTTATTGCTTTTTCTTTGCAAAATGCAAATATCTATTGTGTTTTTGTTTTCTAGTTGTGCATATTTAATTGCCTGCATTAAATATTAAAATATTGAAAATGTTATTACTAAAAACAAACAAACATGGAAATTAAATTAATAAATTATCGATGTGAATTAACATTGGAATGTCATAAATTAAACATGCACACAGACAGACATTTCAATTGTGATAAAAGTAATAATTGCACAGTGGACCATAATAATATAATAACTTCAAAAGTAAAGAAGAATATTTTATATAATTGCACAGCCAGACTAATAATCTCGATACTTTAATTATTAAGCTCTGCGCTTTTTACAATTTTTAGTTGTATGAAAACGAAATATATACATGTGAATAAGCAAAGAGTAGTTGTATTTAATAAACAAAGAAAAGGATATAAAAATAAATGAAATACAAATGCAGCAAAAATAATTAACATGCGAAGGGAGGCTAAAAAAGCAGCCAAACTGGAAAAACACAAAATAGTAAAAACCAAATTAACTTTTAACCAGTTGCTACTAATTAATGGCTTTGTTTTCCCCCTGTAAAATGCGCTGAAAGTCAATGAAATACATTAGAATAGTAACAACCTATCGGTAGCTGCACACTAAACTTATACCCTGCATCATAGTTAATCAGCAAAGTTTTCTTACAGGGCTGAACTTTGTATCCAAGTTATTTAAGCTTTTTTTGTAATTTATTTTTTTCAATGTTTAGTTTTGTATCTCTAAAGTTCGATAGAGTATCAAGAGCTACGGGTTGAAATTGTTGAAACTTACTTTGACGAAATATAAAGATACATTAAATATTTAATATAAGAACAATTGCTAAAAGGCTTAGGGCCTTTAATACAACTTTCACTTAAAGAAAAGGTTACTTTTGCCAAGTGAGGCAACCCCACATACAGAATATTCCCGATAATCTGAAGGGAATACATTATTACCACTAATTTTTAACGTACGTTTTATGCATATTATGTTTTCTTACTTTAGATACTTACTTTATATAAAATTGTCTTTACTTTTCAAGGCAAATTATAATAATTGCAAAATTTAGTCTGTTCTTTCAAAAAAAGTTACAGAACGTGAAAATAAAATTCCAAGATGAAAACAAAAATTACAGTGAGATTTTATCACCAGCAATAAACAAATAATAGTGGAACAGAAAAGTCAGTGAAAAAACAATAGTATTCATAAAAAAACAAACAAAAAATATTGACAAAACAATAAACAATACAGAAGGGTCTATTATTTTAGGACGCTCTTAGTATGATACCAACAACAATACTTTTAACAAATTAGAACATTGTGACAATGTGATGTTGTGATAGCGTGACTTGAAAACTCTACAATTGTGTAATAAATGCTAGATTTGTACCCTCAATATAAATTGTAGCATTTTCTTTGCTTTTTAGGATGTAAAGCTGCTACTACTAAATTCGTTAGATTTTTTTCTATAGTGCCTATTCTTGAAAATTTTTCCTCCGAAATTCTAAGTATTGAATAAATAAACGAATAATTTATTCAGACTCAAGTTCAAATGTTCTTCTTCTAATAAAGAAAGAAAGAAAAATTTTAATTTTATTAAAAATTTAAGTTAAAATTGGGTTATATTTTCTTCCCAAGTATTTCTTTGTCGTGTTGTTTCCGTTTTGTTTTCGAAGCAATTTTCGCGTTAATGGAATTTTAATGAAGAATCATTTGTAATGTTCCATGTTTTGTGTTAACAGAAAAGTTTACAAAATCGCAAAAATTTTTATTGTTTTACCTTCATGGTTTGTGGTGATTTACCCTTCAAACTATTGTGGAGTTAAACTGGTTATACAGGTAAATTCTAAGCGAACTCAGAAAAGACAATTAAAAACGAACGCAAGCAAGCACTAACATGTATGTGCTGGTTATTAAAGAGCATATGTATGCGTGAACATATGTGACGAAAGAACAGATCCCAACATATGTAATTATCAATTATTCGCGAATAGTTTTAAAATGCGAAAAAGGAACGAATGGTGCTGAAGAACCGTGGGACTTGAAAAGTGCAATATGCAAAAAATAGACTTGGTAACGTTTTTAAACTTTAAAGTTTAAAAATTATTCAAAAAATAAAAATAATTATTTCTTTTTCTATATAAGCGTTTAAATTGTTCTGAATAATACATTTTCTAATATCGTTAGATGCAAAGAAAAGACATGGCTGAGGAAATCATAATATGATTAAATTATGTGTTTGTAAAAAAAATAATATGGTCCGCTTATATTCATAAAAAAGAAAATACTTATGTTACTAATAGGCAGCGGCTGAGATGCTAGTACTTGCGACTTAAGCCATCGAGTACCTAATATTTAACGCACTAAAAACTTAAGTCGTAAGATATACTTGGAGGAAACACGAACGAACTTTACATATTTTGTCTATTAAGAATATTATAATAATTATATTATTGTTGTATGTTTAAAATACTTTTCATGTGGTTGGAACTTTAGTACAAAATTATTGTTCAACTCAATCGTGTTGGAATTTTTGTGAATGGAAATCACTTAATTATTTATTAAAAACGACTTGTTTATCGCAGCAATATTTGCCGTAACCATATGTTGTTATAGGCGACATAATATAGTTGCCGTGAACATGCCACAACCACCTTTTTCTTTACATGCAATAAAACTGTTTGCTGTCGCTTTCCCAACAGGAAGAGGGTAAATAATTATTTAATGGTAATTTGGGATCGATTAAATTTTGCATAACGAAAATGTTAATCCAAAACGATTACGAAAAATTATGTAGTTATATTTTTATACCCAATATATTGGAAACTACTGGTAGAGAGAATGGAAAAATATCTTTTTAAATCCCACATAATTATTTATCATTTATAAAATGCGTACAAGGAATTACGGAATTTATTTAAAGCAAAAGAAATACACCCTTCATTTACAAATACATATGCGTTAACATACAAATGTATGATTCAGTTGTACAAGCATTGACATGTATTTAGTGGCAAAAACCGCTGCATGATCGTCCATACCTTTGCACCTTAAAGTTCTTTATTTTCGTAACGGCGAAATGAACGAGTTTAATTGTTTCAAGTACGTTCTTTTACTGGTTATATTGTGCGTTCATTATCCTCTCTTTTTAATTACTTTCATCTTCTGTCTGTAGTAGGAACTAAACCTCCCTGACTAACTGTATTGCAGTGTATGGGTAAGCTGTGGTACTGTGTGTTGTTAACACTGACGATTTTTCGGTTTGGTTGTATCACATGTCGCAGTGCATAAGCGTAGTCGCGAGTGTGCATGACATCTTGGTTTTCATGTTCTCACATTTACTGGAGTTTATAAAAAAAATACATTGAAATTTAATTTTCATTACCACAACGAGACATCTCTGTGTCATTTTAACACTTGTAGCAGCGGCACACAAGCAGACTTATACAACTCTTACACTTCATTTACATTTTGTTGTAATTTTAATTCGTTGTATCGTATGTAAGCGTTCCTGAGACGACCTTCATAGGGTTGTACAAAAAGAATTGTATTTTCAGTGAAGGATTTTAAGGTGCAACAAATGAATTCAAACATCCGTAAAAACTAGAATAGTCCAAAATGTTGTCATTATGACATTGTCAGAAGGAATTTATTCTTTCTATTGAAAAATGATTTTTAGCTAATTTTTTTCCAAACTCATTTTGTTATAAATAATGCAATTGATTTGTTGAGAGTGGTTAAGCTGGTCTCTATGCGCAATTCGCTTAGGCTTACTCATTAGGAAGCTTTTACCCAACTTTTTATAAACAGCCCAAAAAAGCTTCTGCAAACATTGACAACGTAGTAAGGCAAGTAAGAAAAATAAAACTAGAATTTGTTTGTTGTAGGTGCTTTCTGTTAAAACTTTGATGTTTTTTTACGAATTTCTTTGGATTTCTCATTTGTTCTAAAGAGTTTTGAGTTTTTCTAAAAAGTCGGGCAAAGGTTTCTTATAGAGCTTGCCTAAACAACCAACGAAATGCGTTTATAGACTGGTTTTCCACCCTGAACAAATAAATTGAACTTTAATAAAATAAAATAAGTTGAAATAGAAAATTAGCTAGAAATAATTTTTAAAAAGTAATTTCAGTTGTTCTACTCTTTTCCATTCAAATGCCACCAGCAAACAAGAATAATATTTTATGGTACATCGAGTTAAACACAACCGGACAATTGAAATTGGCCAAAACTTCACATTTCATTAATAGTTTTATTTTCTTATGCGAAGAAGTATGTCGTTATGATGGTCACTATTGTGATCACTTCTATGAGTCTGTTTTTAAAATATTTATTTTATTATTCTATTCTTGTTGTTGTTTCACTACATTTTATCTGACTGTCACGCCCCATAATCTTCATTTTTTGCAAGTTTCCTGCACTTTTTGGGGTTATCTATCTGCTACTACAGCTGCTACTGCTTCTGTTGTTTGTCTGAAATGTAATGAATACTTGTGGAAGTGTATTAGCAAGCGTGTATTTGTGAGCATCCAGTTTGTAAACAAAGTTATAAACATGCACACGTTCTTTCTCTAATAAATTGTTATTGTTATGAGGATAAAGTATTTATGTATATATAACCACTAAGATAAACTTTGATATTTATATGCAAACATACACGCACACGCATTCTACAAATAATGATATCAAAGGACGTTATCCTGTCAGAACTACACTGGAAATTCACTTCCTTGTTACATCTGTAAGTAAAAAGAAGAACCAACTTACAAAAACAACTTGCATTATTATCGAATTGTGATCTTTCGTTCCTTGAAATGCCTTGAATCACCTTGAATGTAGGTGATATCCCCCCAAGGGGGAAACCTAGCTGGTACTCTTTATGTCAAAATATCAGCAATAGCAACTTCTGTATCCATGTCTAAGTGATCACAGATAGAGTTAATTTTCTTCGCTTAACAATTGTGAGATGAAGAATTGAATAGAAATTTCATTTTAACCTTATTTCAAATGTGCGTTTATATGTCTGCTTCTTGCACTGGAAATTTTTCAATACTCCGATATAAAAAATACCACACTACAAGAAACTCAAATATCATTGTCACATTTAATTTCATTTTGCAGTTTATAAGGCTTCTGTTGAAACCATAAAGATCGAGTAGGAAGGAGTCTTCAACTGGCAAAATTAAAAAAAGAACAATAGCGTTAAGAGTTTTCTCGAATGTTTTTCTATTTGCTCTTAAAAACTAAAACAATTGCTTGACCGCACAAAAGCATTTGAGCAAAAAAGTTTTAAGTGAATTTATTTCACAGTTCTTAGACATATTTTTTATTTCAAATTTAAGTGCAAGTGTAAAATGAAAACAAATAGACACAAGTAAATATGTCCAACATAAATTGAAGTTTTTTTTATAATTTTTAAGTTCAGTGACGTAACAAAGATACGTTAAATATTAGTTTTTGTTTGAATAACTTTAATGTGATGTTTGGCCAGTTCTTTGGCTATCAACATAATGGAAAAAAACAAATCAATACTCTTTGTGTCTTTTCTACTAATTTTGTGTCAACTGTAAAAATCAAACCTAACACTAAAGACAAAAAGAAAACGAGAATGAATTTCCATATTCTTGCTTATTCCTTGAGTGAGAACGAACTTTTCCACATTCTAACTTTTTCGTTATTAAACTCTTTGTTATGCATTTTATTTTTAGTCAACCAGTAGTTGGCAATTTCTACTTCATCTCGGCCGATTCTATTGTAGTAGCAAGCCGACTGTGATGAACTAAAAATATATATTTCGCCGTACCCGGCGATTAGTAAATGTATTATTTAACGTAACTGCAATTGTTTATATAAATTAATTTCATTTTTAAGCTTAAGTTCGTTTTCTTTAAATAAATAATTTGTAACTTATTAAATATCTTTTGATTTCCTATCTATCGGTAGAAACAAATAAGAATGCCATCCCTAATTGTATATTTTCTTCTGGAATCTTATATTTTTAATCGGCCACTGAAAGCAGAATATTTTTCAAATTTTACAGAGTTACATAAATATAAAATACTTGTGCACTAATCATTTGTACATTGTTTGAAACGTAAATATATTAAATGAAATTTTTTTTAAACTTATTTGAGAATTATGAAGTTTTACCGCCACTAATTAAATTATCCCCATCCACTCATAGCAAGCTCGCTATGGCGCTTCTCTGACTGTTTGGCTGTTCAGAATTTCATACAAAAGCTTTTTTAATCGAGCATTACGTGCAGTCGTTCATTTAATCATTTATTACAAAATTATGCGGTTGTTGATGTGGCAACCTGTAAACTGATTAGATTGAATTAAAACTCAACAAAATATTTCAAATATTTCATTTAATTTAATTCATTTAATTATTGTAAAACAAAAGGAAAATGCAATAACACAGAAATCAAAAAAAAAAACTGATAACACTTTTGAATGACGTAATTTTTCACCATACGAGAGGTTCCCAGAATTTTACATACGATGACTTTCTTTGATTGACATTTAAGAGTGCGAAATGCGCATAGAGGCAAGCTTATCACCCCCACACTAGGTTACTTACATTTTTATAATAAAATCGATTGCAATAGGATTAGCTAGATTTTTTTTAAATAAGCAGTTTCTCTTTATTGTTGGATATTTCTTTGAACTCTATTTCAGTTATGAGATGTTAATTTTTATCTAATGAAGGAAATTATATCACGTTCATATTAAAATGCTCAACTTAAAACTCAATTTCTTTGGACTTGTCTTTCTGGTTTCGCTTAAGTGTTTTATCTATTCCTTCATATAATTCTCACCATCCCATTACGCGATTGTGACATCTTCAGGAGACTATATTTGTAACGATGTGAGCAAAAATCATACACGTCTTATTCATGAAGCAGAAAACTCAGTCGGTCGACCACAGTAGTAATCGCCTTCATATCTTGCCACTTAATACTTTATACTTTTCTGTTGTAAAAGAAGAGTTCTCTATTGGACTCAGTGCTGTTGTATAACAGTACAGTGTCACAGACTAACTCTTTCATTATTTGTGACCATTTATTTACCCACTTCGAACAAGCGCCCATTTCTTTTTAAGTGTTACTTTCTATAAGTCAATCGCCCTAATTCCCCATTAAATATTTTTTAAATTGTATGCTTTTATTTCGACTTGTTTTATGTTAAATTTTACTGAGCAGATAATTTGTTTAATACACTTAGGCAACCACGCAAATCAGTAATTTACAATAAATTGTAACGGATATACTAAAAATATGCTTATTGTCCATAGAACGTATTACGAAATAAAGAAAGAAAGTAGTTTCGATACGAATTCTAAGCATTTTTATTTTCGCTCAATGGATAGCGTCATCAAAAGCAATAAGTTGTCTTATTTCACTAATAGTACAAACAATTATTTGATAACAGTTGTATTAAAAGTGAATACATACAATCACACAAATTTATCCACCAACTAATCGAAAAATTAAAGAAATTTAAGGGTCAATATTAAAGCCTAAATAAAAAATTGCCTTATTTAAATCTTTGTCCATAAAAAATTTAAAAACTTCCAACATAAAATATTTCAACTTGGATACATAGCACCGCAGGCAAGTTATCTAAATGAAGCAGTCACCTAAAAATTCACAAAAAATAAAATTTTTATTTCTGTTAAACTATTTTTTTCTTATACCTACGATCCAATAAAATGGAAAAAAATTAATTATATTTCCTCTTTGGTAACTACATTACACCCACCGACTGCCGACATATTTAAATGCCTTCGCATATGATAAATATAAACGTCTTAATGATAATCGAATCCACGCGCAGCAGAAACAGAACTAAAGTCTAGTTAAAAATACAATAAATGTTTGTGGTAAAATATTGCATGAAAATAAAAACATATTTATTTCTAAATTTAGATGTCAACTAAATAAAATCGATGAATTGTAAATGTTATCTAAGCCTGCCAATAAATTCAGATACCAACAGAAACACACAAAGTCCAAGTTTCATAAATCAAACATTTATTTGCAAGAACAATTTTGATATTTATGGATACAACGAAAATATTATTTAACAAGGGATATGATAAACAATTTGTAGATTAATTTCAGTAGCAGTACAATACAGATTTATATGAAAACTCTTTTACTTTTTATTCTTTATAATTTAGGGCCCCCCTTGATGTACATTGTCGACTTAGCCAAATTATAATGTAAACAAAATATTTATTTTAATACAAGTATTTCTAACCCTTAACTTTTATTTTCTGGCTGTGAACATTACTTTGCAATTTGATTTTCAAAAGCAACTGAAAAATATAAAAACCCTGAATTTCAGTTTGTTTTATTAAATTTTATACAATTTTTGTTTAAATTATTTTTGTACAGCAGTAAGTACAACAACAGCACAATTGTTAAAGCTTTCGCAAGGACACACTTGTCAGACCAATTACAACTTTTTACTCTTGCCTTCTGCCTACCAAGTCTTAAAATCATTTACATCAGGGACTAAATTAATATAAAAAGGTCCCTACATCTCTGACTAGAAGTTACTACTCTACCTTCCCAATATTTCAACCAACAATTTAAAACTTTATTTAAATTACCCATGCGTCATACGCTAAAAACACATGCAGACGCAGTTACGTGGAATAAATACTTAAAATAAAAAATGCGAAAGTTTACTTACACTTCAATAAACAGCAGATGCAAAAGAAGAAAAATACAAGCAGACGTGACATACGTTGTTTTTCCAGAATTTATAATTAATCTCCTGAATGTTGTCAAGAAGATTAACTTTTTAAGAAGATATTCCACAAATTATTATGGCAACGGCAACCACAAGCATCTAGCTAAAAAACAAATATGAAATAAGAATGATAATAAAAAAGATTCCAAGTCAAAAAAGATTTATGTATATAAATTAATTAAATTTCATAGAACAATAATCACGCATACAATGAAATATGTTCAGTCATTTTCGTGAAAGTAGAAAATGACATCTTTGTCTATCAATGAAGAGAGACTGGTAAACCAAATACCGGTTTATAAGCAAAAACCCGGGATATTCGACACCAAAAAAATCGCCTTTAAAAATCGTAGATAAGCCTAATAAATACACACATAGATAAATCGACAACTCTTGTTAGGCAGGTAAGAGATTAACTTATCACTACATGAAAAAAGGAAAGTGTCTAATAGTTTATGTACGTATGGGGAATAACGAAGCAGACTGCTAACTTTATAGGTCCATTCTCGACCCTCTTCTTTCCAGGAATTCATGTCAGGCAACCGATTGCTAATTTACGACTACCTTCCCCTTATTCGAGTCTCATGCTAACTGTAGCCTTTACTCTTGGTGATTTTGATTTGGAGGTACGAAATATCGATAAAAATAAAAGATTTGTTTATACAAGATCTTTAAGCTTGGAAAATGCAATAAATGGAATCAATAAAAGTTCAAGAAAAATTCATAATTTGAATTATAGTTCCAGCTTACTTCTAGTGTTCCTGCAAGTCTAAGTTTAATTCTAGTTCGATTTCATTTCGTTTTTAATCCATTTCCTAATTCAAATCAAAATTTTCTATTATTCTGGTAAAAACATTTCAATTTACTTTTAAATTAAATTAAATTAAATGTGTATAAATATTTTTTGTTCGATAGACAAATCCACAGCACACAACAATTAAGGGAAATATAAAAATTATCCATTATTTTTTGTCTAGCCGTCGTTTGAAAGAGTAGTTTATTTTATTTATCAAAGCAAAGCTGAAGATTTTAATGGTGAAGTACGAGTAGTGGCAAAAGACTCTCCTCATAAAGGCAATATTGAGCAATAAATATCACGAAAACTATAGCTCGCGATCAACAGTATAACAAGCTGTCTTTTTATTTGTTTAAATTAAAAATTTTTCTTAATTTAATTTATTTATATTGTATGATGCACGTAGCTAAGCAAATAAGAAACATACATATGATTAGAAGATTAGAAGAGCACTTGCTGCTACCTACATTCAAACGTATGCTAGCAGACACTCAACGATTTCATTAAGACTTCGATTTGATGTGTAATTACATTTATCACCCACCTTATTATCTACGATCGTACCAACATTGTTGTAGAATAATAACAAATAAAGAAAACGTTTGGGTTTTAAAACCTGAAAAAAAACGAAGAAAATTTGCTAAAAGTGAATGAAATATTTATTTGGTCCGATAAATGAATGCCTGTCAGTTACTTTTTAAAGAAAATTTCATATAAAATCTGTCCGCAGCTACGCCGTAGGTGATCTATCCATGAGGTCCAATTTTTGCACACTTTTTCTTGGATTTTGGCAAATATTTTTCCAAAGGAATGCGAAATGTTGTCTTCTAGGTCTGGAATTGTGACTGGGTTTTTATTACTGAATCAATTTACATTAAAAAACCACACAGTAAAAAAAATCACTTAATTCTTGTAGAAGTTGTTAGCATAGATGCGTTTGTGTTCAAAAAGCGTGTTTGTTTAAATAAACGAAAATCGGAATAAAATAAAGCGCAGAGAAAAATTTTAATTTCAATTTATTTGAGTGTAAATCCAGACAGACATGTTTCCTCACGATCGTGAAAAAATTATTTTTATCTCCGCTAAAGTTCAATGTTAGTTAATCGGTGAATTAGTAAATTTTCCATCTTCAAAAAACACCCCTTATATGAACGTGTATGGGAGGTCTAAGTCTTCCAATTTCTGCACACTTTCACATCCCCAACCTCCTTTTGCGCTTTCCTGCAAACTACATGTAATTTACATTTATCATTAAAAATGTTTTAATAAAAGTTTTAATTGATTTTCTTAATTAAAAAATACAAGTTCTCATTCGAGTAGTTTTAATAAATTTTCACTTGATTTATTAGAGCAGAACGCATTAACACGTTATTTATATTAGTAAATATTTATTTAACTAGAAACATTTGAATCAACTAAATTAGACATTGAAAACAAGTAACGAGACGCAGTTTGTATAGCTGAGTGATATTTTAGCAGATGTAAAAATAAAATGGTTTAAAACTGAATTACAACAAAATTTAAGCTGGAATTGAAGTAAAACCGAGAGTTCAAAAACATTAAGATTTAAACTTGAACTTGAACTGGAACTGTGCGAGTAACTGAAATTGCGTAGAACAAGAATAATAATACTAAATACTAAAACAGAACTAGATTAGAGTTTGGATAGGTTTTACTTACACTTGAATTAAAAATCCACTAAAATAGACGTAGATCTTGGACTAAACCGAAGAAAACTCTACTTTAGAACTTAATAGAATTGGACTGGATTTAGATCAAGAGATGCTTCCTTTAGTTTTTAGTGACATTCAAAGAAAGAACTACAGTATAGCGCTTTTAGTTACCCCAAATCTTAAATATATTTCCAAATATTTACCTCGATTTATAAATCTCCGCTTATTTGTCTTCCTTTTTTTTTAAATAAAATATCACGTTCTATTATCTTTTCGCATAATGAAATTTTTCCTAAAACATCTACTTTTAATTATATATCATTCTTAAAACAACACTGCAGTTACACTTTTACCTTATTATGTGATATGAATTGTTTCTACTTAATAAAATGTTTACGATTTAAGTACCTTTTTCGGGTACTAACATACTGTTGAGGTAATTGCCTTTTTGGTACTTATACTTATTCGTCTAATTAATTTAATTACGTAGTTAAAGGTATTTGTTTAAGCGTATAGTTACCCAATTCTCTTGGAAATTTTGAAGGGGTAATTATTAGGCAATTACTGTTTATACACCTAAAGTACAGTCATGTCAACAGTAGACCTTAAAAATATCAACAAATAATAACGAAATTCCATAAATTTGTCCCTGTGCAGCAACAGATAAATAAAGTCCCTGTGGTTATTTCCGTTTCAACGAAAAATTGTTAAATAGACTTGAAAATAACTTTCCTTTGCTTTGCAAAATATCTACGAAGAGAAAACAATACAAAGGAAAGAACTATTTCGCAATTAAGTAAATTGGTTGTATGTTCACCTCATGCTGTAGTTCAATGAAGTCAACATTTTTTCAATTATTTCATTTAATTTCCGTAGCCTTTAGCATTTTTAATGGATCGCGGGTGTTCAGGGAATAACTGTCACTGACACGTTTCAGGTGCACAAGGAAGCCACTGGGTATGTGAATGTCTGCAGTCATTCGTGTAGCTGGAATAATTATAATCAAGTGTTTAATTGCTGCAATTCAAATGACCAAAGACACAATTTGTTTTCATTTTTAACAACACAGTCTGATACGTTTGTTGTTAATTACGTTAATTGAACACTTAACGAAGTCAATTAAAAGGAATGAATTATATTTTTTTAAAACTTATAAAGAAGTCTGCTATGTATTAAACAAGTTATTTGTAGTCGTTCGCCTGCTTGTCTGTCCCAGAGAAAGAAAAGAGCGCATTGCTCATTTATGTTAATAAGTTTGTGGCTGGTATTTTCACATTTTTTGCGACTGAAAGTTTAAATTAAAACAATAAATGTCACTTGTATACACTTGCCGAGAAGTTGGGCAATATTTACAAGCCCATCTTCACATTAAAATTTAATTGCAGACTGTTTTGTGGTAATTGCACGAATTAAGGATCCTACGGCGCATGATTTATTTTAATTTGTGGACGTTAAACAAAGTTTACTGAGTAAAATGTGGGAGGAACTTTTAACAAAATCAATTATAAAGCATTTTAAATTGGCTCTATAAGACTACTAAATTACATTGTTTAAATAATTTTTCTGTATTTCGGTGATTTTTTTTTAAAGTGGAAATTTTAATGGAATTTTGAAAGCATCTCCAGCACTTCCGAATTAATCATGCCCCTCAAGTCTTGTTTAGCAATTCCTTAAATAATTAAATACAACTCATAAAAACATTACCAGACAACATGCAGTTTTTATTACTTTCATAAACTTTTTAAATGTGTAAAGTAAAGCTTTGCAGCAACTGGATAAAATTAAATATATTATATTGAAAGTATTTAGGAAAACAAAGATAAAACTTTTACGGTACTTGTTATGTACAGTAAAGTGTTTACTAATTTGCAAAATAAGAAATAGAAAAACACTGTTAAGTAGTTAAGCGAAAGTCGTTTGATTTTCTTTATTTCTTGCTTTAATTCATGCTGTTCTTTACGAGCAAATGACACGACTTTCAAGAAGTAAACAACTACATTAAAATTGTGGCATGCTTATGCAAGCCTTATACCTTGCGGTCGTTGGTACAACTTGGTTGGTACAACTCGGCTGGTAACCAATTTAGACTTTTTGCCCACAAACAATAACATTTTGTATAGAATCCCATTGCTCAAGCGTATTTGCAGACAGGTCATTTTGGAAAAAGACGATAAGTGAAACTCGCACACAATGAGTCTTGCTATGAAATCACTACAAAAACATGTACAAAATATACTGAGGTCATGCGACACTGCCGATTTACGTTGTAAGCGACTTGTAAAACTTGCAAATTAATCTAAGTTTTTAGATTTTTAATACAATCAAGGCACGGCTTAATACGAATATATTTTGCGATCTCGTTTACAATCTACTCAAGTTGTACCAATAGTCGCAACGCGTACGGCTTCTTTTAGGTCAGTGAAAGCATATGTTATCCTTGGAAACGCGTACATGATGATTGTTAAGTAAAACCATGTCTTCTGCCCGATAGTATTGCCAGCGAAAGCGTTTCTTTACCGAAAATAATGTAACGTGGTGTTAAAGCAACACATTCAGAAAAACAAGTACAACCCTTGACAAGAGTGTCATGTACTGCCGAAGTCGGCATTTGCTTTCCTAGATGATAAACTTTAAAAAATAGTTTATTTTATGACAAATTCTTTGCGAAGTTATTTGCTACTTTCAATATTTTAGTAAACAATTATTTATAATTCAAAACACCCATTCATATCTGTATCTGTGACTTCCGCTTTGTGTAGCTTTTCCTTTATTTCCAGAACAATAAATCATAGAGAACTCACACGAACCATACAAACCTTCCCTACAACTCTGCTGTAGCCTCAACTGAAAGATGCTGAAACAATATCAATCATAAATGTTATTTCCCATCAAGTGGTTCAACAATCAATAACAATTAGTTACCTCTGTGACTTAAATGTCAACGAATAAAGTACCAAAGGAAATCTTATGAAAGCTTAATTAAGTTTTATCTACAAAACTTACAACATTCAAATAAGTCATATTTATTAGCTCAAAAGTGTTTAGAACAGTAAAGAGGAAAAACAAATTATCAATGAAATACGACAAAGTACATATTTATTTTATCATTACAAGCACTTGAATATAAATGCATAGAAAAGCCAAGATCAAATGCAAACATATTCAGCTTGTATTAAGTTTCAATAAGAGAAATTAATTGAATTGTAAACTTTATAGCTCATGTGAACTATTGTATGTTTCACTAACAACATTCACAAGTTATATTCATTAAGTATGAACTAAAGCAATAGGAAATACTGTAAATTTAATTAAAACATCGGAACATGAGGTAAAAGCATTTATTATTTGTGTTGAATTGCGAGGAACTCGAAATTTGTTCAAATTTTTAAATTCATCCAAAATTCAAAAACCATTACTTCAAAAAAATCGAAACGAAAAACCCGAAATTTTATCAAAAATTTCATCAAAGCTCAAAAAATTTATAGATAAATCCAAAAATCAGATTTCACTAAACTCACTTTTAACAAAATACAAATTTCACCAAAAAGTTTAAATTCACCATAAGTCTGGCTTTTATTAACAGCGTCGAAATTTTAACAAAAGCTGATGTTACACATATAAAAATCGTAAAAACTATAAACCTTATTAAGAATCTAAATAAAAAACCAAATTTTGAAAATTATATTTAAAAAATAGAATTGAAGTGCTAAAATTCTGAAACCGTAAATAACTTTATATCTGGCAAAAGCGGTCACACTAAAAAAACGGTAAATTGAATATATAAGAAAATATACAAATTCGGTAGAAAGATTTCTATAAAATAAGTTAACATTCATCACTCATACAATTGCAATTCTAAAAACAGTTTCCAACGAATGCAGATTTCTATCGTTAATGACGTGTTTGAAAATGTGAAGTAAATGACATCAATTAGAGAAAACAGCTCAAAAAATCAAAACAAAAAATACAAATTATGCGAAAAGTCAGAAAACAACTTAAGTTTAAAATAAGAGAAATGTTAAAAAATCAGAAAAATCTATCATTCGAATTTTCGCTCACAATCATTAAACAAATACTATAAATATTATATAATTCGAGTGCCAATAATTTTAATAAATGAATTTTTTTTTAATTACTCTTCTATTATAATGTCTCCAAACCATACTTGACACAGGATGACGGAAATTCGTTCCAAAATTCTACATCAAAACACCCTATCGGAATATCAAATCAAGACTTAACTTGTTTATTTTGATCCAAGTTTAACTACAATTACTACAAATATGATGCAAAAACTTTTATGAAAATAGTTGAGTAATAACCCAGAAATAAAATAAAGGGTTCAAAAGAAAGACGTATTTTTATGGTTTCTTAAACATAAATACACATTTAATTCTGCCACTGTTGACAATGTTGTTCATATTCAGCCCAGCCCAAGAATCGATTTTTCGCACTGCTTTAAATAGCGAGCGATTTCTCTAAAGCTCCACAACAAACAATTTGATTGTGTTTGAGTTAAAAGCAGCAAAGATTATAATGTAGAAAAGTTTACTAAAGCCAAAAAATCGAAAACGAAAGGATCAGAAATCACTCAATTGAAAACAAATTTAAATTAAAAATATCTCAGCAAAAAGTACGTAAATGGCGAAAGCATCGTCCACAATAGCAAACATAATAAATTATTAAATTAAATACTTTGAAGTAAGTGAAAATTATAGAAAGAATTAAACTCGCTTTTGTGAACTAAAGTTTGAAAAAGTAAAAATAAAGCTCAGACATTGAAGGAAACCGCTGAAATCAAAATTGTATTCGTGTAAAATTTAAAATATTTGAAATCACACAAAACTTTTCAATTCACGACACAAATGCCAAAAATAGGACAACAATAAAATATGCAGCTGTCAAAAGGTCGCAATCGGAAAAATCGCTTAACCAAGAAACCGCAATTATTGCAAATATTTCCGTCAAACCGAAAAAGCTGTTAAATTGAAATTTATTAATAAAATTCGCTAAAAACATTTATTTATTGATATAGAAATTCTTAATGCTTAACAATTGTCTTTACAAATACACAAGAAGGCCTTTTTTGATTAAAAAAAACATTATTACTCTAGTTTTAGAACTAGAAAACAAGATAACTCGATTCGCAATGTTCTAGAAGTGGTTTAGAGAAGAAATAGTTGTAAAGTTGCGGAATTGTCAATAGAGGTTGAAGTGTAAAATCACATTGTTATTGTTATATTGGCATGAATAACGAATAACCAAGTACCAAATTACATAAATTGTTACAGTTGAAAGCAACCATCAGTGATGAAACACATTTGAAAAAATTTTAAATCTTGTGTAATTGGCCTTCCTCCTGGCCCCATGAATAACATATTTGTCACCAAGCAATTTGCTGACACTTATTTAAATAAGACAAACAGAAATCTCGCAACAAAAGTGCCTTCTGGCCATATGAAGACCAAACTAAGAAAATGTTGATGCCTGAGTAATCCACAAACAATAAAACTAATTATTTTGGCCACATTTATGAACGTGATAAAACCATCAACATCGCCATCATCGGTCACATTATTAATTCTCTTACACACATTTTGTGTTGTGTGTCTGTTTGGCCAAAACATAAGATGAGTTTGGGAATGAATGTGTGATTTTATAAGACCCGCCACAAAAGGTGTCTAAATTTTCACATTGAACCATAATAAATGCCACCACAAATACATCTTGATTACTCCCATGAAAACTCGTGAGACAGCTTACGCTTAAGTGTCAGTCGTCAATGTCATCTATAGGAAGCTCTAAAAAGTTTTAGGCTTATTTTTTTAATATTAATAGACAAATTTAAGTTCTACATAAAATTTGCGGTTACCTCTATCCTTTAAATTTGAATTAAAATTATTGAAGAACTAAAAGCTATCAAAATGGGTTTTAGACAAGAAAGTCTCTTCTAAGACCGGGCATACATTTACGTTTTTCGCCTTTGAATATAAATGATGGATGAATGGACTGTAGAAAAGGATACAAACTTAAAGACCAGGGGGTATGTAACAGACAAAATTTGTCTCTACACAAAAGGTGCGTGGAAATAAAAAAACACAATGGTTTTTGTAAGTTTTGCGAACTGAAATATTCATATGCGTTATAGCTGCCCAATTCACAAGTGCTCGTTTTCACATTTGTTTGCTCTTCCCGTGTTCACTCGTGAACAAAGGATTTGTTTACTTTCCACTGCAAAAATTGCTGGTCAAAACGAAACGAATCAAATTTTTCTTTTCGTTCGTTTCGATATAATAAATAAACACACAAAAATATAAACTAGGGAATTTAATCTAGTAGAATTTTACTTCTCTTAAACCTTTTTAAAAAATAAAAATAGTTTTTGGAAAAATACTTCGTACATGTAAAAAAGAATGCAAAGATATGTTATCCGAAGGCAGAAGTCATATTATTGTGTTCTTTTTATTAAAATAATTCATCTGCAAATAAATAATTGCGGACATACTTCTTTAATGCTCTAATTTTTATTGCAACGAAACGGTTGATATATACTTTGATCATATATTTTAATCATTTTTATAGCCATCATGGGAACTTTTACGGTAAAATAATTAAGAATCAATATCATTACATTATTAAATATTCCAAGCAAATTTAATACGGTCCTCTTAAAAGGATAGAAATGCAAAAAAATATGTTACAGATTTGGCACCGACTGGGCTACAAACATAGCAACTAAATCCATCGAATGCTTACTACTCGACGCACTAACCATACTTTGATTACACACCAAAAAATATAGATACAGTTATTACAGTTACAGTTATTATTTATTTTAGAATAGTTTGCTTGTGGTTAGAATTTTAGTAAAAAACTGTCACGATCAGTTTAACCATGTTGATGATTAAATATAAAAATAAATTGTTAATCGCAACTAAAATGTTTTCAAATAACCACTGTATGTTTGCAAAAACAATATATTGCTCTAAAGAAAAAAATATGGTTGCCGTCATAATGTCACAATGCGAGATAAAAGTCTAATTGGGTGAAATGTTCAGCAACTCAGGCTGCGACTTAAATAAATTTCGTGTTCAAAGTCTAACTGGGTCAAATAGTAATATTGACGCTTATCATGTCATGGTGATTATTGTCCATTGTACACTTTATGTTTCATATTTTTAGTTTTAACTTTTGTTTTTGTTTAGGTCGAAGCGATAATGAAGCTTCATCAAAAAGGGCAAGAAAATAGTACAAAACCCCACGCAATCTGTCTTATACGAGTAAATATAAGTAGAAAAAAAATTTATATATATTCATTCATAAATAAATTTATTACTTCAAATAAGTATGTGTGCTCTTGTGCTGCAAATAATGTTGAATATTTATCGTTGTTATAGCGACTCAAATAGCTTTCAAAAGCTATTCTATTTGTAAAATGTAAATTTCCTGTGCGTGAGCGTACATGTGTCTTAATCGCAGTTTAACGCAAATGAAATAGATAATTAACACGCAACCTTCATACTTCCTACACACATGCACGTGTACATAATTTATGTATGCGTGTTCGCCAAGGTATGTATGTATGTATGTATCAGTACCCAATTTTTATTTTATACTTAATTTTTAAATGTTACAATAAAATTACAAGTTATATTCCAACTTAAATTTCCGATCATGGTAACGTAAACTTTCACTCGTTGTATTGAAACACACCAGACTCATTGCTGGGAATCAAACAAACAGACTGATAGCCTAGTACACTACTAACTAGACTATCGGGGCATCTAGTAATGGTATAAATATATATGTGTTAATAAACATTAACTTCTTCTTCGTAAATATCATAATTAAAATGATTTATACTATGAAAATTTTGGTTATTGTAAAACACTAAGCAGCAACATAAAAATTATTATTTCCTGAGCTTATTCTTTTAAGCAACACGTCAACTGTTCCATTCATTTTTAGAGTATACCCAAATATTTTATGGAGCTTGTGTTCATTAACTTCTTTTATAAAACCATTTTACTCCTTTTAGGGATTGATATAATATAACCATTTTTTATGTGTCAGTTTTCATAAATTAGAATATTATAAGCAAAAAATATGTTTCTATTATCGCTCTTTTCTATTAATACCTTGAGAATCAATCGTTCAAAAATTCAGTAGTAGCAATTCTCTTATTCCGTTTGAATTGATTTTTATTAACAAGTTTACAAGCAGCTACAAATTAAATAAAAAATGATAAATGAATGCAAAAAACGGTTTCCAGGTCTTGAAAATTACAATCAACTCTGCCAAAAACTTTTACAATAACAACTCTGCTGGAATATAAAAACTAGGATTTTCTTTCTTTTTGCTTCACGTTACGCGAATCACAAGAATGTTAACACAAATTATATGCATATAAAGGACAAGGAACAAAACCACAGAACGTAATAAAAAACAAGGAATAAGCGGCTCACATTGTTAAAGACAATGTGGAAAGAGGATTATTGTTACACGACAAATGTTCGTGAAATATAATTCTCCAGCGAACGAACAGCGCAATAGAAATGCTGCAAAGCTTTAACCACCTTACAATTCAACAGAATCCTTGTTGTTGTATCTCGAATGAAATCTCAAAATATGTATCAGTTGTAATTTTTTTTATAACTGGTTATAGACTACAATAAATCTTATAAATCTATTTTATAGCCTCGTACTCAGCTGAAACAAAACGAAACTTTTTAAAAATCTCGTAATATGTGTGGGATTTATTTTAACTAGGTTTTGTGGAACTAATATCCTACTGCCTATATAGCTAAGTCTGACTCTTAACACCTCGAGGCAATCGTATAGAGTATGTTCTGATGTTTCCTATCCATCTTGACAGAGGCTAATACACCTACTTGTTTCGTATGATAGTTACGACTACAGTGTCGAGTTAACCATTGTAGTGTAAAGTTCCCTATCGTTTTTATTAAGATTTAGAATAGCCTTTATCTCAATAGTTTCGGAGTTATCGGTAACTTATAAATGCACCTATCTACTCATATGCATAGAAGAAACTCGCAGGTATGGACAACCTGCTGAGGGTTGATTTCCGTTTTGTCATTTTGTTGTATTTCCTTTTTAACCACCTGCCATAGAAACCACTGCAACCGATAGTCTTGCATGTTCGTGCTGTATCTGTGATGTTTAAGAGCAGTATTTTACTCAAGCTTTAATATATTCCACTATTCTTAGTACAAGAGTATTAACACTTACTGCAGAACTGGCTGCTCCCAATCCCCAAAGTAAAATATTAATAATAAAATATTGTGACGCTGCGTTGAATATTGTTTCGTATTACATTTTGTTTGTAGATGATTTTCTTATTACCAGCTTCTTGTTATATAGTAGGATGTTACTCAGCGAACATAAAACCAAATTGTCTTCTTGCTCTTTCTTGTGTAAGTATTTCTCCTACACATTTTAGTTTACAGCGTTAGTAGAAAATAAAAGGTTAAAGTGAGTAATGGCCTGAGTTTTTGCAAAAGAGCTTTAAAAACAATATTTATTTTCATACTTCTTTAAGCTTTTGGTTTTACTTTTCCTTTTCAATTTGCTTCTCTTCTGCATTTCTAACGTCCTACAAACGACTGATAATCAGCAGACAATTGCAATTTTATTAATAGCATAGAATATAATTGAAGTCATCACATTTAAATCCAAAAGAAACATGATAAATAATATTCAAAAAAACAAAACTGAGATATAGAACCAGTTTTACACAATCAGTGGAGCTGACTAAGTAAATGGATGAAAAATGAGAAAGCGTCTATTAATAAATATGTGTGTTCTAATTCAAAAATAATTGAATCAAATAAAAACATTAATTAAATTAAAAAGGTTAGTTAATAAATCGATTAATTAAATGAATAAAAAGGCAAAACTTTGTTTTAAAAAATTAAGTTGCAAACTAGTCCGACAATCAACAACGATTTCCGACTTTATTTTAATTGATTTTTTATTAAAGCCGTTTACGTCTGTGCTGCCGTGTAATACTGCAATTGATGTAGATACATAACATTCCTTGATTGGCCGATTGTTTTCTTTTCCTAAACTTCCGTAACTTTCTTTATCACTTAGATTTTTTTTTACCGATTTTCAAGTTTAGAAAGAATATATAAATCATCTGAAGGTATAACTATGCTACGCCGTGTATGTAAACACTTGCACGTTTGCATAATACTACCGTAAAAACGTTTAAATCCTCACATGTTCCTTTTTTGTTTGGAATTTACTTTCTTTTTCTTTTGCCTTCCATCCAAATTCACCATTGATAATAGATTTGTGTGTCCAAGTAATTATTATTATACTCGTTACGTTTGTTATCGCAATATTGGCAGATTCAGGGCAAAAAATAATATTTGATTGCTATAAAGAAAACCTTTAGCATTGAACTAACTCCTTTCGTTCTTTAAGCTCTCAATTGGGGTTAAAAATATGGAGGATATGGAGCGGGATCACAACGCCAAAAGGGCTAGTGAAGTAAAGTCGACTCTCGATAATTTGGAATTCCAGAAACTTGAATGCTTGCTTTGAAAAAAGTTTTCAGCACAATTTTTCTGCAGGTTTTATTCAAATTAATAGTGCTTCAATTAATTTCAAATTGAGCTAAATTTTATGAACACGCCTCAAAATCCTATTAAAAAGTGAATCCTCGGTATATTTTTATTAAAAAGGTTTCAAAGAAATAAAATACTAAAACGTAGTTTGTCGAAATTTGTTAATATTTTGCTGCCCTTTTTTAAAGCTCAGGACGTAAACCAATAATACAAAGGCTTCTCTGTATGCATAGTTTTGACCCACAGCTGTAGCTAAAGACGACGGTTTGTGATTTCCTTATTTATTTTGTCTCACATCACTTTATATTATATAATAGATGCGTTCAGTGCTTTACATCATTATTCAAGTCACTCCACGGATTTTTCGTAATCTATTCACCTGTACACGACACTATTCATACATTTTACCAGTTGCAGCTGTTAAATTCACAGTTGTTGATATTGCTGCCATTTCTGCTCTTGTCTCGCCTTGGGGGCCAGCAGCAGATTTGAATCTCTCTCTGGTCCATTTAACTAAATTATTTTCGCGATGTTGAGACATAAAACGATACCTCAAGTGTTTTATATAAATATGCCGCTGTTATAAAATGATGCTGTAGAATTCGTAATTTAATGTCTGTGTTGGTGTATTTCACACACATTAATAATTATCCACTTTTATTTAATTCATTCTCTACGTTGAAGTTACAGCAACCATTTCACAACCATCTCTGGTTACTACCACAACTGCTGTAAGAACACGAACCCAGTGTATGGAAACCCATGTTGTTGTTCTTTATTTTGTAGTTTCATTAAACCTCTTTTGATATGTCATCTGGTGCATCATATATACAAAAGCCTATTGTGGACGTGCAAAAGAACAAGATATTTCACATCATGCATACACACACACATCTAGAAAGACACACAAGTTTACACACTGGCACTCTTATGTTTATTTATGAAGTCGGGAGTAGACCAAAAGCAGGGAAAAAAGAACACAGAAAACGTGATGTTACTGAAGTTAAAAATTGAGTTCAACACATGTGAATAACAATTTCACACATATAAAAATCAAGATCTGCTCAAGGATGCCATTCTGTCGCGCAACAACATTATTATTTATTTTCCAAACAATTCGGTGGCTTTATGTCGTATTGGTGTTTGTTTTAATCCCGATTGATGTCAACTTCAAGCCAGCCGCACAAAATTAATTATATTTATTTGTACAAGAGTGAACCTTAAATAAAAGATTAAGCGAAAATTATTTTCAATAATTGATGTGGAAATGCTGTCAGTGAATTGGAGCTGGGCAAAACTACAAAATACAACAATTTAACGATTTAAAAATACGAAAATCTAAAATTTTAATTAAGTTTATCAACTGTTCAGTGGTGTATGACTTAAATCTGGACCCTAGATACGTAGATGCATTACCTTTGCCAGACGTATGTAAATATTTTATTTGCGACTTTCTCCTGTTGAAACAATTTCTTAATCTTGGATATTTTTTTAGTTTTATTAGAAATGTTAATTTAAAAATATTTATACTTATATGAAAGAAACCTCAATAGAAAAATTATTTCAATATCCTTCAAAAGGTGCCGAAAAGCATACGCCTCTCAGATAAATCGTTATCGTACAAAAGTAATACATCGTCTTTCATAGTAAAGTTTTTTAATGAATTTCTTTCCATGTGAGTACTTGTTTCCTTTTAACTCATCTCAGAGTTAATTTGGAGAGGGTCTTGTTTATTCTTGAGCAGTTTGAAAGATATTCATGTAAACAGATAGAAGAGCTACAATTACAAAAACCAAAAACCCAACAAGACATTTTGCGTTTATTTATTTGTCCATATTTTTTATTTCCCTTCTTATTTCTGCTGACATCACTTGAATTGTGCCAACAACGCAATCAAACAGTTAAAAGGAGTAAAAACAAACTATATCGAATAAAATAAAGCAAAATAAAATAGTTATGTGTATTAAATAAAAGTTGAATTTTGCTACAAAAAAAATATAGAAGCAGAAACTTGTCGCCAGGCTAGATGAGCATAAAAACTGAAAGCTTAAAAATGACTACAAATACTTTTAGCAGTAAATACAAAAATTGCCTCAGAAAAAAGGAAAAATTATTCATTCATTTGTTTAGCAATGAAAACAATGGCCATCTTCTTGTACAACACAGACAACATATTGTTGTAACAACAAAGACTAAAAGATTCAATTACTGGAATATTAAGACCATGAAAATATTTGCACTACAAACCTACAGATCCAAATATTTCCCCTCAAAAACACTAAACATTAATAAAAACAAAATAGTAATAATGAAACCAAAGGGGTCGTAGAGTGAAAGTAACAAAGACACAGACATACAACTACTCAAGTACAAAGTGAGTTTAAGCCATTAAAAACAGCAACATTTATCCTGAATTTCAATGAAAACGACCACGAAGAGAAGCGTAATCACGTGAATAATAAAACAGAAAATTTAAATAGAAAATAACACTAAACGCCAGCAGCTATTCATAAAAATAGAATTTAAAGATTTTAAAGAAAATATTAAAAAAAAAAAAGGTTGGAAAAAATTTTCAATTTTTGTAATGGAAAACTTAACCTTGTAAATGGAAAAAGTTACTATCAAAGACTTTATTGTTAAAACTAACACACATATAACTCCTCCTATTTTTTTAATAGCTGTGTCAAGGGAAGTGGTTTAGGAGACTTAAACGCATATTTCATTCAATTGTAAAAACTTTCAATCCAAGAAATCAGGAAACGGAAGTATTAACGAAAAAAAAATAATGATAACAGTGCAAGTTCTAAGCACAGGGTTGTGTGCAAAAAATTACGGGTTGATTAATATGATTTCGTCGTGGTAATTTTCCCAATTTTCCTTACTGCAAATAAAGTTTAAAATTTTTAAAACTTCGGCATTTAAAAGCAACATATGTAAAGTGTCCAGGAAATCCGGTTATGAATTTTGTTTCTTGAATAAATTGTTATTTTATGCTACTTTTTTTTAGTACTTTCCTATAGTGAATTAATAGCTCCCGCGATTAATATTTTATTACAAATTGCTTGCAGCGTAAAGTTATTTCAGAAGTATTTAAATAATTAATTTTGTTTTTCAATGAATTGAATTTGTTTGGATAAATAAATTTATTAAAATGTATAATTTTACTGACATTTATTGCCATTTTTTAAAACAATTACACTGATGGAAGTTTGTGTTATATCGTGATGTAAATCATAAAAATATAAAAATTGTAACTAATATCAGATTCGACTTTTAATATTTCTTACATAATGCGTTTCAGTACTTTTTACTTCCAAATTAAACACAGCAGTTCCAGCAAAGGGACGAATGTAACATCACGTTCTTCTAATGAAAATCTGATGTCTCAGTATAAACTATATTCATTGAAGTGTTAAAATTAATTGATACACAGGGTCTCCCAGTAGACATTTGTCGTGTTAATTCAAAAATTTGTGGCATATTTAGTAACGGAATGTATCTTAAGTTTTATCAGCATTCACTTACAGCATTTAATGATTCTCAGCGCTATAAAAATGGAATCACCAAGCCACCAGTAGCAAGAACAACACCAAAAATACACTATCGAGCTGTTACGTTTAACTGCTAAGCAGCTCCGCTGAAAGGAATGACCTCTGGGTATACATCTTTCTCTTAGGCACCCTAAAATTTAAGCTTCTACAACGAATTTTACTTGTTACCGAGACGCCCACAATATTTCCCTAGATATATTACTAAAAGCAGAAAATAATCTACTAAAATTTTGGCACTATAGATAAAAAATCTTAAACAAATTAAATTTCTTTGGATTTTAGCAAATTTTATATTATACTTCTGAAGAGTCATTGTACATGTGTGTAACGAAGGATTCTCACATTCTCTTTATATTTCCATGGAAACGTAAGTTTAAAAGAAAGTTCTACCTTTCGTTTTTTCAATATAAAAAACTTACACAACACACGACATTGGCGGTTTTTATTGTTTCTTTTTTTGAACTCTAAAACTTTTCCAATTAGATGTTACAGCTGTTTAAACACTGGCAAAATAAGTTCAAATGAACCAGCTGCTACAGTTTACTCGTAGCTTGACATCAAAATGCTATTTGATTCACCTTCCTGCAGCACCTCAAACCACAAACAGACATGCCACATTTAGAAATCTAGTAGAAACCACACACGAACTGTTGTTATTTTTCTTCAACTTTTTTCCCTTCATTGTTGTTGTTGCCGTTGAATTAAAGGTTTCTGTATGTGGAAACGTGATCTATATATGCATTTCTGGCTAGTGGTCAATGTTTTTAGCGAGATGTATCAGATGAAAGAACATTTCAAATTTGTTCTACCAAACCATGTAGCGTGAGCCTATACGATTGTTAAATATCGACAGAACCGAAAAATTAGCCAGGCCATAAATGCATTGACTGTAGTAGCTGGTGAGTATTTGGCATCGCACACAATACAAACCCAACTAGTAATTTACTTACTTCAACCAATTCATACACGCAAATACACAAATTTGGTAAGAATATTTACACAGAATTTAGGAACCAAAAAAAGTAGAGAATAAAAAGTTCAAGTCGTGTTTTAGATTTCAAAAAGCTTCGCTATGTGTTGGCGCCTTCAAGCTGAACCCTTTTATATACGACAGTTCTATCAGAGCTAAATTCTGAAACACCGAATACGTTATCTTCTGAATTTCTCCAGAATTGCACAAAGTCCAACGTCGCCTACAATTTAATCCCTTTAAAATCACTAAGAATTTTTGTTTAATGTGCAACTTCCATAACAGAAAAACTTACTGGATTTGGATATTGTAGTCGGGAGTTGTCTTATTACTATTTTGTAAACCACAGTTCACACTATGGGAAAGTCCTTTTCTAGTCGTTTTTCACTATTTTTTGCAGTAACATGACTTTGTAATTCTCACTTATTATTGCGAATTTGGATTGTGAACGAATGACTCTTTCTTTACTCCACATTGTAAAAAATATTTTAAAAAAAAACCAGCCAGTGTAGCATAGGAAAATTTATTGTTCATTTTATCTAAATAAGATCTACTTGCTGCTGCAGTGCATTTTTTAACCAAAAAAGCAAATTAGTTTTACAAATATCGATGGGGTTGTAGGAGATGTGTGTGTGTGTGTATGCACGTTGAATGTGTTGTGGCAAATGGCGCTTAGTCGTAGCAAATTGCATGAAGCCGGAAATTTGTTCTAAATGGCATAGATCACCACGATATAACCGCAATGGATGGGGAAAATAGAAAAATATAATGTTGGAAAAAATACATTCAAAGCAAAAGTAAAATAAAATATTGAACCGCCAATTCTTCTTTTATATTATTCTTTTGTTGTCTTTGAAATGGCGGCGGACACACAATCATTTAAATTGGTAAAAGAGAGATAAATTTTTTAATTAGTATTTAAATCAATAAAAGTCGCTTTATTTAACTCTTGCCATATTTTATTATACTGCTCTGTGTGCTAGACTTAGCTATGCCAACAACTAAACATAAAACATACACCACCTGTATGATTTGGTTTTTTCCAACTTCAAGTAACAAATACAGCAACGAACTGTAGTGACTACTGTACCCTTAACAGATCCCAAAGAAGTGAGGCTCACAGGGGTTGTGGATTACACTCCGCTGTTGTGTGACCTACTACCTGGCAAGAAGGGCAGCTATGGTAATGGTAGGAGTATCCGCTACATTTTGCTCGCAGCGCAAGCGCTAAATTAATATAATTTATACTTTTTCGTTTTAAAACGTCAACCCAATTGTAATTATATACCAACGCTGGCACCCGCGTAAAACGTGTCGTTACAATACATTTTGCATGTATTAGTAGTAACTTTAAACTCTTTATTAAATTCTAAACCGATTTTAATATAAAATATATTGTGCCGTTCTGCAAATAAATGCCTTTAACATAACAAAAATCGTATTGCCTTTTAATTATATAGATATTTGTTATATAGATATTTGTTTCCATTTTTGAAAACAGACACTTTAATTTCGATCCTAATAACAGAAACGGGCTATTTGTAATATAACAAATATTGAAATAAAGTTCCTCTTTAGAAAAGCTTGTATCTGCACAATATTAACACATCTCTAACATACTTTTTTACCAGTTCTTTTTGATGTTGCATACTATGTTTCAATGCTACTACTTGTTGTTATATGAATTCCTAGAGTTAAAAGTCTATTAAGTTATCGAATTTACTACATGCTTTCATCGAAATATATGATTATAATTTAAAAATGTCAATAAAATATTATCAGAATCTGTTAGATGCTGCTATGTTCACCTCCTTCTATACCTTTCTCACATCCACCTGCTTACTGCAATAACATTCTGTTAATCTTGTGTGTTTGTGTTAATTTTTGCAAGAGTTGTTAAAGTTGATACAACCTGCTATTGACTTAGTGAACAAAACTTAAACACTGATGCCGTTTATGTTTTTATAATCGTTATAGACCAGAGACTGACAGTGTTACTTGCATTTGACTAAAATGCTTTGCAGATAGAGGAGAAAATTATATAAAAACAAAATATGTATGTCACACATGCATTCGACTTAAGGCACCTAAGGCGAAAGTTTGCTATTTCCAGCAATATGCAGCAATAAGTTGCAAGATACGAATTTAACATGCAGATACGAACGCAAACATTGCAATTTGGTAGCCGTACTTACAAACATACACGTCTCTTGTGGCGATAGAATACTTTCTATCACTTTTATGTGCAACTTCCACTTGAGGACATCGAATGCATTTAAATTTAGATATAAACAAAAACATGGATACAACATTATGGGGACATTACAATCGAGATGTTAACTATCTGCTTACATTACGAGTATAACAATAAATCAAAATCACCGATATATGTATTCAAAATTTAACTTAATAAAGTTTTCATATTTAAAGTATTTCGATTTATGATCTTTGGTTTCAAAATTTCTCTATTATACTCGTATAATAAAGCCAAAACAGTGTATGATTTCACAAACTAAATTCCTATAAACTTTCACTTGAAAACGAACAACCATTTTTGCGACATTAAATCTCAAAATTTTCTAGTTTAAAAGTAAAATTTGTTGTTGTAAAAATTTGTGAAAATCTCCATTTTTCTCGATTTGTTTTCTCATCTGTTTTTTTTTTAATTTTGAAACTTTTTCCCGAGTTGGCCTTCACTATTTAACAACTACAACCTACTAGAAATCATAAAACGAAAGATAATTTGTTTACCTGTCGTAAAGGATAAAGAGGAACAAAATTAACACATTTTCATCTACACATGTCTGCACCTTTTTGAAGGGCAACACATATTTAAGCAACTACAGAAAATCAATTTGATTTTCATTAGAGTTAAGACAATGACTTGTGTTGGCTTTTAGCCAGAATTTATATTTCTCGCAGTCTCATACACACTCACCCTCAGGTATGTGCGTAGCAATGGCCATATTACAGTGCCCACGTTTAGTGTTTAATTTTGTTTATTTTTTCATTTAGAAAACTTTTTTATATGTTTCATAAATTTTGCTGCGTTGGCTGATAAGTTTCTGCCTTTCTTTAGCACTTGCTGAGGCGTCCATCCTTGTCTGGTTTTCCTACGCTCATTCTTTCTTTGTATTTGCCTTGTGATTCGGAATTTAGTTTTATTTTCTTGCTTTTTTTGGTTGAAAACTAAATTTCGATTTCTATTTGAATTTTGATAAGTTTTTATTTTTGCTGCTGTTGCTTTTTCATTTTCTTTATTTTATCTTTCAAATTATTCTACTTCCTTTATTTTCTATTTGGCTAATATGCTTGAGGGCACTGAATGTAAGAATGACAACAGACTATTTATGTGAACACTTGCTTTAAGTAATGGCCAAATAATTTTGTTTATTTAGTCGTTGCAGAACATACAGCATACACGGAGGATGCAGTCTACTTTAGGCAGCTAAATACAAGACGGACGATAAACTATTGCATGTTGGCAAAATGAAGGAAAAATAGATCTGGTATTTTTTACTTTTTCGCAAAACTTTACATTACGGAGATATTGGATCTGATAATGATTTTTAAATGCTTAAATTTAAAAAAAATGTTGTTAGCGAACAAAAAAGAACTGTTTTATGTGATTTTTAGAGAAATTTTCCTGAAATATTTTATAAAATTTAAATAACAAAAAATTAAAATTAAACGTTTTCTTTTAAAAGTATGATAACGCTCATCCTCTACTTTCAAACACAATTTTAAATTTTTGATTACACTGCTCTGCAGTAAAGTACATGAAGGTTGCAACATGTACGAATGTATGATAAACTGTTACTAAATAAAACTTTTTAAAACTCTTTTTTTCAAATTATTCAATTTTGTTTTTAAGAAAACTCTTTGTGAAGTTTTCGATTAAAAGATTAAAAATCAACAAAATTTTTGAAATATGAAAACAGGTTCTAAACTGAGAAATCTAAATAAAAATATTATTTTTTGAGTTTTACTTTTTTGTAAAAAATAAACAATATAACAATATATGTTTTGTATTTTTCAACATAAACCACTGTGCAATAAATACCTACATAAACACTACATTGTGCATTAAAAACCCATCAAGCAAACTAGGCTTTTGCTTTCAGTTTTGTTTGGTTTAATACGCTTGGTTTGTTACAGGAACCGGAAATAGAGATATAAATTTATTCAATGAATATGTGTGTATGTATGTAAGAATAGTTACGTTTACGGCAATCGTAAGGGCACGTTTTCGTTTTCGCGAAATCAAATTGCTTCAGAAACAATCTCAAATGTTTCTTTGTAACGAGTATTGCATGAATAGAATACCCGCACTATTATTATATTAGCCTTTGCTGTGGCCATTAGTTCTACTTTTAAATCAGTGCGGCCAGTCCTAACCACACAGATGTTATCGCAGTAAACTCAGTAGTTAGAAAACACGAATGTAACGCAAGAGGAAGGAAAAATGATCAAATTAAAACAAACACAAAAGAAAAATCAAAAGAGATTTGGCATTTTTATGTTTTCAGTTGATTGCACGAATGAAGTCTATTTGAGAAAAATTTTATCAAGTTTTGATATTCCTTGTCTGCTAATACAATCTCCTTGGTTTATCTGGCTTGCATTTATTTTTCTATTATTATTGCGAAATCTGTAAGAAGTTCATAAAGTCATAAATGTAATTGAAAATTATTTGCTAAGAATTATAATCTTAAATATTCATTGAAATTAATTCCGATTAGTAAACTGTGGCTAAATTAATGTAGCATAGAAGAACGCCGAAGCTTTAAGTAGCCAATGAATTTTCCAATGTTTGGCCTTTGTATCAAAAACTCAAGCAATTGTCAATTGATTTATTATATGCGCCTTAGTCTTGCTGTAACAACATGTTGAGAAGTTGAAGATTTTGGGATTTCAGCAGATAAAGTTTAAATATTTCATAGAAAGTTTTTTCTTCTTAATAAAAATTACACCGGCACAAAGCCAAAATTGGTTTGCCTCCAAACCGTACTTGAAAAAGAATAGAAGAAATTCGATCCAAATATTTATATAATAATTAAATAATTAAAATTTTCGCCAGGAAAAATGTTTCGTAGCACTCTTCGGACTTTTCGTAAAAGAAAAAGAAAATGTAGTTTTCTACAGTTTTCTTTGAAACACTATTCGTCGATATTTTCATGCTGTAAATAATTTATTTAAGCAGGGTTACAGGTTTTGAATTTTGAGGATTATAATTGCGGTTGGTCTTTTAAATGGCAAAGTATCGCAGTCCCAATTGCTGTAGTTGACAATTCCTGGTAATCATCATCGCTCGCGATTAAAGTAGCATTATTTTCCTCCATAAACGCACTAGTTCTACATAAAGTTGGCATTCTAACACCATTAAATTACAGACGTTTAGGTAGACTCATTAAAAGGACTATTAAATGATGCATGAAACAATTTTCTGACAGGCTGAGAGTGTTTGCATATTGTAATGAAAATGCTTGTCTTTAATATTTACATGACAAAACTCGCAAGAAGGATGTTACACATCAATAATCTTGCCCAACTGACGGTTTGATTCTCTTTGTAAAAGAAAACAAATATTGAGACACAAACCCATTCAGAACTGACACTTAAATCGTAATTTACTTGAAACCCATGACAAATATCTGAAATATTCGTTATTTTCTATAAACGAAAACCGACCTACTTCCAAAGTAACGATTGCAAAATAAAGTCTTAAATAATTGTTTATTTTATACAAATAAATAAATTTATATTTTCAAATATTTTTTGTTTCTATTTTAAATTAATTTTCAGTTATGAACTTTTATCAACAAATTTGTAATACAAATTATTGTACTATATTTTGCCATTATTATTACTATTTCTGCAATGTTGTTTACAGATTTCATATCCTTGTGGTTATACTGGAAATGGAACATAAAAATGCGTCCAGCTAAATTCTAAACCAAATCTAACAGAAACACAACCAGTTATACAACCGGCAACGTAAAACTTATACAAAATATTATAGAATAAATTGAAAACTAGAAAAGTTAGCTAAAAGAGTGTCTGCTGGTTATACACTCACCCGTAATGTAATGTTCTTTACAGATGGTCTTGGAAATCATCGTTTTTTTTTTTAAAGAAAATTTGCATAAATAAATTTATAAAGAATAAATTGGAATACAAAGATGAAAAAATATTTAAAGTTGATGTAATACTCATGACTAGCACTAATACTTGTAGTTATTTGAGACAAGGGGCTCCACTTTCTAATATCCAAAATTATTTCACTTCCATTTTTGTTTACTTTAAATGAAATCATTTTTAGTGAGCACTGCGTATATTTTTTTAACTTAATAAATTGCAAACAAATAATACAGCAAAACTAAACCTACATACATATCCCAAAAAGGCTCTTGAGCAATATCTGAAATTTATTGAACTACAAGAGATAAAAGAACCAAATTATTGCAATTATTATCAATTTCAGTTATCTATTCCCAATTGGAAGGTGGAAAGCTATAGAATTGTAATGTAAGCTGTTGTTCCTAAGACGTTTTGGCTTTAAATTTGGTTATTACTACCTTCTATCACTTCCTCCTAAACGAACAAAACACGCACACAATTTTCTGTCTGAATTCGAAAAAAAACATCTATCTAAGCAACTGATAAGCACATGCAACACTTGAAACGATTTTAACCATGTTAACATGTTTTTAAGCATAAGCTCTTCAATTTAAACCCATATCATGTGAAAATAATGCTATCAAAATAATTAGAGCACAAGTTACTGTAATATTCTTTCTTCTCATAATCTCTGATCAAGCTGGTCTACAGAGAAGTATGTGTTTCTTGCTCTCTCGTTTCATTTTTCTAAATCAATTATACTCCGCGTGCCAATGTGTGTGAGTGAACTCAAATAAACAATACACCAATTTTGTAAATACAATTAAGGTCGATTTACTTACAAAACAGCCTGGACATAAATTTCATTCGAAATAAAAATAAATCAAAAAATAAGTTTAGCACAACATTTGTTTAAATGTTATAAATTATGGATTAAAAGCTTATCAGGCTTATAATCCTAATAACACTTAAATAATGGATTAACAAGATGTTTTATTTATTTTACCGCAATAATGTTATTGTTATGATAATTTGTTATTTCCATTGTGATTTAAATAAATAATAAATAAAGTAAAAGGTTTTTCACTAAAAGTAACATTTTACACAACTAAACTTTTTTCCGCAAAACTTTTAACACCAAAACAAATATAAAAAAACAATCACTACTATTTCACACCTTTTGATACATACTTTTTATTTTATTAGTAATATATTGAAGTATGTATGTTTAAAAATTTTAGTTCAAACCTAAAGTATACATTGAGGGGCGGCGAGATGGCACGATGCGTATGACTAATAATTAATATTAAGCATACGCACGCTGGACTTTTTCAGTCCTATATGTCATGAATAATAATTCAATATTTTCTTCAGGCACATTTTTAGTACTTTCCGACATCGTTCAAACATATCTAAAATTACTTCAGAATTACCCCCAAAGAAATTTCATCAGAATACGTTACTCAGTTACCCAGTTTTGTTTTATAGGGTGAACATTCTAGAACAATTTCTGAATGTTTTATATATTAAAGCAGAAGAAGGAAGTACACATTTTAACTGCGAGAACCATATGCGTCTGGATCAGCCTTTAGATTCACAATTGGACAAAAATCCTCTTACCCAAAACTTTTTACTTGTCCGCAAAAACTTACTTGTTTTACAGAAATGTACTCTTTTCACTCGCCAAAAGGTACTTTTCTTACTAAAGTGTTGGAAAAATTAATTCTCTTTTTGAAGAAGTTAATTTTCAACCAAAAGAGGCCCCTTTTCACAAACATTCGCAAAAACTTACGATACCTCATACGCATTTTTCACAAACGTATGTCGTTCTTTTTCAACCAGGTCTTTATTTAAAATGAATTCTCTAATCATGAGAATTAAACAACTCATAGAAAAATAATAAAATTTGATAACATGTTTGAAATAAGACTTTAAAAAGAATCAATAGTACTCTTCTAATACCGTGCAGTAAAATACTTTCTTTGTTAGATTGAATAAAATAATCCATAAAACCAATACAAATAACAAATGTTCACTTGTGTATGTAAATACAATATTTTTTGACTAATAATGCAACACAAACACTACGAAAATAATAAATAATAACAAATTGTTGATTCCAATGAAAAACAAATGAGGTTCTGTTGATTTAGTAACATTGGAAATGCAAATTTTGGTTAAAAAGAAAATTATCAAAAATTTATTAAAAAGAAAATATGTTAAAGTTCCCACATTAAACATAAAAGAAATTGCCATTGTAATAAATGAATGCTTTTTTACTTATTGATTGATTTCTTTACCTGTTGATTTATTTTTATGGGTAAGTGATACTAAGGATTGCCAAGGAATATTAGTAATGCACATTTCCTATTTGTTTTTATAAAAATTCACAAATTCTCGTTAAATAAGCTAACGTTTATTTACATATAATACTTTGTATAACGCAAATGTTCTTACTTTACAACGATTTGGTTAAAATGAGGAATTTGTTTCTTTCTTAGTAGTAAAAGTGTCTTCCAAAACGTTTTAGAGCCTCGTGTATTACATGAGCAGATTGGAGTTCCCAATAAAAATTACGGCTTCGCCATCATTAGCTTTGTAAGGAAATATCATGTTGGCAGTGGACACAAACCTGCTTGCGCATGATATGATATTTGCTCGCGATGTCCCAATTTAGAGCATTTCTTTATAAGCGCGCATTTTATCACGTCGTATGCTCCTGGTGATATAATATCTGCTTTTGCTTTTCCTACATTCTGGGATACACAATTGTTGGCAAATGTATAAAAGTATGAGTTTTCGTACAAATTTTAACAAAAATCACATATTCTGCCACAAAATATTACAATTATTGAAGCCAAATATATGTATTTCTTACGCAGTGCACTTACGCACCAGAAAAATTTTATATTGCTTCCAAAATCTGGAATGTTTTTGACTAAGTTTCATCATCTTAGCACTTCAACCACAATATTTCTCGGAGTTTTCTTAATTAAGCGATGACAATCTTTAAATCACTTGCAAAAGAAAAACAATCGCCAGCCTTAACTGCAGTTAAATGTCTTTATTGAGTTGCATATGCATTTGTGTGGGTGATGGGCTAAATTGCTTTTTGTTTGCACAGATACAAAAGAACAAATATGCAGCGCATTTGTATACAACATTTTCTGTGTGTGTCAGTGGAAGTGACCGTGAGCCACAGGTGAGGTATACTTGTATAATTGTTTTGTTACAAATCGCAATATGTTTTGTTTAACATGGCAGCCCCTACATTGTTGCACTCTTGCTGTGGCAGCATTAAAAAGAAATAATTGAACAATTCAATGATATCAAAAACAAATCAAATAATGTGCACTGATACTTTTTAAATTTAGGTCTTAACAACGACTTTTGCTTTCATTTAAGTTTCGTTTTTATTTTATTTTTCCTAAAGAGTCTTTGTCGTACACGACATGGAACTGACAAAAATATACACACATACAATCCAGGTGAAATAAAATGTTTTTAAAATTATTTTAGATTTTAGATTTTACTTTGCCAAATTTTAAGAAATTGATGTCCTTGACAAACAGTTGTTGTGCAGATTGCAAGTAAAATAAGAAAAAATCTTACGTTTACGATTTTTGATAGTGAAGTCTTTGTAATGACAAACTTTATTTAGATTAATGTTTTCTTTGTGTAAAAATGTCATTGTCAAGCGCTAAATTAAGAGTTATTTAATACAGATTTAGGTGCTTTTATTTTGTGCGGCAGCAGGCCGAGGAGGCTTTGACTAGATGAACAGAAAACTAATTTTAATTACCACGAAACGTGATCTCTATATGTCAATATGGCATCCACTTATGTCATTCTGGAGGTAAAAATCATAACTTTCTTTTCCAGATGAAATAGATTGTCTATTTATTATTAAAAAGCACTTTTTCCATAAAATAAGTTTTAAGTAAGTAAAAATAAGCATTTAAATGAGAACAGATTTCGCAAAACGGGCTTATCTAAAAGCCATTGCCTTTGTATCTCCTGTTAAATGTTGATTTAAAAAAAGTTGTTTACTTTAAATTTGCTTTTTTCAAACGTTACTTTTGAAAAAATAATTCTTATGTCATTTTAGTTTGAAATGGTATTTTATGAAACTATATACGACTAGTTTTTTAAGCTATTTTTAGTACTTCCAAAAATTTGGTAACCTACTTACTCTCAAAGGCCAATAGATGGCCTTCAAACACTTTATGAACAAAAATCCATATTACTACTGACAACATCTATAACACTTTTTCTTAAATTTTGCTTTGTTTTCAATACAAACTATTTTGACTGAAAAGTACTATTATACACCGGCAAAATAATTACCTGTCCTTACACTCAGTGTTTGTCCCCTTTGAATTTCTCTTTTTAAGCAGTTTACACCTATCATGCAGTTTATTAAAAGTAGCACTTATGACAAGTTGAAGAGTTATCCTTGGCTTTTCTTCAATTTGAAGAATTTTCATGCAGTCGCTGGCAAGAAGAGCGCAGGTGATGTAGTTGATGATAAAGTCGCATATATTTTACAATTGTAATTACTTGACCTGTTTTCAAAGTCAAACTAGCGACTGCTGACAAATGGAAAATGTACGTTTTTTATATTTGCTTTAGCATTACGTTGCCTTGGAGATCAGACAAAAAATTTTATAACATTGAACTTTCTTACAAACACTTTTAACTTCTATGTAGTATTTACATTATCACTTTCTAGGATATCAAAACTAAAACTTGTCTAATATCCTTCATACGCCAATACACTCACATATACATTCTTACCGCTTGAAGACATCGTATATTTATATATATTGCAAATATATTAAAACCACTACGCAAAACACCATCAGTTTCGAATGTCTAATTCAACCAATCGACCAATAATACAAATACTTATCTTTTACATCGTCATGCAAATCGAAATTCTAAATGTGTGAATAAAATCTGGCACACAGCCAGGCTAAAAACTTTAGTCCTTTAAAATACAACTAAAGGAATCACAACCAAACACTTAAAATAACCAAAAACAGAATAAAAGATTTAAAAATAGACTTTAAATTTGGAGGCTAAAACATATGTACGAATTTAAAAATGAATGAATGAGGCCTCCTTAAAAATTAAAATAACAAAAAAAAAAGATTTAATTTTACTTTTGTCCTAAATACACATACAACACACACTTCCACACAAATACACTCACACAGAAGGGTGTTTTTCTAAAGGCGTAAAATTTTAAATTGAAATATTATACTGAGATTAAAGAATCAAAAAAAAAAACATTGGCTTTATTAGAAAGTTAACTTCATGCCACTAATATTTGATTGTAATATCGGCCGTAAAGGCGCCGCAGCCCAGAAAATAATACAAAAACGTTAAATCGCACTATATTCTTGACATATTGACTTAATAATTTCGAGAAAAACTGGTTGTTAGTAAACATTTTATCGAGTTCAGGCCCAAATAATTAGTAATCATAGCTCTATACCGCTCGTTGTTGACGGAAGCGTTCCCATCGAGCTCATGTTAAAGGAAGCAAGGACCAATAATTCCCCACTAAGCGCACCACAGAGTCAGCGGTAATTTTGCTAATCGACATAGTCATTGAACCACAAATAAACTCCAATACTAAGCAGAATGTTGCGATCAAACAGAGGGCTGTCCACTATATTTTTTTTCAGCCCGTAATTACCGGGTAAACGATGGTCATTCGGCCTATTCATGATAAAATGGCAAACAAAACTGTAAACAAGTCAGTTTGTCAATCGTATAAAAGTTTAATCGCTGTCGGAATATGAAACCTCTAAAAGTCCCCCCGTTGCTATCACATGCACAAGAGAATGTATTTCAGTTGGAAAATATAAGTTAAAATAGCAGAAAGAAATTATTAAAATATTTTTTTCCATTTCTGCCGAATAAAAAAGATAATTTTATGTTAAAATAATGTACACTGTTTCCAAACAAAATCTTTTTCCTTCTGCCTGCTCGAATGGTGGTTTGTGTAGGGGAAAAATCGATGCACCTTATAAACCGGGAATTTCAGATCCACATCGTTGTATAAAGGTAATTCGTAGTATGTGAGCTACATACATATGGTAGATAACAACTTTGAGGTGCAGTGGTTTTGAGTACCAGGTGAAATATTCTGTAAAATAGCTCCTCAAAACTTTTATACTATAAGTGATTTTATTTTCATGTTTACAGGATACCATTAGAAGTCAGATCATTTATTGCCGGGAAGCTCCGTAGTCGCATGAACTTCCGCTTGGAAGATCGTGTTATGATCTGTAAGCCTGAAGTATATTTGATAAATATAGATCTTTAAATCCCTCCGATCCACTTTTTCGAAGCGGTCTGTGAAACAGCTGATTCTCTCAGGCAATTGTGCTTCGCTTTCGTTTGACTAGGAGTGTCTGTTTGGTATCAGTGTTCACGAATTTGCTGTAATCTTTGTTTCAGGTATCCGATCCTCTAAATGGAGGCCTTGCCTTCATATTTTCCAATTTCGTGACTTATAAACTCGAGTGGAAGTTGCAGGAAATGATTAGCACTATTTTAGTGCAAAATGGACACGTCTGGAATACTTTTCCTCATTGCTTACAATTAAAAATCGACAACTCTATCAGTTTTTAGCTACAGTTACAAATCCTGCTAAAGAACCTACTCTGCTTCGCCATTTAACACTTAATACTAAAAATGAGATTTCAAATGTATGAATTTGTCAACGATTAAGCTTTATTCTGGCACCATAGTTACTGACTTGTATGACAATACGTTTATTTATTTTAAATACTTGATTCTCCCTAAAAGTTTATGCTTCTATGAATCTGTGTACCAAAGTGTAACCATGCATTTGTGCACTTATTATAAAACATCTATGCACGTGTATTAAAAATTATGTAAGTCAAGGACGTTTCAATAATTGACCTAGCCCTTTTATGTAATGAATGAATAAGAAAGAAACTCTGGAAAAAGAAGCTTGTAAAGGGAGCTTGAAAATTGAAGCATAATTTAAATTAATTAGAAAATTGGTGTGATGAATGGCCATTATTAATTTACTTTATTTAGGGATCTCTAAAATGTACACGAGGAAAGGTTTCACGATTAGTACTGTGCAATTGCGGTCAAAAGAATGCGGCGAGTTTGTAAAAAAATATATCACTACAACAATACAATGCGCTTGTGAGTTGTACAATTATTTAACAGTAAAAGCGAGTATTTCTTTCACACTAAATTTTTATTAATCGTAAACTCTCAGTCAACAAGATTTCTTCTTTTACTGGTTGGGCATACCTTATCGCAAAAATGTAGGCTATTTAAAATACTGCATTAATTTTGGGACACCCTTTGTAATAATCTACTGTTACTAGATTTAGCATTTTATTAAACAGAAACACATTTTTTTTTTGTTTATGCATGAACTTTAACCTAATAACGACCAAAATAAAAAGCCAGTGTTTTAGAAACAAACAAACATACACGAATACAAAATGTGAAAATAAAATTTAAGGCATGACCACAGCGGACTACATAAATAGAAATGCCGCTGGCTACAAATCTCGCCTTTTAGCCACATTAAAATGATATATTATAGATATTAGTGCTTCCAGATGAAATAACATGTTTATCATTTGCCTGGATATGTGTTAGAGATTAAAGTTCTTTTTACGCAAAACCCTTTTTATAACATCTGTTTCTACTTACACCCCTGGCAGATATGCAGTTTCAGTACTAATCGTTTGTGTAAATAATAAAATTGAATATTTCATACTGAAAAAGAAAACGTGTCTTATATATATTCTGTTCATGATACAAAAGTTAAAAAATTGGAAAAATTCTAAGGTTTACGCAAGCAAACGCCTAGAATTATGCTACAAAAGCTGTGTGTCGAATACACTTTAAGTTCACACACATATAGTCTACAAATCCCAAGTTGTCAGGTTCAACTAATCGAATAATATGTTTTTTTTTTTATTAAAGAATGAACGATTGCCATGAAATTGAAAGAAACTGTAGTATCTATTGCAGCGCTTCTAGCGTAAAAAAGAATGCATCCAACAATTAGTTCACAAATTTTGAGGTAGATTTATAAAGTAAATGATATAATATCGGTCACCTGATATTGATTGTGATACACATTAGATAAAATCGCACCAGATTTCTTTATAACAGATTATTAAAAAATTAAGTCGAAAAATTACTATAAAATGTATCAAGAACAATAATTACTTTAATGCTTCAAATTAGAAATAAAAAAACTACACCGATAAATTTTCGTAAATGAATAAACGTTGTTTTTTAATATTTTAATATATGAATGAGTCCTTTTTAAATTCTTTATTTCTATTATCCTAACCATATTATGTTTTTCAGCATTTCGCAAATGTTTTTTCCAACCATCAATGATGTCTGGTCGTTTATACAAACAGTTAAAACACTAAATTCATTATTTATATTTATTTATATTTTATCATATTCATTGCTAGCCGATGGTTGGCTGTAAGTAATATAATTATAAAGGATACAATCAATAAATATTTAAAGTTGTATAAAACTTCGTTCTAATCCAAGGAAAAGTCAGAGATAATAAATTTAAATAATTTCTTTGATTGATGGGTTAAATAGATGATATTTACAGTGGACATAAGATAAGAGACAAAAGAGACAAAAGAAATGGTGATGATGGGCGTAGCGGCATGGAAAATGCTTCCCATTATGGTAGTTGTCGAATAGAAATCTTGTCTTTTACGGTATTCAAAGTTGTTCTTATTAAACAAAATTATCTTTCTTAATCGGAAGAAGAAGTTAAGAGTGACAAGCTAATTACATTATTTATCATACTTTTGTGGTAAATGCAAATATTTATCCTAAATATTTGTACAATTTTGAATTTAATATTTCAAAATAAGTTTTTTGTTTAAATGCACCAACAGGGTCGTCAAAGACTTGCTTCAAAAATAAGTTCTATTTCGCGTACTTTGCCTTATTTTAACATAAAAACGGATTTTTGCAATTTTGTCCTCAAAAATAAAAACACGTATTGTATTTATTTTTTGCTTTCATGTTATTTGTATTTAATTGGCGTATCTTTTTCCACTTATTGTTGTTATAAGTTTGAGTTTTAGGAATTTTCTGTCAGGAATATAAAATTTATTTTTTCAAGTATGCAACGATATTTTATTTTATTGCTTTAATAAAAATAGTTAAACCTTTAAATTTTTCACTTTCAGCAACCACATCTGCAGCTTTGTGAATAAATAATATTTATTATTTTTAATAAAAACAAATAACCTACAGACAATAATTTAAATTACATACAAAATGCCAAAAAAAAATGCGGATTAAACTGGCAAATATTTTTAAATACTGTTTTAACAACAAACGTTTTTGTGTTCAAAAATTGAAATATTACCAATTGATTGTAAAATGATCGAATTTTCTGTTGCTGATAAACAAATGATTGCTTGTTTTAAAACAAACTCATTAAAATTAACAAATCGTCCGATTTTTCTTGCTTTTGTCCATTAATAATATTATTTTATTTTGAATATTTTAAATTGCACTAAAACGTACATTTATAATTTTCTTTTGTCAGTAACAAAACATTTGCGAAAAAATGCAAGGCAGTGTTAAATAAAAAAATTCCATTTGGGATATTTTTTAGAATAATTTAAACGAAACTAACCATCAGTTTACAAAGTTTTAATGTATACCTTGTATCTATGGCTTAAAAGTAAAGCGTGGACATTAGTAATTTTAAAGGAATTAAAATATAATACCACTGAGTAAGGCAAACATAAATATAGAACTTATCAATGAATTTTCCCTCGCTCGTTTGTGTTGCAAATACAAGACCTAAATGAATTTTTTTCCAAACTTTTTTCAAATAAAAATGATAAAAAGTCTAAAGTAAACTATAAACATTAAATAAATTTGTTTAAGACGCATACATAATTATTTTAAATTTATTTTTTATGTATTCAATCACTGATTTAGATCAAATTTATTGCAGTGCGTATGAGTGATGCGCAAATAAAATTATTCATTAGTGAACGCTGCAGGTAATATTTACCACATATTCAGTCACTATCTACGCAGAATTTCTAATGTTTTTGGCTGGGTTAAAGTGAATATGATGGAATTGTATACCGAAAAAAAGAGCACAGATTGACACCCAATGAAATGTCGTCCCACATACTTCCTGCTAAGATGGTGCATTATCATACTGCTCTCGAGCTTTTTATACGGAAAAAACAAAAATCATTGAAACAAACAAAAACTCTATTGCTGAACTAAAATTCTAAAGTAAGTGAAATCAATAAATAAAATTTAAAAAAAACCCATTTTTATTCATGCAAGATGAAATTAAAAAAAACATTATACGAATTAATTAATTCAATATGTGCTTGCAAAACGCTTTATATGATACATTTGCCGATTTCACCTTGCCTTTGAAGTGCGTGTGCGATGCATAAATTATTAAAATCCCACAGTTCACAAAACAAACGAACAATCAAATTAATAAGCGGTAAGTTATAACTTTTGTGTAAATTTGATTAAATTGGGCAGAAAATAGGCGAGATACATTCAAAGAACAACAAATAATTTTGTGTATGGTTTTAAAAATGTGGAGGAAGAAAGCCACAGTGCAATGAGGACAGCAGGCTCTCAGATCAATATTTGTGTATGAAATGAAATAGAATGCCATAAAATTACCATTTCTGATGCATATTTCTCGCTTCTACTGTATGTTTATAAGTAAGTCACGGCTGAGTTAAACAAAATAATAAATAAGATAATGGAAAAACCCTACAAACACAGCGAAATCCATTAAATATTCATTATGGTATCAGTTTTTTAAAACACAACATTTAAATGAAATCGCTGGGAAATGCACGCCATCGAACACAAAAGTCAAACAACCATCAAATCATGCAATCCATTTATTCATCCATAAATTCTTGCACACCGATATAATTATGCACAAGTTTTCTCTGTATCTGTAAAATGTATTCTCTTTAACACAATAAATTTATTATTTAAATTGCAAAATGAATGCCATTCGAATACATATATATCGTGAATGAATGGTAAATATATTACAGGGAAACTATAATAATTGCAGAGGGCTTTACAGTGGAGAGCAAAATCGTCTACATGTTTACTAAAAAATATAATTTTTTTATCTGTATTAGCAGCAACATTTATGCATCAATACAAACACTAGTTTTTCATTTATTTAAATAAATAAATATTTTAGTTTTTGTTTTTATTCTTAACAAAAATATTTACTAAGCTTCATCTCAATTTTATTTTTACAGTTTTGAACCACTGTTCAATTTGATTATAAATATCGCGCAACGCTTTTAGTTATGATTGGAACAAATTACCAACACGGGCAAAATTAATGTTTCTTTTATTTAAATTTTAAATTGTTGCTGCAATCGGTATTACATGTTAAACATTTTTTCTAGAAGGCACCGTATGAAGGGTGCAGCGGCTTTTGAAAAAGAAAATCATTAGTTCGCAACTGAGTTTTATATTGAATACATTTTTGGACCAGATATTATTAGAAGCACCTTTCAAAAGTATCAGATGAAAAGTATCCCCTTTTCCAAAAAGTACTTATAAATAGAACTTGATTGTTTCCTTTCCTATTTAGACTTTCCCGCTATATTAGCAAGCTGCAAAAGGAGAAAACAGTAGTCGTGTATTTTAATATGAAAATTCTGCCATGTTTTTCTTGTATGAATGTAAATCTTGACAAATCATGCTCCTTAGATTATGAGTCTTACATTTAAATATACCACAACCTTCATCTAGATTAGTAGCACTTCTTGTCATTTCTAGGATAAGATTTAATTGCTTTCTTTTATTATGTCCTGCTAAAGGTAAACTCAAGCAGTGAAACGTTAGAAGATTGCGGGTTATAACCCATAAAGACCTTAGGAATGTCAAAAAAAAAATAAGTAAACAAAACAAAGACAAAAAATAAATAAATGGCACAGTGTGTGTTAGGTAGAAATGTAGGACGTAAAAAAATATTCAAACACAGATTTGCTTAATTTTAAATTTTTGTCAGTTGAAAATATTAATAAAAGTTTTGTCTATTTTGCCTTCTTGTTTGCAACCCTCCCTGATTTAACAACAAAAGCCAACAAGAGTAATAGTAGAATAAAATATTTTAGACTTATTTTCATTACGTTTTTGTATTGTTTACATTTTTGCTGTTCTTAGTTTGTTTTAAGATGAAACAAAACGATTTAAACGGGAGCGGTTCTAGAATTACCAAACTTATACTCGATTTTCCCTCTATGAATCCAATATTTTATTGCTCTCCTCAATTATACAGTAAGATAAATTTTGTTTATAGTTATAACTTAATGCAGACAATTTGTTTTCTTTTGCGCAAATAATATCAGCACTGGATATTATATTTGTTGGTCCAACATTTGTTTAAAAGAAATATTGTATTCCAAAATACTTACTTACTACTTATTTTCAAAACTTGAAACCTCAAACAGTTCCCTCGTAAAAAAATCAATAACCAATCAAGGCAAATTGATAACAGGTAAACTCACGGGCAAATTCGAGGTATTTACGGCTTCTTTGCCGTTGCCAAACTTTATATATAAAAAATGTAGGAAAAATATATGGAGAGATGGGGAAACATTTCTAATACAGAATTTGACATCCTGCGATGCTGCGATGGTGAGTTTACCTGTTTAGCCTACTCCGCAAGCAACCATATGGGAAAAGAGAAGTAAGAAAAACAAAATAATAAAAAATTATTTTGTTGGGTTTTGTTAAAACTTTAATATTTTTGTTTTTAAAATTCAGCGAACTGCAGAAAGAAAAGCTTATTCGCCAACAAAAAATTAGCAGGAGAATTTGTTTTAATAAAAATTAAAAACTTTTAATGTTGTAAAGTCAATAAATTAATAAAAAGTCTATAATAATAAGCCAGTGGTTTCAAACAATAATATTAAGGAAAATAAGTAATAAAATTAAAGCAGATTATTGTAAGATTTTCTAAAAACAAAAGAAAGACAGGCATCCATAAAACCTGAACGCACTCAATGACCAACAATGAAACTAGGTTAAACGAGAAGATGACAAAAGACGAGCCGATGAAGAAGTGGATGAATGAATATACAGATGTAAGCGTGAGTGTAAATGTTCCGTTATCTGAACAACTGGCAGGAATGTTGATGTTGGTGATGATAACGACAATAGCGCTTAGTTAAACTATATTTTGCAGATGTTACAGCGTGCGCAAGTATGAGTGTTTGAAACAGGAGTTTGCATGCAGTAATGAGTATTTCTTTATTAGCAACATAGAAGAGGGACGTTGAAATAGGAACTTTCCATTATTTTAGGGGCTTTCTATTATTATCATTATCATAATGAGTATTTAAAAAATATATTGATTTTTTAGTAAGTCATGGCTTTTCCATTTAACGATCATCGAATTAATTTACATTTGTTTTATTCAAAGTCTCTGTATCTTTTTTTTGGAATCAATAAGGAAAGATGTATAGGGTGGAATTAAATGCTCTTATGAATCTAAAACGCAAGTTAACCCCACTTTTATTTCTCACTAACAAACAATATAATTCCAGCAAATGAAATGAAAGAAAACAAAACGAATTGTATTAGAAATAATTAAGAACATTTTATTATTTATGAGATGGAGGCCGAATCGTCTTACCAGTTTGGAGGTTGATATTAAAAGGCCTTAGTATACGAGTCTTTTGCAGAAATAAGTATATACGCCATCTTGTATTTATATAACGAAATATTGGAACTTATTTCGACAGGGGGAGATTAGAATTTTGCGACCTTTAAAACAGGCCTATTTTTCTTATGAACATTTTGCTTTTTCCACAGAAATTTTTTAATTAAATTATGTTTATAACAAATATTTGTTTTAAAAAATATTGCGGTCAAAAATGATTCCAAAATAAATATTTTCTATTTAATTGCTTTTCTAAATTGTAATTTATTCAAAGGGGTTTTAAAAACTATTTATGATTTATCTCTTGTCTATACCAATTCACTTTTCGTTTAGGTTTTTTGTCATTTTGAAACAATGTTACATATTATAAGCATTTCATTAAAAGTCAATCTCTTATATGGAAATAACACGTTAACTAACAAGGTAGCTGAATATGTTGCTGCTTTTCGTGTCTAATTTGTCTTTAATGTACATGTGTATGTGTGTGTATGTTTGCTAATTTTTGTGTAAGGAGTCGGAAAACATTTTTCTTTCCTTTTTCTTTCCTCTGAACCAGTTTTTCTTTCCTCTATATCAGTGGCAATCGCTATTCAATTTGCTGGTACTCTACACACGCACACAAACGAACCCAACATTTAGTACATGCGATAATTTATGTTCTTGATCCACTTACTTGTTTGTATGTGTGTATGTATGCATGCATGTATGTTTATACGTAAAAACTTGGCTTGCTCTTTGTTGCTGTTGCTGCTGTTGTTACTACATTGTATGTTACTTTTCCTACTGTGTTTATGAGAAAAAAAATTTATGGTAAAAGAAATACCGAAAAGAAGGATTCATTTAATAGCATACATTTAGGTCGTTTAGTGGTTTGGTAGATACTTAGGCACACATGAGCAACCATAAAAGCAAACTATACAAGAAAATACACACACACTTAGTCGAGAGAAGAAATTACTCCTTGTTTAAGATGTATCTGCGAAACAACAACCAAGAAAACATTCAAATAATAAATTAATATTCCAATAAAGATCGTCTTTTACACTTAACGAATCGTAAACAGGTGGTATAAGAAAATGAAAACCTTAAAACGCTGTAAAAACCATTTGATTCGGTATTAAAAGTAGACTTTTACAATCGTTTTTATATTTCAAATAAAAATGCCAGCAACGTTTAAAGGCCAATGAATGAGAGAAAATATATGTTTTAATAATACTTACTTGCACCGACTCGAAATAAAATAAACTAATATATATATATATATATATATATATATATCTACCGATATAAGATTTTAAATAAAACCTTCAGGACATGAGCTTGTTTACAGTTGTTGTTGTTACAGGCTCCTCTCTATCATCTAGTATTTATGTAGCTACCAGAAGAGAATGCAACAATCTTGCCAGCCGCTCATAATAAGAACGCTACTTATAACAGAAAATTGCATAAATACGGTAACTACGGAGGCACTGGTAATACTTCTACATGTTACAATTTTCATTTCAACTGCAGTAGAAACTTATCCTAAGTGGACAGGATATGTCTGTCTGAATAAATATTCTGCCAGCTTCATCTCATTTTTTTGCTTTTGGCTTTGAAAGACAAAATTTTTTAAACTCCTAACAAATTTGTAATTAGCATGAAATTGAGCAAAGGTAGTTAATCCTTATTGCAGAGTTCTCAGCAATTTCATCACGACATAGATTTCACCAGAACAGCAATTAAATTGAGCTTTGAAGTATTAGGGAGCACAGTATTCCGTCAGACAATGTTCAGGCCTAGTGCATAGAGTGTATAAATTACACGAGCGTATTTCTACAATGTCGAACTTAATTACACACTTCACTAAAATTTTAAAGTCAGTCGGCTGAAAATTAAAAATAAAAATAAAATGTTTAAAGAAAGAGAAAAAGTGTGTGGCTCTCATTCAATTGTTGCCGCTTATGTTTGACTGTAAGTGTTGTTGTGGTATCATCTGCTTTAGTCAACTGAGAATATCTAATGCAAAAGATAATGACTTTTGGATCTATTGTCTAACAAACGGCAGCCGCACTGACAAATGTGGAAGAAATTCAAATTAAATCATTGTGGTTCAAGGAACTTTAGAAAGCTTTTTTTTTTTGTTATTTAACTTATTCAGAAGAAAGGCAAATGTTAAATTTTGTTCGTAATGAATTCTTGACGTGTAAGTACAAATGAAAAAAGTTTACTACTAAACGTTCTTACAAAAGAAACAGAAAAAAATACAATCATTATAACAGACCAGGAATTTTTAATTGCTCACAAAATAAGTCTGTTAACGCATTACTGTGCAGTTATTAAAATAATTTTGTAAAAAGCATGTGACAATGAAAGTGAAGAGAAGGACGGGAGCAAATGTACTTAAAAATCAGAAATGCAAGCGAGTAGGGTCAGGATGAAATTTTAAACTATGAAACAACTTGGCCACCGTTATCAACAGTTAAAAACTCTGCATTTAGGGATTTGAACTTAAGACCTACATAGGTGGCTAAATTTAGAACTGAAACAACAGTTGTTAAAAAAAATCGTCAGATATATTTGTCGCTTATCTACGTCAACGGCTTTATGTTCAATGTTCTACAATAGTGTAAAAAATTATAGTTGTTGAGTTTCAAACAGAACACGTCCTAAAATAAAAATTATTTGAGACCTCACCGGGCTAATCAAAAAGAATTGTAGCGGGCTTGATAAGGGAAACTATTATAAAAAAACATCAATATTTCTGAGCTGGTGAAATCGTGGTAAGGGAGGCAATATGGCAGAAATTATATTTAAAAAATCCAGAAAATCATCTCTTAAAGAAACCCTGTTTTAATTTATAAATTCCAGTATATTTCGTTTTGAAATTCAAACTATTGAAAACGTGCTTTAACTGATTCTTTAATTGTGCAAGTGAAACAAAACAACGATTCAAAACTGCATTTGAAATTTTTTAATAAAAAAGTTTGACTTATTATCGAACTTTTTGCAACGTCAAAAAATAGAACACAGTACTAACAGTCCTATAAAAGAAACTATTTAAAAACATGCTAAAGACGACGTAAATTTCACAAAACACATCAAAACAGTTGAAATCAAAATACCACAAAAATGGCCAACAAATAACGCAAAAAAACAGCAGCAAAAGGCCAAACTTTAACTTAGAAAAACAACTGCCAGTAACAACTTTGTGAACAACATTCGTGTGAATCTAATTAAACTTGACAAAACCTATGGGTGTCTTGTAAGAGAGTCAGTTTTTGTAAAAGTTTAAGGCGATAAATTAATCACTGCATTCGGGGATGAATAAATCTTATCATAATAAATCTTATAATTTTGAGGAGATATAAGCAGGTGACTAAAAAGGACTTGTGTATAAGTTTCATACAATAATATATCATACAATTATTATGAGTTACGTGTAATGCAAAGTATAAGAATACGTATCAAATATGATTAACAGTCTTTACTATAATAACTAGATTTAATTCTAGTTTGAAGCTTTACGTTGAAAAGTTTTTCATTATTCTTAATTGCCCCAGAGTTCAGCAATAAGTACGGAAGAAGTTAATATTTTTTGGTACTAATACGCACTCGTACTTATTACAATATTATCGAGACTCAGCGCTACTCATAACGATGAAAGATAAGTATGACTCGCATACGAATATTAAAATAATCACTATGAGGTTTTGCGGTTGCTTTTTTGCGTTAGTGCGGTACTTTTCATATTAAGTACTTTTTCTTCAAAAATTTTAACAAAGAAATCAAGAGTTGTGTTGCACATTTTATAATTTAATTTATTTCTTCTATACTCTTACACTTAATGTCACATACATATGTATGTATGAAAAACTATCAATCATTGGAATGAGTTGTATCAGTTTTAAGTATAAAAAGTACTTAAATTTATTAATCAAACTTAGGTGATTTATGAATTAAACAAATTTGGGATGATATGAGTTTGATGTCGCCGTTTGGATCATATTTATTCCGACTTATACTTATAAGTCAACGTAGTTGCGAATATCAAAAGTAAATCAGATTAGTTGAATTTCAATGATCCCCGCTCAATTATATTTAAAATTTCATAAGTGACGATGAGTAGCGAAAAAACGATTCATTGCTGGTCTTTGATTTGCACCTATCAAAGGTGCATTTATTGATAAATAATTTCAATCTACTTTTCTTCGTGTAGTTTTTCTCTCTGTTGGCAACTAAAAGAAAGGATATTTTGTTTAAATGTTAAGCCGAAGAAAAGGAACAAACGAACAATAGACCATCAAGAGAACGAAGAATATAAAAAGCAGAAGGAGAAGCGTAATTCGAGTAAGCTGTAAAGTAGCTAATATTGTTACCATTTATGACTTCTCTCCATTGCATTATTGCAAAATATCAACATCAGCTGAAGTGTGTTTAGTGTATTTATTGAATTTTGTTCTTAAAGTATTTATGTCACTTGTTTTATGAGTGATTCAGTTTATATTGCTTAATTAACCTACGAACAGCAATTCCGATTTGAATGCTTTTTGTGTGCGACATAAAAGTACTAAGTTCCAGAGTTTCAATTGAATTTGAAAAGAAAATAAAGAGATTTTTGTGGCCAAAGATAAATTTATTGATACTGCAATATATATTTTTTTCAAGGTAAGAAAAACGTGATGGGAAGATAGAGTACGTTTAATAATTTGGCGTCTATTTCATTTTCCATATTTATAAAAAAAATTTAGTATTTTGCATTCACCTCAAAAATGTTGCCTTGTTTTCCCAACTTGTTGATAACACTCAATGAAAATTACGCAAACATGTTTATTGTTCTACATTGATACTGCACAAATAAGTTTGCCATTGTTATTGAAGTTATGGTAAACCTATTTACAACATTAACTTTTGTGTAAATGAAAAGAATAGAATCGAAGAAAAATTTTGACCTAGTTTGACAAACCGTAACACATGTAGCGGCAGTGCACAGTTGGCCTAAAGAAAAGTTATAAACAGTTTGTTTAATATAATTGTAACTTAGCTTTTTGGTAAGAAGTGTCGGTAAAAGTCCAAGTTGGAATAAAATTATGTTGTCGAAGTGCTTTAGCAAAGGATTGTTTACAAAAAAGTTAAAATGAAACATAATCTTTTCCCTAAAAAAGTTCAATTTAAACTAAAAATATTGCTCGTACAAGATGAGTCATTAATACAAGTTGAATTAGATGAAGAAACTTTTTTTGTTAACAAATTGTTTTTATACACAAGTTGTTTATATCACAAATTATGTTGGTTGTTTTTTTTTTTATTATTCTACTGTTTAGGACTGCTGACATAGCTGTTCGTTGTAAATGAAAAATGTTTAGTTGCAGCAATAACTAGTGCTGCCGTTTATGTTGTTACATAATATATGTATATTTTGTTATTGTTGAAATTTCGGGCTTGCAACATTCGAAATAAAACTTTTTGTTCATATAAGCATTTATGCATTTAAGAAATTTCCTTTTGTACTTTCTAAATTTCCGTGTAGTTATTTTGATTCTCTTATATTTTTTTCTACATGTTGCTCTTTTTTGTGAAGTAGTATAAGGACACTCAATAATGCAACAGAAGACAATGGAAAACTTTTATTTTGTTGTTGTTCTAATTGCTGTTGATATGATTGGAAATGCAAAACATGAGAATGACTTTTACAATATATATCTAAATTGAAATTGCTGTGGTCGTTTGTACTAAAATGCTATTAAAATACTTTATGCACCCATACACACACATTTTGAAATTAAAAGTTTCAAATGTGACTCTCCTTTCCCGAAAAAGAAACTTTTTTTACTTACGTTGCTTTAGAAGCAAAATACAACAAATTCATTACATTTTTAGTTTTTTAATGTTTCCGGCATGTATTCCGGAAAAATTACTTATTTATCTCAAATCTCTCTTACAACAGCAAAAGAAAATAGTACATGGGAGCAAATGAGAATAAAAATGTTGCAAATACAATTTACTAAATTTAATATTCGTTTTGCATAGAAGAGCATGATGTATTCAGTGATACTCGTGATAATTAAGATCTACAAAAGCCACTAATGTGCCCCAAAGCGCATCCCTGAAGGTTATGGCTAATGGCATTTGAAATGAAAAAAATATGCAAAACCAATTCAGTCACTTGCAGAGCAATCGCCTACATATATGCACTGGTAAACCATATATGGCGTTTTATTTATAGTTGGTATGTGTGACAAATTTATTGCAATTCCGTAGGGGAATCGACATTCACATGAACGCTGCTGATAAATTTTTACAATTATCTTAGAAGCCCTTTCAAATTATTGTCACTCAAAATTCAAATCAGTAAATGAATTTTAAATAATATCTGCAGCGAAATATTATTTAAGATTTTTTAGAACTCAATGAAAAGAGGTTAATGGAAATTAGGATTAGTAAAATTGTCGGGCTTGAGTTCATTTTATATAAAAACTTTGAATACAGTAAAAGTAAACATTTTTGGTAGGCAAGGTGGAATAAATTTCGTATGGCGCTACGCACGTTACCAACATTTCTTATGTCTTTCCACTAATCACATCTATTTACACTGTAAACATCATATATTTAACCAAAACATCAACCGAATAATCAAGGATAAGAGGACTTTTTAATAATTCTTGATTTTAAATTCTTAGGGAATTTTAAATTTTATTGTAGATTTTCAGTTTATAGTGAAATTTTTATGTTTTTAGTGGAACTTTAACTTATTATTGTTGAAATTTTTCTTCCTGTAAAATTTACAAATTTGATGAAATTCGATTTTTGGGTTACTTTTTGAATAATTTTCTTATTTTAGTAATATTTTGGTTTTTCGGTAAACTTTTAATTTTCTGACTATTTTTTGTTATGTTCGGTGAATTTCCGACTTGTGGTAAAATTTGTAATTTTTTATGATTTATGGTGACACATCAAATTTTCGTTAAAATTTCGCCATTTTCGTCGGATTTAGATTTTTTGTGAAATTTTGACTTTTGATGAAATTTTGATGCAATTTTGGCAATAACGCCAAGTTATTTCAATTTAAATGGTGAAATTTCAAAATTCGATTAACTTCCGGTTTTGCGATATTTTTGGTCAAATGCCGTTTTTTATTGAGTTTAGGTTTTTGGTATATTTTTTTTTATTGCATGTATCCCGAATTTTCGATGAGTTTCGACCTTTTTGGTGAAATTGTAAATTTTGTGTAATTTTAATTTTGTAACAATAAATGTATAACAAAGAAAATATTTTTATGTGAAAAAAAAGAATTTATGCTGGGAACACAACTGGGACGAACGAGGAATTTTTCGCCGCGAATATTCGTCGTTAAAAATAGAACACATTTGTGTATACCAAAATGCACACAATTATAACGTCAGTCGAAATTCGTCATACGCGGCGAACTTTGAATTAGATTTATTTCTATTTCTTTCGCTGGCGTGCGACCAACAAAACAGTACAATGTGGCCATGTTTGGTTTTAGTTTCCAAGTATTTTACTAAATAAAGTTTTTTTAATAATAATTAATTTAATTTTGTTTTATAGTATTTAAAATAAGTTCACAAAATAGTAGTTAAGTATAAAATTACTTTTTGGCTGTGTTTTTGTTAGTGTTTAATTTTTTAACTATTACTTTTTTACTATGGTCACCCTATCTATATATAGATAACAGCTGTTACTTTTTCGTCGTTATTATGCTTCATACGACGAATTTACACGGCGAATTTTTACCGACGTATACGTCGTTGTTGGACGAATTTCGTCGTTCGTCCCAGTTGTGTTCCCATCATTTAAGCATATTTCAGGAAATTAATTCCATTGAATTAAAAATGCTTTCGTCACAACAATAAGAAAACTTTCGAGTTTGTGTTAATTATTAATATTAGGATAAATATTGTGTTATAAATCAATTTGTTGTTCATGTTTCTTTTTAAATGAAACAAAATTCTAAAAGATGTTTTATACTAAAAAGTGTTCAAATATATATATATTTTTATTTCCATTTCTGTTCACTTGTCTATTTAGGAGCTTACGTGATGTAAGAGCCCGGGTTAATGTTCTCGAAAATATTATAAAAAAGCTGTTGTTCTTAATATCTTAAACGTTTGTCTGAAATGCATACACAGAAGAACATTACTCCACGTTGAAGTCATATAAATAAAGCTAATAATTTCTGTGTTGTTTTTATAGACCTTTTATGATATTTGCTATAAGCAGCTTAAATTATTTGAAGAGCTGCGTAATTGACACTTGTTCTTTGACATCGGACAAAAAGTAAAAATGAAAATCGTTAAACAATAAGCTACTAAAAACAATAACAAATGTTAAACGCCTTCGTATTGATTTATTGTACTTATTTCAACAAAAAAAAAAGCAAAATCTTTCAAAAAACATCAAGGAAAAATATTGCTCTGGAAATTAAATTAATTAAATGTAAAATTTGTTCGCCATAAATTCATTAGTCATTGTTTCCTTTTAATTTATAATACGAATTATGTATACAAATTATATTTCATACACAAACAATATCCAGCCAGGGTAACCTCACTGCTGCGCTTCACTGACTGACTGGTTGGCTGACCACAATTTTACATAAAACCTTCTTCTAGCTTTTAATGTAACTTGTAGTATGAATTTAATTAAAATTATAGTAAAACAAAAAACAACAAAAAAACCAATAAAATATAATATTTTAGCGTAAACGATTGTAGAACAGAAAATCAAATTAATTTTTCAACAATCAATATAAGATCCAGGCAGGAAATTTAATTGGACTAGTGCAAAAAATATACTAGAATCTCTGCTTATGAGAGTATTATTTCCTTTCATCCCTCTATTTCGCTAAATCTTCAACTTTTGTTTCTTATTTTGTCTCAGTTGTTACTGCTGGTGGACACAACTTGAAAGGAATACGTTTGAGGGGTTTATAAAATATTCTTTTGTTTAATTCTTTTGCTAAACGAAGAGAAAAATCTAAATATTTAATTTTAAGGAAAATGGCAAGATAAAGTTTCAAGTTGGTCTGAAATGGAATAAAAAGTTTAATTTTACAATTATTGTTTATTTTTCAAGCCAAATACAGAGACTTAGAAGGTTTCATGTACTTGACCTTCCCTTCCGAAAATAGAAAATCTTAATTTGTCGAATCGTATTTAAATTACAAAAGTAAAATTTGAATTGAATTTACTTTATTTTTTTTTTGAGTTTTAAGGAAAACTCAATATATGTTATTTTAAAGTCATTAAATTTGCTTATTATTTTGATTGTAAAATAGATTGCAAATAAAACAATAAAATAAAAAAAAATAAATATTTTAAAGCCAATCATTTCTTTTATTTTTTCACGCGTTGGTATAACGAGATTAAGAATGTTTCAAACTTAATCCCATTTTTAGTGACGTTTGACTTTTTGAAAATATATTGCCTTATAAATAGGCAGTACCTTGTTCAGATTCCCCAAACCAGCACAAATTGATGCATTTTGTATAATTGCAATTGAATAAAATAATTAAATCATATTTCAACACAGAACCAAACACATGTAAAAAAACCTTGTTTGTATAAACAACGCAGTTAACACAGTTGTTGAAAAGAGAAGTATTTCACCCTAAACTTTAAGCCGAGTGCAATCCGATGTTATCCGCCACGCAATGAAATAAACAATTTGTGTTGAGTGTCCCGCGCCTACTGTTCCAATTTCTACAATTTTCAACCTAACCGAGCACTCCTTTACACAAAGTTCAAAGATTGTTAATAATATATATTATAATTATATAATATTTTTGGGAAATACCAAATTCAAAGTCATAATCTCAACAATTTCTTTTTAAGCAAGGAGCTCTCCACGTACCATAAAAAATATTCACTCTACACAGGATATTAGGCGGTCAGTATTTTAATCATATTAAACCACACACCCAGCAAGATCTTTTAAAACTAACTGAAAAGACACCACTGCCATCACTCTAGCACAGTTGGGAGAAAAGCTGTGGTGATTACAAGTGTGTTGGTTACGCTTTTTTGGCACATTTTGGGAAATTTTACATACTGGTAGTTTTGGAATATTTGCAAAAAAAAATTGAATTTCTATTAATGTCCTATCAAATTTAATCAATTTGTTAGGTGATCAAGCTTTAAGCCTGTATTTATATGTTATAGAATGACTCTGTACGAATAATTAAAAAAGTTCAATTAGGAAATAATTATAATAAATATTTATTTCTATTGATAGCATTCTTCCCTCTGACTCACGCGATAATTTTGTCACAATCATTGCAAAATTAATTTCTTTAAATTTTATAAATATAAAACTCTACAACTCTATAAAGAAAACAAATGCTTGTAAATTGTCTGTCAAGTATTTTGTACAATATTATTAATCATAAAATTGAGATGCCAACTGCAAGTATTCGGTGAATGATGGTTCATTGGTATGCAATAAACATAGATGCACAAATCCAGAGTAGCATAAATCAAAGACTATTGTCTAGAATTAATTCTAATATGGCCGGTTATTAAAGTTATAAGTTATTAATCAACAGATATGATAAATAATTAATGGTAGCACATAGTAAATCTATTATGACACAAGCAAATATCAAAAATATGGTAGGATTCATCTTTGAAATTAATAGTCTTAAATGTGACCTCCTTGTTTTATTTAATTTTTTAAATACTTTCACTCTTTACTGTTCCGACATTGCTACAGTTTCAGCTCTAAAAGTTTTAAGTTCTATTAGATTTTTTTACTTGCAGATTTGTAATTAAGTTGTAAGTTTCTTTACGGTACTTCTCGACACGCACTTCGAAATAATTATAAACGCACCCGGGCGTGCTTTAAGTGCTTTTAAATAAACATTACAAATAGATGTAAAATATCACTACCTCATTCAACACTTGTGCACTCATTTTTTGTCTTGTAATGATTTAATACGAATGATAATAAGCTTATTTAGTCACGAGGTTGTTAGGACGGAGATGAACAAACTTGTGTTGATTTAAACCTAAATCAGTTTTGTGTTAATTAAAATTTTAATTAATATGGCAAAATATTTTCAATTAAATTTCTTTAGCATTCCTTGTTCTTTTGGAATCAGATGGTACCTGTAATATTTGTAAAAATATCTTGGAATGAACAGTTGTGCGGCCGTTTTTATACACGTTTTAACACATGTGTATGTATATGGAAATGTTTGCCGCATGCATCGTGAATTGAAGGAATTATAGACTTCCTTAAAGCTGTCACCTCTATTTTTCTAAAAAAGTAAAACCTACCCAAGATATTTTAATAGTTTTTTGAGCGTTTCTTGTAAAATATATTACAAATAAATAATAAACATTTTTAATTGACAAAAAAAATTTATTTATCCAACAAACAAAATTTGTACAAGGAATGCTAATTAGCAATCTAAAATACGACAGGACCAAAAATTACACTTCCGGAAAGAGCATTTTCATTAATAATGTGATTCATAATGATAGATAAATATAAACGAATTAATATATTTTTCGCTGAAATAGAACTACAGTGAAAGATATTAAAAAATTAAACATATTTCTTAAGCAAATTGTGCTTAAAATAACTTTGTACACTCCTTAAAAGATGAATGCTTTTGGACAAAAAGAAGTTCCAAATATAACAATGAAAATGCTAAAATGGCAACACTGCACTATGCATGTGAAACACTTGCAGGAAAATTCACATCCACTGAGTGACACACAAGGATGCACTTAGGTTTACAAACAGAAAGAGAAGTAAAAGTAATAGTAACGTACAAGCGTGCTGCACATCAGGAATTTATAATTAATCCTCTTCATTTTCTCAAGCATCTTATCTTTTGAAATATAAAATATTTTTTGAAACAATTTATTTAACTTTAACGAAAGGAAAAGCATATTTTCAAAACTTATAAATCGTTTCTAATTTTTACTGGGTTTAAGAGTTGGCGAGTGGGGCAATATTCTGTTTTTTCTTTCCCTTGATTCCGTGCCTAAAATATATCGTCAGAGCTATAGAGCTGAATTTGTTGATATACGCTCGATCGATCAATGTTATATGGTAGTAAAGGAGGTCTAAACTAGTTTAAAGAAGCGAATTTGTAGTTCTAATTTACTCCGGTGAAAGGCTGAACTTCAAAGAACTTCGCACAATACAATTCCAAATCAAATTCTAACTTAAAAAAACAAACATAGAGAAGCAGTAAGAAACCAGTGCTGCTGATAAGAGTGTTTGGTGAAAATTAATTGGAAAATACTAGAAAAACTTTTCTGCATATTAAATATAAAAACTTTCCTTATATACACTTTGTTTGTTGTTTTTAGTCTGCCTCATCGCCAAGCTATTTCATATTTAATTACAGTGTCTCACATACGTACGCACACGTATGTATTTTAAAAAGAAAACTTCTTGTACACAATATCAGCATTTAATAAAGTTTTTCCCCCTTACCTGTCAAAAATAGTTGGTTTATCTTTATTTGTTGTAAAAGATTGTGATTCAGCCCAACTGAATTCTGTGGGGTCATACTTATATAATGGGAGCAATTCTTAAGCAAGTTTAATTCAAGTTACGCATAAAATATTTTTGAGCGCAGCTTGGAATGTAGACTTTGCAATCTCATACCTACACCTACTCCTTCACATTCTATCGTAATGGTATCTGTTGATTTTATTATGCTGGCAACATGAGAAAGAAAGTAAAGCGTTGTTTTGGATGGGAGGGTGGTTTGTTGGCACACAGTCAGACAACAAAGCGTATGGCATTTGCTTGTACTTGCACAAAGATAAATACGTACGGACAGTAATTACAAATGTACGCAGAATGTGTAAGTATGTGCCCTTATAACGTAGCATATGCATTAAGCTATGTTAATATTAAAATACACATGTGACTGCACATGTAGATGGATGTATTTAATTTCATATTTACCTTACGTTCTATAACATTATTCTCTCAGTGACTACGTTGCTTTTAAATTTAAGTATTCTTTTGTTTTTAGTTCCAATAATTGTGTTTATATATGAAATGATTTTGGTCATTATAAATGAAGCACAAATATGGGGGATAACGTTTTCTAATTGCAAGAAATTCGTTTTCACCTCCATAAATTATTGTAATAAATTGTATAACACATGCGGTTTCATGTTTCTTTTTCAAATTAACATTAAAACACTTATACTCGCATACTAACACTTACACAAATACACATACTTGTACTGCTTACTGGTTTAATTGTACCATCAGAATTTTTTTCATAATTGTTTTATAAAATGCTGAGTAATTAATTTAAAACCAATTTTTAACTAAATTAATTTAACAAGTAAAACAAATGACTGTAAACAATGTACGCACACAGATATATGTTGTGCTGTTTAATACAGGTATGAAACGTACTGTTTAATCGCAAACGTAATTCATACCAAGTAGAATTTCACTTGTAATTTAGTTACAATCTATTTTCATTCTAGTTTAGTTTCAACTTTATTTGATGTTTTTTGAAGTTAATTTTTAGTTCAGTTCTACTGGAAATAATTAACTCTGCTTACAGTTCAGTTTACATTAATATGTGTATGTGCATATATGCATACATAAAACCACTGTGCGTGTTGTGATGCAGCCACGCAGCTCAATTACAAAGGGAAATAAAAATCAAGTAACGTAAATTATTTAATGACTGTGGTTTTAAATTAATCGTTTAGAATTTGTTTTTTTACAACAGCACGACTGACAAATTATTTTCAGTTAATTTAACTTATGTGCTTTATGTTGCACTAAAGCCATTGTTTTATTACTTCACGCGTATATGTTACCGAATTTGTTTAACAAATCTTTTTTTATAAATTTGTTCATATTGGTTTGGGTTGGAGTGAAAAAATGCACATATATCAACAGCAAACATATCTATAATAGACATAAGAATGCTTAGCATAGTTTCTGCAACGACCATTTCCTACATTTCAGTAACGATTTTCACATAACCACACGTTTTAATTATATTTTTGGTTGGCTGGCTGTTCGGTCTGGTGTTTGGTGCGTTTGAATAAAATTAAATAATTAATTTGCAAGCATCGATGACGTAAGAATTAACGAAGCAAAACAGCCGCGAAATAAACCAAGGTGGAAACATTTACCACATCTAATTAGCAGAGATTTTTCATAAAGGATACATCAATACTTTGGTGAGGCTTTTTGAATCTTATAGTATGTTATATGTGTTTTATTGTTAAGATTCGGCATGAGACGGATTGATCATATCTGACGCTACAATGACATAATTCACTTAATCTGTCAATAGATTTTCATATGAATTTATTTTAGCTCAAATATTTTTACTAGCAAATTTTATTTTGATTTTAATGTTCCACAGTTGAAGTAAAACAGGAATTTATTATTTACAAGAAATATTTTTCACTTTAAAAACTCAATGCGTACGCAGCAACAATACAGCATTTTTAAAACGTAAAACCACATAAGTACCCTTAAGTCACGTAGATTTATTGTGATTCGGTAACACGTACGTTATTTACGATAACAAAAATTGCTCTAGAAAATAGTAAATGAAAATAAATACCCCAAAATTCATTGAGTATTTTAAAACAGTAAATTATGTTTGTATTTGGCATAAATGTCGAACGCAGAAAATTGTATTGCACTAATTTTGTTTTGTACTTATTTGTGTCGCCAAGGTCACTAAAGAACGTCCTGGCTTAGAAAATGTTTATAAAATATATTTCCACACATAACTTTATTAGCATATCATAGCTGCTCTTCCGTACAAATTCGAGTAGAAGTCAAAAAGTCTTAAGTATAAGACCTGCTCACCCTGCTCTGAAGTATAAGAATTTTTCTCATGCATAATAACCTCAAAAGGAAAATAAATTTAATTACAACAACTGCGTGATATATCGGGATAGACCCCGTAGCGATGTCTTATTCAGCTGATTGACGACAAATCAATATTTGTGGATGTTATTCAGTTTTTGACGCTGCGGCGTATGTGTTTTCCTCTTAAGAAGCAGAAGAGTGTACTTATGCTTAAGCACTTCCACAGTGCGAGAAAAGCGATCTACGACCACACGACAATATTCACGTTACGTATATACAAGGGTGATCGATTACTTGGCATTTTCCAATGTTTTCCATTACCTGAAATTTCAAAATTATAAATATACGAGTAGGTTGTCTTTAACCTTTGTTTATTTCTGTTTATAGCTAGTTGAAGTACAAGCATTGGAAATAGTTATTGTCACTTTGTTTCTTCAATATTTGAAGTACTACCATTCCACAAATTAAATGATGTACAACACGTAAGAATTGTCAATGATTTTTTGACGTATTTAATTTTAATTGTATAAAAACTTACCTCAGATTAACTTGCTTAAAAATAAAATTAACTCTTCTTTCATCTGGGCAAAAGTGGTCGTCAGTTAGGGTAGTGAATATTTGATTTATTGATTGGTTTTTCCTAAGACTTAAAAATCTCTTAAAATCAATTCTTCCTTGTACGTAATAATTACTTTGACACTTTCGATTTTATACAAATTTTTGGACTATATATTATTTATCTTATATTTATGTCACAAGGGTGAAATAAACTGTTAATTAAATGGAGATGCAGAAGTATGAGATGAATAGCGTTTGATGAAAGGAATCCTACTGAAAGAAGCCTATTGTTATAAAATACTAAGCCCTTAGAGTACTTGTTGTCATACCAAAAAATATGAAATTTTTTACAATATGAGAAAAAAACTTGAAAGAAAAAAATCGAAAAACTGGGTTTCAAAACAGAAAAGCGGGTTATTAATATTCGAAAAATCTGCATCCTAAAAAAATTCGAACTCTGTTAGCCTAAAGAAACAGGCTAAATTACCGGACGTTGATCACCCCAATAATTACACCCGAGTCGAATATTCCGTAATATTTTGTAGTAATTTCCAAAATACCAAATCTTATTAAATATTATGATAACTACTGAATTTCAAAAAAGCACAATTCTTAACTTTCGTTATTGATTATCGCTAAAATTAGAGCACTTACTTGTTTTCATTTTTAAAGCCTCTGAACCATGACTTTGCTGTCTTATCTTTAGAGTAACAAACTTGCGTGTACATTTAAACACATGTCTATGGTTGTGTAAATTCACAAAAAGTTAACACTTGCAGCTTTAAAACGAATAATTAAAAGTGAAATGAAAACTTTTTTTCAGAGCTTTAGGCTACTCATATATGAATTCAAGTGTGTCAACGCATGTACTCGTCAAAGCTGAACACAGTCAAACGTAAACGAAATCACGCAAATAAATACAAAAAGTGAACAATTCTGTTGAGATTTAAGAATTTTTGCAGGTACAAAATCATGTATTACTTACAGACATTTACATACAAATTCTGTTCCCGCAATCGTTATAATATTTAACAATAACCTTACTAGTATAGCAGCAACAAATTTTACAATTTTCGTATATATCATCCACTCAAGAATCGGTGGCGTATGATTAATATCAATTCGAAGATACTTATTGCGATTTTCCTTAAATTTCAAAATCAAATAACGCTAAGATAAGTTTCTAATAATCAATTATAATTATAATATTAATTTCATATGAATGTACATATATGTATGTTAGTATTCCCTAATGCTGCACTAATCACAACTTGCGAGTTCTTGGCGTAGGATAAATTGTTTGCTAAATTTGCGATTTCGCAATAAACTTTCTATGATACTTTCTTCTCCAGCAACACTGCGTTTGAAGCAAAACTTTTTCTCGTTGCAATATTGTAAGTATAAAACTTGCAAACAGGTTAAAATTTAAAAATTGCAAGGATACAATTTAAAAAGATTAAAGAGTTTTTAAATATCGCAGGAGATTGAAAATACCGGTGTCTGGGACTAAATTTAGCAGCAGCGCTTACAGCTATGAGAAATGATAGCAACAAAACTGCTGCCCTTAATTAAATAATATCAAATTTACCATAAAAATGTTCACTCCAAAAGAAGTATACAAGCAAGTCCTTGTAATACAAGTAAAAGTTCCCAAATTGCTATGACTACATTAAAGCTTCCTTCTACTATTTGTACATGGATAAAATATATTTATAATTGACTTCATTTTTGTTGTTGATTCACTTAATTGTGCATCTGGTGTTTTATTTACTTAACTAGTTCCTCTAAATAAATACATGCGTTGCGCTAAATTACAGGTAATACTGGAATAAATATATTTTAGTTTGAAAATTTTTTAACTTAGCGGATGCAGTCGTGTGCTCTCGTTGAGCAAACAAACGTGTACAAATTAACGACACTATTTGCAAATAAGGTGTAAAACAATTTCCTGTAATTAAACACATAGTGGTTCTGAACGAAAAATGACACTGAAGATGGAAATTCGTTCCAAAGATCTTCAATATAAATAAAAAATCTTAGAACAAAAATATTACTTCTAAAATTTCTTGCCTGTCATAACACAGAGACTTCCAAAGACATGAGATTTATTTTAAAAAGAACTTAAAGCTGAGAATTCATGAACATAATACAAACTAACTTGACTCTAACTCAAACTAACATGTTGCTTCGTACTACGAAGACCAGATTGCAGTCCTTGTACTTCTTTTGTAAACACAATGTGTTTATAGATACAACATCTTAAGTAAACACATTTGTTGCCAACGCAGTGTAATTGCTTGAGTTAGAAGTTGTATGACATATGGCTGTATGAGTGTGCGTCAGTATATGAACGTGCGTTTACTTCCTGTTCCATGCTCAACAACATTGTCATTTGCAATTCACGGTTAAATAACTAACCTCGTAAGAAAACCAAAGATGGAAGAACATGCTACACAACTAACTTACTTTGCCGAGTACGAGGGCGGTTTCAGAATACGTTACGAGGTGGTTGCACAAGAACTTTATCAGGTCACAGAGTATGGAAGATGATTCCAGCATTTGTTTATAACTAAGTAAAATAACTTTGAAAAGATTATACAGGCAAGTACCAGGATTTGTGATCATGGGAAATATATATATGGAGATCACACATGAGATGAGAAAATGATTATTAAGTCGAAATTAGTACCAAAAATTATCAGCAGAAGAGTAGTAACAGAAATATTTAAATATATATATGTAATTGATTTATGATTTCCTTAAATGGCAAAAGAAATTTTTGCAGTAGGAAAATTTGGCATGCGAAGAATACGGCTAAAGGACCACCTTTTCTGTAATGCGTCGAACACTTCGCTTGCCAAGTGGACATAATTAGATGAGTTCTTAATAAAGAACGTGTGCTGCCGAAAATAGTTATACGACAGCAACGCAGTTGTATCGATGTTCCAGTGAATCAAAAGCGTTGCATATACCAACTTTAGCTTCGAGTGGTTTTAAAACAGACCTTGAAGTGGTGACATATCTTCGATTTATGTTCCATTTTTTGCCAACAACGTCAAAACCCTCCGCTCCACTAATTGTATTATTTACATTCATTGAGCGATAAAATATAATAACTTTTATTGATTGTATTATTATTTTATTATGACAGAGTAACACATCGCACGTACGCTGTTCCAGAGGCAAAAATTCATAACTCAGAATTAAAATTTTCTGCCCCTGCACCCTATCTGCTAAAATCAGCTCCTTCGGGTTATTTCTTCTTTCTTCTCTTGCACAAATTTGTCCTTGTTAAAAATATATTGAATAATAAAGAGGTGTCATCTGAAATTCTTGGCTACCTTATTAATTGTGTTACTACGAAGAGGGTGATGAATTTTAATTTTGTTTTGTTTGTTTTTTCCTTCTACTTGATGCAATTCTGGCACCGCCTTGAGCAATAAAATTAGCGAAAGTAAAAATAGTAAGATTTCCATAGTCATAAATAAAACTTTGAAACGCTTAATGGGTGCCGTTGGGTGTAAGTCTAAAAACAAGAAAAAACAATTATGTAGGACACACAAAAATTAAGAAGAAAACTGAAATCACATTACAAGCATCATACTCCTTCATATCAATGAGTGTCGACATGACCCAGAAACCTTGCACTTCCACAAATGACTTTAGATGCCCTGCAGCATGAAAAGTTAAATGCAAAATTATTCGTTCAGTCATATTAAAGAATAAAGAGATTAACATTTTTTAACCAATTTTTTTTTTAAAAATAGGAAAAGACTTCTTTGTTAAAAGTGTTTTCATTAAGAATTAATCAATGTGGATATTAAGTGTCAGGAAATGAATATTATTCTATGCAAAAATAAAAATTATATAGTGTAAAACTGCATTATAGAAGTTAAAAATGATTGTTAAAATGCGGAAAAAATAAGACATGTGCAAATATAGAAAGGGAAACAGAGAAACAGAAATAAGTACATACTAATTAGCTTTCACTGTTAACCCATGGTTAGCTGAAGCAATAGCACATGTGATAAAAAAGAATACTTCGTTCTAACACAAGAAAATTCATAAAATTTGTCTCATATTTTATTTGCCATATTGGATTAAATAGAATAGATAAATAGTGTTGATATATATAAGGAACAAAACACTAAAAATACATTTAATTGCTAAAATATTTAAAGAGCGATTGAATTCGTATGTTGGAAAATATATATATATTTTTTTTATTTTTCTTCGCCGTGAAATCATCTTATAAATTATAATGTCGTTACCGATATATTTATGTATATGTACATTCCATGCTAGGAAAGGCATAAAACACTTAACAGTCATCGACTTCAAATTTTGTTACGAACTTACTAAGATCCACAAAAAGTATTTATATGTGGCCTAATTTATAAGTATATCCAACAAGCTGCGCCACAAAACGTGATAAAAACTAGAAAAGAAAACTTTTAGCAGATGATGCGACATTAAGTCCCTCAAAGGATACATTACTGCTGCAAGAAGTAAAACAAGTACTTAAGCCACACATACAAATACAAACACAAGTACCTACAAATACAAACACGGGCGCTATGCCATTAAGTAATGGTGACGTTTGAGTTATACAAATTTAAGTCATTCCATTATATACACTCGCATGTTACAATAAAACTACTGTATTGAAAGGTTTAATTACATGTGATATGGTTCATGGCAATAATACACTTTTATGAATCTAAAACTTTTATTATTATACTTTATACGCTGGACGATAATTTCTCACTGATTTGTAAGACTAATATTCAAACACAATTTTATTCTTCATTCATCACATTTAAAGTTAATTGAAATTACTATACGAGCAACTAAATTATCCAAAATACACTACAAGGCAAAAGAGATACTGAAAAACTGTTTTATGGATTATGAAATACTACAGCGTTGGATAAGGTATGCGGTTGCTTATCAATTTTTAATAAACTTAAAATTTATTTTTTGGTTTTTGAAAAATTTCTAATATTTGATAAAGTTTGGAGTTTTAGATATTTTTTTTCGATAAATTTCATAATTTATCGAAATTTGTTTTCGATTATTGGTTTAGGACATTTACGTATTTTGAAAGATATGGGTCTTTTTGAACCTGTGTAGCATCGTTTTTGTTAAAAATGCAAAAGTTTTCATAAAATATTTTTTTTTTTTATAAAATAGCAGAATGACAAACCTATATGTACCCTTACCATTATTTTGAAGGGTATAAAAAGGAAAATTCTTAATTCGATAGTTCTCTAATAAAACCGTTTTCTTTATTTACAACTTGTTGTTGTAATAACAAACACTAAGCCATACGCGAGGCAGAGACACACATAAATATTAACGTATTTGGTAATTATAATTGTAGAACTTGGTTCTCAATATTTTCCAAGTACTTTTAACGGCCAAGAGGCCTTATTTTCACATTTATATTTCGGGGGATTAAAATTTACTAAAAGCAGGTCATGCGAAAAGTCGATATGCCAAAATTAAAACTTTAACAGAAACTGAATATATTTGTTTTTTTAAAAAAAAACTCTACAAATTAATAACAAACAAAAATTTACAACAATGTCGATTCAACGAATTCAATGAATTGAACCAATCTAATAATTAAATAAGCCAAAATTAATAAACATTTAAAATTCATCAAAGAAACTAAAATTAAGTAACCAATCGATAAGTCTCAAAATTACGGAAATATTTTGGCTAATTTTAGCAATCCAGTGTCCTATGCTGCACATATTTACGATTACAAGTCCTAACACAAAATGTTTTCCTTGTCTTAAAAAAAATGTTTTTCTCACAAGACAAATAGCAAGTAGATTAAAATCTAATATTGCAAGAAGAGTAAATTGTGTTGTAAATTTAATGAAAGTCAGTGACAACCAAATTTTCTGTTTGATGTTGTTATTATTGTTTTAAAATGCCTTTATCCTCAAAAGTTTTTCTTTTTTTTGTGACACTTTTTTCAGTACTAGCCAAATGAGATGTGTTTCACTAGCTGCCACCTCCTGTGATACAACCCACAGATAATATACTTGAGAAATGTACGTATCTAGTGGCAGTCACAGTGCCACAATCCGTTTTAATTGCTAAAGTTTTGTTTCCCTTTCCGTTTCATTTATGGCATGTTTCAAGTTTGCATTTGATTGCGTATTACGTTTACATGTCCAGAAAACCTACAAATCAACAATAACAAAATATGGTTGATTTGTAGGTTTTCTGGACATGTAAACGTGATATACATTCACCAACCATTAAAATAATGACATACAACCGAACCACGTTTTCAGGCACAAAATCATGACGCAGCAGATGCATGGTATACTGCAAATTGTTGCAATACTAGCTTGTGACATGACCATACAGGATTTTCAACTATCTACAGAACCAAAAAAATTTTTTGAGTCTTATCAATTGACTGTTGTAGTAGTTGTTAGTGGGAATTAAAGTACACAGCCTTTTGTACTAATTTACTTGACCCAATACACAAGCAAATAGGAATATACAAACGAAAAAAAGCCACTATGTATTCAAGGAAAGCCAACATTCATGCAATTTCAGGATTTTTCCATAACGTGCACAGTAATTTGTGTGAAATTAAAAGCAAGAGCACGTAGATATTTCTTTTCAGGAAAAAAAATGGCCTAGATACGGGCTTTGCTTTAATCCAACATAGGTACATAATAAATCTGTAAACAAATAATACACAATATCTTCTGTGATAGGAACATGAACATACGCTGCTATACTTGTGGCAATTAACACCTTCTGCTTTGCTACATAATTAATTTCTTTATTCAGCTACAGTATTTAATACCGCAAAATATAACAGACTTCAATAAAAAAAAAATAAGTAAAAAATATGTATAAAGGTAAATATACAACAAATCAAGTTGGTCAAAAGTCGTTAAATTTTTTGTATAAAATCAATGATGTATAAATAAAAGCACTAAAGTTCAAAACACTTCAATCTGATTTTTAATTGATTGTCTGCATATTTTAGGTAAATAAATAACATCATAGGCTGAGTCATGAAGTCATCGCTAGACCTAGAGCGCATATAATAAGTGTATTAGTATAAAGGAATAATGCCACAATATTGCACCGTTTTCAGAGAGCTTTAATTGTGAAGTATTTTGTTAAAAAAAGTTTAAAATTTTTTCACTGATACTCGATTAATTCATTAGATCAAATTATTTAGATTAAATTATTTAGTTATGTCCAAGCATTGACGCTAAAGAAATGTGATATGGTGTGTTAAGGATTAGTTTACACATTGAAAATTAACAATCTTTTACAACTTCTATTGAAATCATTTTTTTTTTTTTTGATTTATCATAATTATATCTAAAATAATAAATATGATTCAAGTTTTATTTTTTGCTTCGAAAATAATTGTACTTTTGTCATGCTTAATTTAATTTTAACAGCTCATTGTGGAAAGATCATTTTCTGCCCTGAAACTGATACTAACTGATTTAAGATCAGTATTATATCCAGTGTTCGCACATTTTCCATGAAATAAATAAAACTTGAAAAATAATCCTTAAAAAGTAATTTTTAAATTCCTGATTGTATTACAACGAAACTCTTCTTATAATATACATATATGCAATAGCTTTTGCAAACATTGGCAACACTTGCTAGTTTTTACTCTCCTAACTAAAGCAAATCATAGCCTGTGGCTCTTTAGTTTTTCCCCGCTTACAGCTTCATTTAGAGTTGGCAAACAACAAACCAAATAAAACAAAAATTTTTATTATAATTTTTCTATCTTTAAATTTTATTTAATGAATTTATTCACACTAAGGTCTTTACTAAAATTTTATTATCGATAGTCGATATTTCACTACGCCCTTGTGCGGCGTCATCAAAAGTTATATTACAAACACTTCAAATTAACAATAAAATATTAAAAAATGCTCCCATAATACTAAGAAAAAAATTTTAAATTTCAAAAACTAATACATATACAAACTGAAAATAATTTTAGATTTGGAAAAAGTTTCAAAATAACTGAAAATACATTCACATTTGAAAATAGCTTAAACATTTTTAAGACTCAAAAACTGAAAATAATTAAACCAAAAAAGCAATAAGCAAATTGTTCTAAATTAAGTTATTTTATGTATTAAATGCCTATTGATATGAGCGAGTGCTTTACAAATTTCTAACATTTATAATATATAACGTCGGTAATAATTATTGTCAATATTTAAAAAGTTAGGATATTGGCTTAATTCAGAGCAATGGAAAGATAAAACTGAATTTCTATACCTTCGGTCCGATTTATGTCCGGCTACTCTATTCCTTATTTGTCGTTGTATAATTATAAATTAGAAATTATTGCTTATCAATTTATTCAATATACAATTTCTTTTCTCCAAGTGTACTCATGAACCTTTGATTTATAATGGAAGATAATAAACCAAATTATCTGCACATACCGGAAAATTGAGGCCCAATTTATATCGCACCTGAGGTACCCTAATTTATTCCCGAAATATCACTTTTTTCACATTTTGCTAACTATACGAGTATATGTAACAATAATGAGTCATAAGATTATATGTTTTAAAACAAATAGTAACGTTTGATTTTCAATGAAGTTAAAAAAGCTTATTTATTTTTAATGTGTAAACTACGATTACAAGAATGCACCCATTTGCACAATGATATGAAATAAATATTTTCGAAGACATAAAATGATATTATAGCCACAAAACATAATTTGATTTACCTGAATGTTTCATGAAAATTCGGTCTTTTTATCAATTTTGATGATCGATAAGTTTGCGTGTGAAACGATAATTCTGATTGTATTTTGTCCTACGATTCTTTATTTTCTTTTCATAGAACGCAAGCAGTTCTCTACGACTTTGTTTGTCTTTATACTTTTAAACAATGGTTAACCAAACATCTTCCTCAATACCGTGAAAGGTGTGGCAAACTTACGTACGTAGGATAAGCATTTGCTTACAGGATTATTTGTCATTTTTATTTGGAAATTTATTTATAATGTACCACAAATTGTGAGAAGTTATTTATTTTGCTTTTCTTTTTTAAATTTCGTTACTGATAACTGCAAGTCACGAACATTTTTAAAATTCGCTTTAAGCTCAAGTTGAGCTTTATTTAGAATTAGTAAACTTTCAAACAAATTTAATATATATGAACATTTTGTTAATCGCTTTTTTTCTGTAATTCATATATAAATGCTCCGAGAAGATACCCTCACACACACACAAACAACGTACATATTTTGCTACATAAATCTAAATTTTTTTATCACTTTCTCTTTTGTGTTCATGTTTATGTTCATGCTGCATTGCATGTTTTTTGCGTAATTGCTAATTGGATTTGGTTGGACGTTGCAACGTCTAACCAACGCGTTGGTTGGTTCTACCTAATTCGATATATGGGAGTTGTTCTGTTTTACGAGGAAATAAATTATGTTCACACTGTTACTTAAGTCTTGTCTGCTAGAACTTCTCTCAACGTACATATATTGTTGTACTAACTTTGCTTCAAAACATTGACTAAATAGTACGACCACTTTAAACAATTTTAATCGTAGACGGGTGCTGCTATATATTCTTTTCTTTACATTTGTATTTCAGATACCAGCAGAGGTAGAGTAAAACAATTTATTGCACATTTTATCAAAATAAGATCTGCTTGGCATTTTAATGTGGATTTGCGCCACGAATGAATATGGATGTAGTAGTAGAAGAGGGCAGTTAAAGGAAATGTGGTTGTTGTAGTTGCAGTGAAGCTGTAGCCACTTGCATGTGTCTGGATATAGACCATCAAATATTAGCAACATAATCACAACAAGTTGTATAAAAAAAAGGTTTTATACAACAACCTTGCAGTTCTATGTGTTGTCTTGCAAACTAATTTACTAATACTACACCGCAGTAGATAATTTTTTATATTTTTGTATTCTCCCATGCAGTTTCCAGGCGAAGTGGTAAGTATAATTTGCTTGCAAACTATATTGCCGTATCAGGGGTCGTAAGCATTTAGAGTCCTTGTATTATTTTAGATAAGTATGTTTAGAAAGAAATAAAAGATGCACTATTTTTATTAGTCGCTTGAGACGTCAAATATAACACTGTCTTCGTAGTTTAAGTCTGGAGACATAATATAGGTTTCTTAACCAAGTAAGCGAGTTGGTGCAGCAAAAAGGTGAATATAACACAATCTTAGATTATCCTTCTTGTATGAAACCGCAGTTTAATTATTATTCTCAATATTTACAAGCTTAAGATTGTAATAATAGTGGATGTTTTACACAAGTGTAGTAGATCTTTCCAAACATAAGAAGCTTATTATTGTTGTTCTTTCTCAGCAGTATTTTCTGCTTAGTACCCATTTTGTTGAATTTGATCCGCCTTATCTTCTAAATTAACATGTTTCTTATAAAACTTCATATTTTTAATTTTTTTCTGAATAAATAAAACAAGAAAACTGGCAAGTCGTTATGGGGATCTGTTGCATTTTTTGTAGAAGACTGTTAATAAATTACGAGTGGCAAGGATCTCATTTGCTTGCATCAGTAGACGTTTACTTTTGCGGTCTGAGGATTTGTTGAAGTTTTGAAGAACAAAAAGGCAAAGGAAGAGTAATAAAAATATTAAGCTGAAAATGCATTCATTGGCTTTAAGGAAGTCAGCCACAGCCACAGAATATTAAATTTCTTGCAATACAATCTTAGTGGAACAACAAAAGAACTGGAAGAAAATAGAAATTAAATCGAACCAAAAGGTACGAACAGAAGAAGATAAAAATAATAATGAAAACACAAGTTAATGGCAGCAACATAAACGGCTTCAATGAAAAGTATCTGTGTTTTCCACAGTCCATCTGCTGTGCTAATAAATTATTTTTGCGTCTTCAGACCGAACGATGTAATGAAAACTATTGCTTAATTCAAGTTTATCTAACACTTGTCTATATTTCATCACTTTTTAAATTACTTGAATATTTTCAAACAAGTTTAAAGTTAATGTGTGTATAAAAAATGATTAACTCCTGGCACATTTTATATCTTGATTTCATAGGAAATATAATTATTTATTTGTCTAGTAAATGAATTTGAATAAAAAGTATGTTAATCACGGGAACAGAAAAATTCTATATAAAAGAGAAAGTATATGGGAATTACATACTTTTACTAACTCAATACAAAATATATTGCACTACATTTATAGCTGTACTGTGTATTAGTGTCCGTTTCTTGCACCACTGGATGTTGCAATCAAAATTTTATAATTATGAGAACATAAATATAATGAATAAATTGAACCATTATTTGAGCTTGAGGTATAACAAAATGTAAGAGCAGACAAAATTTTATATTTACAGCGAAATAAAGATTTTTGATAACAAGAGAATGTGGGAAATTTTAAATGGGTTTGGTTATAATATCATGAAGCATGATATGTCATCTAGGTTTTCTTATGCACTCATGACTAAAAAGTCTTTTTTAAGTATATATGAAGAAGATTTCGTTCTAAAACTTGTTATACCAGTGCAAATCAGACGAATACAAATCTAAGATTATCTACAATTATGTAAATCTATAGACGAAGTAGGCTTATAAATGTTGTTAGCAAGTTTAAACTTTTGCTGCAACTGGTGAACAGTAAACCCCAACTCGATTCATCACATAAAATCAATAGTATTTAATTATTGACTACTTGATTCGATGAAAAAGTAGCCACTTTTTTTGAGATTTCCTTTAAAGGGATTTATTTTATTTCTTCACAAAATTATAATTTCATCCTACGTCATCAAGGCTAAAACTCTCGCTGACAACACAAGATTCGTCTAATAGATTTTATTTTCTACAAAAATTGCTTTCCTATAAAAATTTTTTCTGTAACAAATAAATATTTTTACATTCAAGGATCTATTCCAGAATTTTGGCTAGCACAAATATCCCTCGATATAATTTTGCCAATAAAACTCTTTTTACAAGGTGATGAAACGACATAGCTGTGGTAACCATAATCACATTATGGTTAATTATTATTGTGTAGAACTTTGAATAAACATAAAAAGAAAATTTTATGGCTAGAGTTATTATATTATTTTTGCACACATAAACTATTTTATTTGTGATTAGAATTTTAGTAAAAATTGTATTGTTCAACACAACCATGTTGCAATTTTTTGTGAATAGAATATATTTTATGATTCAATGGAACCAACAACTTGTTTATCGCAACTTAAGTAATGTTCAAAATATTTCCAAATAACTTTTATATTTTTGCCACAGAAATATATTGTTATAGAGAACATAATATGTTCGTCGTGTTGTTCATTGTTGTACAATAATTTAGAATTCAAACAAAATAAAAACCCTTTAGTACCAACGTTTGTCTGCGTATTCATTTTAATAAAAAAAACACATGTTTTATGTTTGTTTTAGTGTTTTAGAGTGTGTTTTATTAGGTACTGTTTTGCCATGCTGCTAATGTTGTTTCTGTGGCTGCAAACACCTCTGGACTAAAGGCAGTGAAGGCATTAAGGCTTTTCGAGAATAATTATAATTAATCACATTTGTAAGAAAAATATACAAAAATAGAAAATTTTAACCAATTAAGAAAAAGTAAATATGAGCAATATGTGCTCTGGTTTATATCCGGGGGATTTACTGGTATTTACCAACGCAAACTGTCATATGTTCGTGTATGAATATATAGGAAATATATTTTTAATAAAAGTACTTATCAACAGTGCTATTTCCTATATAGATCTCTCCTGCAATAAAATATGTTGATATTTATCCAGGTAAAGTAAACGAACTGTTACAATATAATATAAAATAGGAAAAGAACTTATGAATGTAACTGCTTGATTATTTTTATAGGTTGAAGTCTATGCCAAGGACACATTTTAGAATAAAGCAAAACTTTATTTCTAGCAAAGATGCTATTAAGGTCGTCCTAATTGAGACTTGTTTCCTTTGTGATATAATAAGTGCTACTGCATCCATAAACCAATTACATATAGATACTGACATTTTTAGATATATTTTAATTTTAAAACCAAAGCCGTAATTAACATTTTATTCCTCACCATATTCTTTACATTAATATCGAATACCCTGTGCTATATTTGCAGTAAACTTGATGTTACTCCTTTTTTTGTTTTGCTGCTTCCTGCCTGAATTTGACTTGATTTTTAATAAAATGTTGACTGACTTTTGTGTTTTTCCTGTTATTTGGAACTTCTTTCCTATTTTACCTTCTCCATTCTAAGGCCTTCAAATTTGGATGCTTCCTTTAGATTATGCTTGACTGGAATTCTGTAGGGCATAAAGAGGAAGTACGACAACTGCACCATTGATATGAATAATTTCATCAACAAATGGCCAACTGACTGTTTATTCGCCCTCGTAAAATATTTGAATATATTTTGTAAATACGAGTTTGATACTTTTATTTTGATATTTTTAGTTTATTTAAATGTGATAAATGCCAGAGACCTTATGCAGATAAATAAAAGATTAAAATTATTACAAACACGAAGACTCGATTAAGATTTTATTATAGCTAAACTTTTTATATTCAAGCAGAAATCATTAAAACCTTCTGCAAACGACCATTTCAATATAATAATCTAAAGTTGAAATAATTGTGACGCAATTGTAAAACTGCTTTTTCAGCAAATAAATAAAATGATTTAAATGACTCGGATTATAAATAATAATAGCATTATTGTCTGTTTTAAACATTAATGAATTATTTTACTCACTACTTTAATTATCCGGTAAAGAGATTGATAAGCAAGGGTTCTATTTATTAAAAATGTAAATTTTATCGTTGCATATTTCTGTTGCACACACATTTTACCAAAAGTAACAAAATTCAACCTACAAAATACACATTCGTTATTCCATAGTGTAATTCCGTATTCAATACTCCATTTAAAAAAGTTCAATTCAATGAAAAACATAAATTTATTAACGCTGCAAAATTGTTTAACAACGCATTTTTACTTGATATTTTAATATTGAAATTAAAGGTGCCGTAAGAAAACTTGTAGAGTAAATATGTTTGTAATTATACATGAAAATGCAGAGGATTTGTTGAAAAATTTCGTCATATAAGCAGGCTCATATAATATCTCTCAGCTAATAACTGAGATGTTTATCTATGTAAAAAAACGAAAATTATTATTCGGATATTTTATCATCTCACAAACTAGCTCCATTTAACACATTTTCTTTTAAAAAAAGTTCTTCCTTCAATAGTCCGTAGCTACGTTCAGTGAAGCCACATTGTTGAGATCTACGTATAATCAACTGTAACTATTCACTACGAGCTGGTTGTGCTTTATTTGGTTGCGCATTATTTAACAAGCGCACCATAGTAATTTTTGCTGAAAGCTGATTTTCCTAATACAGCTGCATATTTTCTTGGTCCGCAATGTATTTTAGACTTTGACTAATTCGTAAATACTGAACTGAGATTTCTAATGAAAGTTGTCGTACCCCCGCATTAGCACTATATTGCCTTGTTACGAACCACATAGTAAATCGTATAAGCTCCTTAGCTTTGCAGGTGTTGATAAAACAAAACCAGTATAAATTCATAATCGAAAAAGGAAGTCTGAAGCTTTTATTCATCAACACACTCAAATGTGCAAACAACGTACTACCACACAGCAATTCAACTGAGCTGCAGTAGCGCAAAAACAATATAACATGTTTACTCGCATGTACAAGTGCATGCATAGTAAACTAAATTACTATGCGATTTAACAGTGGAGAGCAAAAATTATATCTCTTGGTTAAATACATTTAAGCTTTACACGTATGATGTTTTGTTTTAGATCTAAGAACATATCGACATCTGCTATGATGGACAACCTGAAAACACATGAAACTAAATGCAGCAAACTCATAAGATCTTCACATGCTATATGACGTTTGTCGACTTCATGAGCAGCTTACACAGAGTCTAAAAATATTAGTATTTTTACTTAATTTATTTTTTTTTAGCAAAATAAAGAAGAAATATTCAGCTTCATCAAGGTTTCTTTATACCATCAGACACTGTATGTATGTATAACGTTTTAATACTACAAACATCGAGGTATAGAATATATTTTGCATGAACAAATGAGGAAAAAGCAGATACTGACTGCAGAATATAAATACACAAACGTAAAAAATGATGTAGATACTCTTTTGATTATAAGAAAGCTATGTTAATTAAATAGTAGCAAGTGAAGTATCAGTAGAATTTGAATAAAAAAGAACACGTGTCTACCAATTGGTTGGGGTAGATTTTGTGTATAACTTCATATAACATATTGTAGCATATAGCACGAAAACAGTGAAATTTGTTTGCGGTACGTGAAGCTAGACACGAAAGCAAAAAATGCTCTTGCCACATTTTAATACAAGCTCTCACAGAAAATTTTATACGCAAATGCCATGCAAGAATAAGGAAATATAAAACATAATAAATAATCCTAAATAAAAACAAGAATACAACTATCCAGTAGATGCCAACAAATGGATAACAATTGTCCACGATATAGTGTCACAATAACACAAATAATGAAACAGGAACCAGCGCACGTCAGGGATGTATCTACCATATTTTATAATAGGGAAAAGTCAGCATTCACCGAATTTTGTACCAATTTGATATACACCTGTTCAGACATCTTCTCCTTATATTTATCATTTAATAAATATATTTTTATTAGTTGTTATTTAATGTGCTCAACGTCACGTATTCAAGATTATTCAAGGGCCAGAACTTGTTATCAAAAGGAAGCAAGTAAATGTCTGTTTATGATTTCTTATGGCCATGTTGCCATCCCTGATCACTTTTTTATCACTCTGGATATATCGCAGTTAATTGACACGTGTCATGTTATGAAATGAAAAACATTTATTCTCTACTTCTTTCTCTTCCATGCTTTATTTTTCAATCGTTTGCCAATCAATGCAAATCCAAGGATACAAATTTATATAAGAACACAACCATTATTCAATAAGTTAATAAAAAACAAAAGACGTTGTATGTGGAAAATGTAAACAGAATGAAAGTGTATTGGTTGCCAACAAATGAGGAATACATGCCGAGTGCATGTAGACGAACATGACAAAGTCGAACAAATAAGTCATTCAATGACGTTTGCAGGGCGAAAAATAACAAACAACTAAAATAACAGCAATAATAACAAAAATGACAACCCGATGTCAATTTAAACGTGAGCATAAACTCATTCCTCTTTTTCATGGTAGATTTATTAACGTTTTTTTAGCCGTTAAAATAACAAAGCAAGTGAAATATCGTGGCAAGCAGATTCTTATGAGCGATCGAATAACTTATTGCTTGTCAAACGATTTTAAATTAATGCGGCAACGACTTAATAGAAGGGAACTTTTCAAGGTACCTTTACGTTATTTATGAACAGGAAATTTTATATAAAATATTAAATTTTTCGTAAAATTTATAATCAAAAGTAATTAACTCTTCAAAAATGTATAATGGAAAAAAAATATTTAATAAAAGCTACGAGTAGCCAATTGCCAAAATAAGTATCGGGGGTTCGTTTTTGTATTGTCGTTGTAAGGCAGTAATGTAGAGTCAAACCTGTGAACGTATCGCGTTTTTTGCGCGAGCCTATTACATAAACCGTGATTCGATAGTCATTGTGCAGAGGGAGGATGTTGTGTAAATAAGTTAAGTATTATTTGCATTAATATAACTTACACTCATAACTTAATTTAATATTATCCAAGTCCAATTTTTACATCTTTAGTTTCAAGCAGTTTTTAATATTAAAAAAAAATCTTAACATAAACTTAAATTGCTTATTTCTTCTGATTTTACCCCACTGCGCCAAATTCGCTATTGATACATACAAAGCCAAATGCTACACTCACATCCTGAGGATATTTTTCTTTTTGTTACATATGTATATCGATATATATGTGCGTGAGCATATGTTTTAACATCTTTATGTATTTTATAACGTTTGCAAAAAACTTTGACATATTTTCATGCATTCATTATGGAAATGTACGAAGTCTATCAATATGAAAAAAAACAGAGACCAATAAATGTGTTTCGCTTAAAAAAATTCTGTATGCATTACCTGAACTTTAGTCAAAATACATATGACGGATTTTTATACCATTTGATTGGCTAAATCAATATTTTAAAGTCTTGAAAATCAGCACTGTTACAAACCTGTTTTTACTTCTGGTATGAAATATTATACTTATGTGGGATTACTTACTACCTTACAGTGTACTTCGACTGGCCTTAAGTAAGTTTAAAAAAATTCTCCCTTATAACAAAAATAACTCTCTCTGCATAAAGTACCACTTTATACAAAAGTTCAGTTTTTTATGGAAAAACCCGCGTTATTCAAAAAAATATTTGGCATAAAGTTAAATTTTTAGGAGGTGGTTTTACACAAAAACTTTTCGTCGAAAAACGTGCCTATTCACGCAAAAGTGTCTTTATCTAAATAAGTTCTTTAAAAAAAACACTATTGCATAATAAGAAATCCTCTCTATAAAAGCACAAAAGTAGATATTTTCATAAATAATTGTAACATTAATTTTCGTACAAAATAAAACTTGTACACAAACTTATATCTTGCTGTAGTTATATTTCTACAAAAATTTATGTCGTTTATTTTATGACAGTTCCAAAACTGTCTTAATGTTCTTGGGATAATTACGCTTTTAGTTGTGCCGTAATGTCATGGATATACGTATATATGTATGTGTATAAAAGGTTTCTAATATTTCTATGGTTTTTATTTTAGCAGGTAATTTGCGGAATATGGCGCTAACCCGCCAAAAGGAGATAAAGTGGTAAACAATATTTGATATTTGTACAACATGATGGAACATTAATTTAAATGTCAACCAATCGCCTAGATAATAAGACACAAAGCTAATTTAACACAACACATTTACTTCCAAGGACGGTGCGTTTGTATTTGTTAATATATATTACTATAAAATATGATTCTTTATTATTGCAATGACACTGAGCGTAATAACTAATGTAGACTTGTGGAACGAATTTCCATGACGCCTTGTGAAGTTTGGTTTGGAATCCAACCGGTTTCGGCTATGTGCCATCTTCAGTATAATATATCGAAAACGGAGGGTTAATTAAAAAATTACTTTTTATTGATTATGTTATAAGTTTTACGTTTTGATTGGAAAATAAAAGTTATTTTGTTACTATTCTAGTTTTTCCAGTCAAGGAATCGTTACATTTGGCGACCCAAGTTTGATGTCCGCTTGTACGAGCTATCCGTGATGCTGGCACTGGTATCGATTTTGAATTAAACTTACACAACGAATTTTCGTAGCTTAATTTTTTTAACGAATATGTTTTTTTTTATAAAATTAACTCTTTGTTTGGCCTGAAATAATTTATATAATTGTTTTATCGATTTATTAGCCAAAATAGTTATTCTGTAAAGATCAATATTCTGAAGAATTAAAACATCATATTTTTTTTTTTGAGTGTTGAGAGCTAAAATCACTCATAATCGCAAGCATAATCGCAAGCCTTAACCCCAGTAAATTACTTTTATGAAAGTGTGTGCTTAACAGGCCAACCCAGCGAATGCACAAGTTTGATTTTGGGTATGAAATGATTGGAAACCAAATGCCTGCTCCAACGAAAATCGAAATTCGAAAGCGTAATTTTCTCAACGAAAATGGAATTATTTTTCACCTTGGAAATTATATTTATTCTTAACAAAATATCAAACCAAAATGTTTAAAAGTTTTTCAAATATAGATTGCAAGCAAATAACGAATCACATAAATTTATCTAACTTTTCCTTTTTCAATTAACATGAATTCTATTCAAATGTTAAATTGAAACATCTGTCTAGGTTTGAGAATTTTGTTTAATATCTCATAAAACAATATTGCTCATATTTGTGTTTGCTGGGGAGTGATTTTTTGTTTGCATTCTTATATAAATCTAAAAACAAGCATACAGCAATAGCGTGCATGAAACACTTAGTAATGATGTGTGTCACTGTACTAGAAAAAAACACCCATGACCTTTCCAGGTGATTCATATTTGTGTAAAATCGCTCTGTTACAAATGGTTCTGTGTTGATGTCGATTTGTTGCAAACAAAAAAAAACTAACAACAAAAACACACAGCAATAAAAATAATAATTACTACAGTTAATTTACGTAAAAAATATAATAACACTTTTACTGCTGCTTGTTGTATACAGACACACCAACTGTTGATTATTTAACAATGACTATTTCCATTAAAAGTTTTTTTTTTGTTAATGTTCTTTTTTCATAAAGAATTTTCATTTAAATATTGTAATTTGCTTCACTCAACACTGTTTGCAGAACAAGTCATGCTGCAAATATGACTGACAGAATTTTTATTTAAAAGAAGCCCCAGGTGAAACAGCAAAATATGAATTATGTGAAAGTTTAGAAGTGCTTACGAGAGGGTTCCTGGGCTCTAAGGCCATTCGCAATGTCAGTTCAGTAAATCTATGTCATTCCACCAGTAAATCTATATACTCGTATATCATTCCACACCATTTTTCTTTATCAGAAACCAAATTTGTGTCCATATAAATAAGTTCCAAAAAACACATTTTTGATATAAAATGTTTAAGTGTTTGGTTCTAGCGATAATATAAGTACAAATCCTAAGATTTTTTACTAATCACCTAAATGCAGAATGATTGGTTAGTATGAAGTGTCGTGGTATTTAGTACGCCGGTTAAATGTGTATAAGCACACCTCCTCCATAATCTCTTGATTCATTATCTACCACCCGCAGTTAATATCGCAAAACTGAAATGCATTGGTCTGCTCAGGATTTTGTTACTGCTAGTATTTTGCCATCAGCAGTTTTGTTACTAAGGACTACAGCAGCTCCATTGAAAAATAATCCAGATTTTGGGAACACTACATAGTTTTTCTGGCGCACAAATATGCTTCAAATGTATTAAGCACTTATGTTCTGTACGTGCGCATATACTACGAAGATTGTTTCTATATTTAGGTATATATTTTAACAATGCAGGAAAACATTAATATTTACTTACAGTCGTCTATCTCAGAATGCACTACTGTATGGCAAAGAATAAAAAGTTATAAGTTTGAAGATGAGCTACACTAGTTTGGCATTCATTTACAGTTCACCTAGAGTTTAATAAATTTTTAAGGAAATTGCGGGGAATAGGAAAACCGTTCTAAGTGCCTAACTAAACAACAGAAAACACTGTAAGCTACACCAAACGATTACTTTTTAGAAAGTATAAAAGAGTGAAAAAATGCCAACTGTCAAACTGTCAAAGAAACATTTAAAATCTATGCAAACTAGCACTATCAAAAGCTTGTAAGTTTGTTCACATCTTACACTTCAATAAAAATGTTCACTGGGATAAATGTTTTATTTGATGTTTGCGTATGTATCTGTCTTATTTGTATGGGTTTATTTTCAGGATGTATGTACATACATATTATAAGACTTCCGAAAGTGTCTTTGACATATGAAAGATGTAGATCAACTGCAAGTTTCTGACAACCTTTATAGCTAAGCTACCATGGGTGGGCACAAACATGTTACATACAAATATGGGCAGAGGCACTACTTGTTTTATGTTATTTACCAGCAAATGCTTAACAAAGCCGGTGGCAGTTTCATAGCACAGAATTGGGGAATTTCTTCACGTCTATGGAACAGTAACCCAAATATGTAGTTATATTACCACTGGCTTTGTCGGTGATTACTGCTATAATTTAAGAGTTGAAGCGTCGGTGTTTTCTCTGACATCCTCATTTACTTTATGCATTCAAAATTATTACTGCAATATGATAGTTAAGGAGATCATCACTAAAAAACACTAAAAGAACCACATTTGTGCACCAATATTCGCACGATAAAAATTTTGCCTGTAATAAACAACCTATGTAACATGCACAGTGCTTTGAGGTTCTACGATTGCAATTGCACTCAAAACCCTCAAAAATATGAAAACTTCAGCTTCAAGGTAGCCACAACATTTTTCAAGTTTTTGATTTTGAAAACTCAAAATATATTTAAAGTTAAAAAATTAAAAAGTGAATCTATAATTTAGATTAAAAATGTATGAATTTAGAAGACACTTGAACCAAACCAAAAAGTTAAACAGTGGGATGTTTTCCCCTTGGTAATTTTGTCTTAACTAGTAATACAAATCTAAATGCATTTTGGGAACGTTTTAGTCCAATTAAAAATGGTTTAAATAAAAGTTGTTCTAGATATTTTTTAAATTTTATTTTTAATTAATTGTCTCCTTCACACGGCTCAGCTGCTCCAGAGGGAAAATTTTCTCAGTTAAATTAAATGAAAAGAAAACTAAAAGCTGCATTAAATATGAAACCTATTAACAATATAATGGACGTGTCAAGAACTTGTTAAGAAGATTGAACCGCAAGTTGTGTTCATACATGTGAAATTAAATAAATGCATTTGTATAAAATTGAATTAAATTTTTTTTGTTAAATAAATATCTAACTTGTTAAATTTGTAGTTAAAAACGGAGATTTCATTAAAAAAAACATTTTAGGTTTTGGTAGAGTTTGAAGAAAAGTTTTTATTGGCACCCTTGTCTACAACGCAAGCAGGCACTTGCGGACCATGAAAATGAAGACCCAGAAGCAATTATTACACTTTTTAGTAACTTTGTGTATTCGTCCGTCTATATTCATGCTGGTAATTTTATGTGTTATAACTACTTCAAGCTACATAAGTATAACACAGAAATATATGATAATTATTGATAAAAAAGATGGCAATTTTAGTAGTTAACAAAAAATAGAAAAAAATCCATTTATCTACAGATCCGGCTAGGTATTTATATTAAACTAAAAGTGTATTCTCATAGGACTCATTTATAAATATAAAATTTAAATTGATTGCATATGCATGTAAATCATGCAAACACATAAGGCCAAGATTTATGAACATATGGATATTATTAATGCGTGCACATTTTTGTGCAGTTAAATATTTTAGAACTTTTCTGTCAGTTTGGAGTAATTTTACTTCACACGCATAGAACGCAAGAAGTACGGGGAAAAATATAGAAAGTTTTGCAAAAATTATGCAAAAAAAGTTTCATCAAACAAAGTCGGTAGCCTACTAATTTTTATAAAAATTTCCTTTGTAAATCTTTGCGACTATTCGAAGCTATTGGTTGCTGTTGCCTTACAGTAGCATTCACAAGTCAAGACAAATCAATGTACGAGTACATACACACATAATTACATATTTATATACATTAGGTTAGCACACTTTATACGAGTTGCACCCAAACGCATATATGACTCGGTTTATTTGTCAAGTTGATCAAATTAATTAAAGACCTGGGGATTAAAAACAATTCACAAAAATACACTTTACGTTTAAAAAATGCAGAAGTGGATTTTCAAATTTTAACTATAGATTTTAAGTATTGTAGGTTATAGTAAATGTTATAGGACTTTTTTTTAGGAAGTTCCCAATCACGGAATCTCTAATTGTTTTTTCTAAATATAACATTATTTAAGCCCAATTTACTGAAGTCATAATTATGAGACATTAAATCTCTATTTTACCTGCAATGCATGTATGCAAAAACAATCGTAACTTACCTTGAATTGACGAACGACATTGTATTTCTTATTTTAAATAACCACTGCTTGCGATTAAAGCACAATAAATTTCTATTGCTTCTAGCCCCTATATTCTGTCTTCGCTCACTTCGACAACCAACACTATGTATTTGCTTTTAAAAACCTTTCCCACATTACAAAAACAACATTCACCACTTTACGTTTTTATTTGTTGTATGTACTATGGTCGCACTAAGAAATAAGAACATTATGAAACCACAATAACTATTTTTGCAATTAGAAAGAAAACACCGAAAATATTAATTTATTTTATATTTATAACTAATTTTCTTCCAACGCTATTTTTGCTATAATTAATTATATGTATTTAATTTTTTACACACTTCACTGCACTTTAATACATCCAAGTTCTTTAAATCACGCCACCAAACTGCGTACGCACATTAAAAAAATTCTGATGGCCGTGGTGGAATTGCTTTTAAAAAGAAGTGAGTGGGGAGTAAATAATTGCAAGAGAGTTATAAAAGAGCATAATAATGCTCATCTTTGGGGAGAATACATTATTTGTTTACCTTTTTTTCACGTTGTTGTTATTGCCAAGAAATGCAATTGTTGAGTTTTTTTGTTATTTTTTGTGCCTCTATATTACAAAAGAAGAACAATATTGTACTATTCTTGTTCTTGTTTTTCATTTGTTTTATTTCGAAAGTGAAAATAAGCAATACAAAGACAATTAAGAAAATAATATTTAGAAGATATTTTAGTTACAATTCAAAGAGCCATTGCTTTAGCAAATCAAATGCTTGCAATTAATGTAGAGTTTTTCTATAATGTTCGATAAATATAAAAAAGCCAGATTATTAGCATTTACATACGAATATGTACATAAATAGTGGAATAAATCATTCAAATGTAGCAGCTTGGTTCGCAAGTGAATAGTGTTGAATTATTAAATTAGCTATAAAGTCAAAGCCTATACAATACAATACGACGAACTGTAAAGAAAAATTGACATCGCATCTGACATTCAAAGCGGCAAATGACATTAAAAGCGGTAAGTAGACGTTAAGAATCCATTACCTTACGAGTACAATTATATAAATATTGTGTAAACAATTTTAACTTGTTAATTTACTTACACACATACATGCATACCTACATACGTCAGCTCTTCTTGAATTTTTAGATATGTTTATAAGAAAAATGTTGCTACTAAATTTCCGGGGCTTTTATAAGCGATAACTTTAAAGTCAATAAAAGTTATTATAGTTTTCTTTTACCTTTAAACCTTATTTATTTAGATAATTCGCAAGCTTGAGGTCTTTAATAAATATTTTTTGTAACAAAATTTTATTGATTTATTAATTACACTCGATATTTCTCTTCGTCTTTGTGTATCAATCATTTATTTAATAATTATTAATAATTATCAAGCTTGGGAATTAATTATTTAAAGTTAATAGTTATACTATTAAATTTTGGTGTAGGGTACTACAGGATCTGGTTATTATTTTCAACTTGTAATTATTTTAAAATGTGATAAGCGTTTTGTTTTTAAATATTAAAAACTTCTAAACCTATTTGAATTGTATGGGAGCCATTGGCCTAGTTACGAAAAATTTGAATAAAAACAAGCAGTCAATCACTTTTTGGGTTGTTTAATATTCTTTTGCACTAATTGAAAAAGGAAGCTTGTTTCGAAATCTTTATAGCTTCTCCTTTGCTTCACTTATTTCCATTAAATAATGGCACATTAACCATGAGGTCGATTCGATTACTTTTCGAGCAAATGAGTATGTACTGAACATTAAAGAAGGTAAAGAAATAAATTGTTTTGGTACTTCATACAAATCAATCCTTTTATTTTATTTGAATTTTTTAGTTTATATACTATTAGTTTTTTATTTATGTTTTTCAATCACATGTAAAAACTTGGCCAGACGAGGCAAATTTTTGTTCCTTTACTCTCTCAAATGGTGCTATTATTGACTAGGTTTTGGGCTAGCTTATGTTACGCAAAACAGGCCCTTTGTATGAACGAACACAACCCAGTACGTAAAAACATTTAAGTAACCGCACAGACTGATAGTATAGGCATTGGAAAGGAGAGATAGATGGAACTTATCAATTGTAGAAGTTGCCGAAGTCGGTAGTAGCGGTTACCTATCTTTATGGCCTGGTGTGCGTAACTTAGAGTTTGGTTTTATATTTCATAAATTCACTTTGGTTAAACATCAATTTGGAAGGGGATTATGATGAAATGATTATGAGTACGGCAATGTACCCAGATTTATTGCTGAGCGGTATGGTGAATGACAAAGGAACAATATTATAATTTTTTCAGGCCAACAAGAAGACTATAAGTATTAGTTATAATTATACAGAAATCATCACGACAACTTCAACAAAGAAAGTCCTTACAGGGCCATTGTGATAGAAACAAATACGAAAAGTGTTCCACATACTTTTAAATATGTATTCTAGTAAAAGTGTGTTGACAACTATGTGTGTGTTTGTGATTCATGTCTCCTCGTTTTTTAAGTAAATGCTCTTGGTGAGGATCTTTTCGATTTATTTTACAAAATTGCATTTAACTTTAATTGTTAGTGTAAAATGAAATTCATTTTCCCTAACGTAACATTTTGACTAGCCAGAAATCTCCTTGCACATTGACACAGTGTCGGCAAAATAGTGAGAAGAAGATTGTTTCCATGTTTCCACCATAATTTATGTACGGGTGGTTACATGAGGGAGCATACAAAGTTATTTTTCATTTTGCCTGTGGGTATTTTGTTTTGAGTGCCGCTAATACTACAATAAAAATTTGTATACAAAAAATACTTTTAGTTTTATTTAATAGAGAATATCGTACCTCTGAAGAATATCGTACTCTTAACCTAATGAAGTGCATACAACTTAATTTTCATATCTTACAAGATATAACTTCTAGTTATAATGTGAAGGATTCAGTCTCTATTTTGAAATGGAATTTATTAAGAAATAAGTTATAAATGAGATCAAATTGCTTATTTGACGTGCTTCACGTTATTAATATTATCATTATTGCTGTCATTTCATTTACGACTATGACAGTCGTTAAAAAAGAGATGCACAATGTCACATCGTTGTCATAACTACAGTGCCAATTGTCCATCAGGAAAAAATATAAAAATAAAGATTCTAGCAAATATCGCACATACACACCTTACGATATCCAATCTAGAAATACATGTATTACAAGGAAGTGATGGAAAATAGAGATTAATATTAAATATATTTTACAGCATTGATTTTCATAGAATAACAGTTTTCTTGAGAGGTACTAATTGGAACTTATCCTGCTCATACACGTGCCATTAAAAGGTCGGAAAAAAACACATAAAACACTCTTACTTATGTCTTGTACATCATTTGGTTTAAATTGAAAAAAAATCTATTTCATTACAAAAATTATAATGAAAACAGTAATGACTGACAACTGTTGCCCTGGAAATTTATCCATGTGATGGTATCGCAAATGTGAATTATAATTGAACAAAACACTCAAAATAGCGCCAAACCAAATATTTACGTGACACTTAAACAGTTTGTAAGACTTTTGCAGTATATTGGTGATAGATGCTAAAGTGAAGCGTGCCAAAGTAAAAAGTCCACCTCGGCATTTTACTTATTTTTTAAAGAAAAGTCGCACCCGGGAAATTAGAAGTGCAAATTGAATAAGGGTACAACATTTCTTACCTAGCACGGTAGTACTTCCCCTTAAATTATACAGAGAAACTAACACACTTTATAATTTCGACTTTCGAAAGCAGCTTTTTACAAAAATTTATAAATATTGATTTAAATATGACAAAATAGTTATTATTATATAGCTTAGTTTTTATCTCGACGTTGCACAAAACGAAATAAGTAATCAAACTTAAAAATGTCGAATTGTTTTGATATTTGTACAACATGTGTGACCGTGAACACGATGTCCTGGAGGAATGCGCGTGCAACACTTATTTGGCGATTTTAGCTGCCCTTAAATTTCAAATCATAATAAATTGTTAAACAATTAAAATAGGAGTCATTTAAAGTAATTTGCATGTGCAACAGTTCAAAAAGGAACTTAAAAAACCGCAAAAGGAAATTCGGGACAAAAGGATCAAAAATTCAATAAAATTTATATTTTCTTTGTGTTTGCCAATTCCGGGTTTCTTTCATGAACATGCCAATTTCAGGTCAGCAGCAGCAGAGACAAAGTGTAAGAAAATGTAGCAAGGAAAACACATAGAAAATGGCGAACCCTTCTCTTTTATAGTCGTTGTAATTTGTTAGTGTTTATTAAAGTGAAGATCCGGTCAACAAGAATAATTTCCCTAAGAAATTGTTAACTTCAACAATTTGAAGTATTTGAAGCACTCTTTGCAGTCAGTGTTAGTGTAGTTGAAGTGTGGATGGTGAATTATAAAAGAGTTAAATAAGATTGGTGTTAAATCCACTAATTGGTAGAAAGAAGACTTTAATGTATTGGCTGTAGAGCTGAGTTTGAGTTTGCATTTGCATTTTGTTTTTTGTGAAATGCTATTGAATGCATAAAGTTCAAGTGGCAAGAGATAACGTAGAAAAATTAATTAAAGAATAGTTTTACACCTCGTCCTGCAAATACGGGTTTAGTTCTCATGTAAGAGCGAATGTCGAAGCAAATTTAGTAATTAATAAGCCTAGCTGAAGGCTCCTCTCCCGCCAGTCCATTGAGAGGAACGTTCTCGTGGCATCCCGCAGTCTTAAGACGCTCGCGACAAACGCCACTCACGTTGGCCGATTGAAGGTAGAATTACCGCAGTGTACTGCCGCCAGGCTCGGAGCTCGCTCAGCGACTCGACGTCCCCGTGGTATGCGGCAGGGACTCTCCGCCATCTGTGACCTAGTGAGAGCCATCTCCCGTCTGTATCGCTGTAGTCTACCTTCGGTTATTGCTATCGTACGTGCTGTTAGTAACTAGTGGCAAATAAAGTACGCTTTATACCGTGACGACAGCATTTTATTTTTCCTCAAGGGTCCATCTATTAATTGTATTGTGACCGGACCACAGAACCTACGCCCAATCAAATAATTTTGGGCGTTTGTTAAACATAAAAATAAAGGAAGTATTAAAGAGAAGATTTGCAGCGATTAGAGGGAAGCATTGCGGAATATTGACAAAAGTGAATAGGATATAACTTTTTAATTTCTAATAATAAACTCAGATTATTGCTTTAAAAATTATATTTAACGCTTCTTTAATTCATAAACAAAATTGTTTTAGCCTACTTTCCTATTTAGTGTTGCAGTATCTTAGGAAATCTTAAAAAAAACGTAAACTTTGTTTATATTTTATTATTTTACTAGATTTAAAATTGTTTTCACCTCCTGCCACAGGAAATCGCACTGTGATTTATCATAATTTTATTAAAGTTGGTATTTAGTTTTCTAACTTTATGCTGTTTCTTGAGTCCTCTTGCACTTAGTACTAACAACATCCTGGCACTACATATTCGGTACTTGGTAAAAATAAACCAAAAATATTTAAAAAGAAAATAAGGATGCATTAAAAACGATAGTAATGTCTGCGGTTACTTACGACTTACAGCTCTACGGGCGACACACCAAGACAGTAAGTAAGGGATAAAGTTTTTCTTGAAGTTTTTCCTGTTTGTTCTTTTGTAACTCTAAACACAACATGACAACGATGTCAGTATACAGTTTCAAATAATGTAAATTTTATGATCAAACAACAACAATAAGGAAAGCAGCAAGGACAGTAGTAATTTTAAACAAAAGAAAATCCAACTCAAGTTTCTTTCTTACTCGCATCAATAATGCTTTTGTTTCTCTTAGTGTTTTGTTGTATTTCTTTCTTTTTTTCCCTTAAATCACTTTCAAAGCTTATAAAGTGATAGAAGTTGCTATAGAAAATAAGAACAATTGGATGGAATCTGCTTTTACGCGCAGTGATTGTAAGGAAACTAAATACTTTAGTTAAATTTGTTTAAGTCTTTTTAAATGCTAAAGAGCCCAAATAATAATTAAGGGACCAACAAGACGCTTCGCACTGTCAAAACCATTGCTTATTTCATGTTGTTGTTTTCTTGTTTTGATAACTACTGAAACATTAAAACTTTACCAAAAAATTTTAAATTAACGAAAAAAGTTACCAAGTCGGAAGGAAAAATCACTAACATTTTTAAATTTATGAAAAAAAAGAAAATAACACTTCATTCGATACTATAGAATATTTGATAGAAATATTCCTATCCTTTCCAACAGCCCCATCACAAGAAGGTTTCTGATAGGTGAGCTGGCCAGGAATGGCAGGAATTATAAAATCTTAAGGGGAGACATTAAGGAATCACCCTACATTAAGACCGTCTACATCGGAACAAGCCTGTAGAAGACGTACATTGATAATTCATGTGGCAAGCTTCTCTTGGCCTTCAAAAAGCAACTTAGCAATGCTTTAAATGATAAGGCTCAGGGTAGATGGTAGGTAAAACCCATGTGCAGGAACATTAAGCTAATCTGGCCCAGCTTAGACCAGTTTTAAACCAAGATTGGTCAGTAATTGATTAAAAGTTTTAACGAAAACAATCAAACACGAATAAATAACTTTAAAATAATTTAAGCCGAGAATTCAGAAAATCAAATAAAAAATTATTTAAAAATTCGTTCCGTATAATTCGGATAGACTTTGTTAACACGTTCTTATTTAGCCAGGATAATATTGATATTCAATGACACATTTTACCCGTAAATAAATTCAATTTTCGAAAGTGACTCTCCCAAGTATTCAGATTTATAACACCCCAATATTAAAATTTTCAAATTTAATTCTATTACAACCAATATTCACCTCAATCTAAAAGACGACATTTTCTGTCAACTGACATGTCAGCTTTTAACATTTTCAACTGCAGCCCCGGGTACTGTAAAATCAAAAACCATAACAGTTTTAGTTTCTTGTAAGGCAATCCATTTGACAAGGATTTAAAAGAGTGTCAGAGAGTAAAAAAAAAGCTTTCAACACAAGTGCAAAAACCATTGCACAATGGTACCATTTCGAATTTATGTTCGTTTTGCTCTTGTATTTCAGCATTTTTCTTTTTTACTTATCAAAGTATTTTTGTTTTTCATAATGTACATGCAAGTTCAACCTCTGTTCTATGTGTTTTCAAATCAAATATAAGAAGAAACGCATTTCGAAAACAAAAAACAGTAGAGTTTGTAAAGTGTTTTACTTACGTAGTTTGTCTGTCCGAGAAGCAGAAGAGAAACACGTTTTAGTCATGAAAATCTCTATTTAATCGAAATGGAGTGGGACGAGTGATATTTGGTGATTTGCGAAATGGCACAATTGTGTCAGCAACAGTAACATCAGGAATATTGTCATCACTACTCTTATCGTCGTCGATATCATCAACTGCTTCCTTTACACAAACACAAGTGTCTCAGCACGATTTCTCTTTATGATGGTGGTAACGTTCAACCAGAGAACAACCACTACAAGATGGCAAAAAGGAGTACGTATCGAAATAGTTGTACAAAAGTAAAAATTTTTGTGATAATAGAATTACGAAATATTACTTTGAAAGGTACAAATTGATGGCTGAAGGGACAGAACTGAATTCCACTCAATTCTACTGAATTCATTTGTAAAACCAATCAATCTTCTTACCCCAGAGCAATGTCGAAGATAATTTTAATGAGTGCTAAATGCATGCTATACGCGTGTGTATGTGTGTGTGTACGTGTACGTGTACGTGTATTTCTTTAAAGCTGCTTAGCCTAAAAGAAGTATTGTCAACCTAATTTATATAAGAACAGGATGATAAGGAGACAGATGAGATGCCATTTGGCAGAAGATGATTTAATAATTAAAGACTCAACTTTAGAAAAGTGTGAAAAAATTCACTTCTTTCAACCACAACACTTTTTTTTTACTGGTTGAGGTCAAAGCACGTTCTGTTGATTTCTGAAAAGAACATGTCACTGTGTAGATATATTTTATAGCTTATTACGTAAGGAAAAGCATTCGTAAAGAAATATGTAAGAGATCTGAAGCCATATCACAGAGGCACTAATTGCTATTTACGGGAACTTAAAAATTAGCGAAAAAACTACGTAAGAAGTTATTCACATGTTATGTTACGGGCTACTTTACGGTTTGTAAAGTCCACAAAAATATATCCACTGTTAGGAGGGAAATTGAGGGGCTTTAAAAATTTTAAATATTGTCCAACATAAAATATGATGACTTGTTTGCTTTTGTATACCATGGTCTGCGGCTGGCACAGAACTGCCAGGAGCAGTTTTCAATGATTCTGACACGTAGATCCGGCGAGAGCTGATTTACGTAGACTTCGCCAATATAGAAATCCTTACAAAAATAAGCAGTGCCAAATCTCGTGATCTTGGTAGCTAATTCTCGTTATTTCTGTGAATGATAACCACAGATCCGTTCATGCAAAATATTCATTGTGCTGACACTATCGTCCTTCCGTGATTCCAGGCAAAAATAAACTTGTTATCCTTGATCTTGTTTGTGTTGCTTTCGATAGTAAACAATCAATGAATTTTAGTTTCTGTGAATTTTCTATTTCAATATGCTGAGGAAAGAACAAAAAATAAGTAAACACAAAAGTTTTACTTAAGCACGTACATCCATCCATCCATGCATACGTGCGAGTGCGCTTCACTACAATTTTATTGCGTAGACGGTTTTAGTAGTTTTTTAAGCTTTTCAGCAAGCAGACAATAGAAACATGAAAACACGAATTGATTTGTACTTGCCTTCTTAGAGGAAAAATGAACAACGATTACAAAAATAAAAATAGCTGTAACAATAATAAAAACAAATACCCAAAGTGATTCTATAAGGAATTGAATTAGTTTTAGATTAGAAACAGCACTGTTAGCAGTAACAGAAAATTTTTAAATTTATGCAAGTAAACAAAAAAAAAGTCGATACGATTGTTAAAAAAAATCCAAGCACTGCCAATAATCCAATGAGACACAAAAACACTATTTCACTTACACACCCACACATATTTCTCAAACAATGTTGCCATTTTTCTTTCTTGATTTACCTTTCACTTTTAAAGCAATCGACTTTTTCCTCATAAATTTAAAATAAAAATAACGACTTCTGAAACTGGTTTTTACAAACTGCTTAAGAATTTTAAAATACTTAAATTTTTTAATAATTTATAAAGGAATGTTTCACAAAAATTTTACGAGGTAAAAAAAATTATAAACATGTTGAAAAGTTGTTCCTTGTGAGCGTAGACTTGTTTTGACAATTGAGTTCAATTAATAAATTCAGCATTTAGTACTTAATTGCACCATAAATTGAGTTAAATTCGTTACACAATTCTGATGAAGTCTGTTCAGTGAAAAGGCAAATGAAAGCAAATAAAAATAAAATGGCAGGTAAAATTGATGGTAAGTAGATTTTATCAGATTTTATTGAAAATAAGTTTTATATAATATAATTCTAAAAGAAGTAAATTTTATCAAATAGAAATAAATTTTGATGCAAGATTTCTCTACATTTTTGACCAACAAAATGAAAACACTTTCAACTATCAAAACCCAATTGAGTAGGATAGTTTCGATATGTGTGTGAACACGTAGTTGTCTCAATTAAGGTGCATGTCTTAATATAGTAGATATATCTTCAGTTAAAGTAAAGAAGCAAGCCTTAATTGAAGACTAAAAATTTAGGCACGTCTTATAATGAAAAATAAAAAATAAGCGAAGGGAATGTTCTAAAAAATAATTCATTCGGAAATGTTAATGTTAAAAATTCTAACGCTTAAATACTAGTATATCCAACCAGTTGTAAATTGTAAAAAGCGCCTGAGAAGGCTCTTGTCCAAATATTATTTGCTAAGGAAACGAACCGTCCGTGCTTTGAATCCAGCAGTTTTACTAAGGCGAAGGACCTGAACTGATACACTTTCATCTCATATAATATATCATCCTTATCAATAATCATTAGATTTTGTAGAATAAACTAGTTTCAAAACCTGGTTACACAATGCGGGCTACTGTCCGAGCTGACCCAGTCAGTTAGTGTAGTGTAGCGACTTGTAACGTGTAACCTCATCACACGAATAACTTTTTTGGTGTCACGCGAGCTCACATTGTGTAGTCAGATCTTAAAATGAATGTTAATCAGAGCGGAATATTTATTTCGCGGTTTTCATTCGACTTTGTTTTCATTCCATTCAAAGGATTTCTACTCGTACTCTGATTTAAACAGAAAAATATTTTGTTTAACTACTAAAAATCCCTCTTTTTATACATATGGATGAAATATTGCTAATGAATGACCATTAATAAAGCGCGATTTAATTTTAATTTATTAACCAATATCCATGCTTATTGTGTAATTTCTAATGTAATGCACACAGAAACCCCATAATAACAAATAAAAATAATTAATAATAATTGTCTGCTTCAGAGCATGAAATACAGTCCAACTAACAAACAAATAAAAACTCGTATGCAGCAAATATTTTCTCGTTGATTTTGTTACTGCAACAGAACAATTTAAAATATTTTGCATGATGATTTTGCTGTGTTGTTTTCGTGAGTAACGATTATATTTGGGCATTTTTAAAAGGAACTTTTTCTAAAGGCTACGTTTATTAAAAGAAAATATTTTAAAATTAACTAGCATTATCGATAATACGCATTTTCTTACAAACACTCTTATTTACATTTTTACCAATATAATAGTTCTGAGAATTTTTTTTCAAGTGGTACTTCCAAAAAATGCATATTTTTTTAAAGAAATTTTTTTAAAAATGCTTTCGTCAAATACAGTTTTAGGAAGGTACTTTTTTAAAATATAATTTATCTGTAGAACTTTTTTTACTTTTTGAAAGCTACTTTTTCAAACTAAACTTTTTTAAGACCCACTTTTGAGTCTGCTTTTTCCAAATCGTTTCTTCTTTAAGAAACTCACATCCTATGAGCGTTGTAGAGTTACCCAAGTAGGACATTTTTTAAATGTATTTTTTCAAAAGTATTTTCAAAGTAATTTTCTTAATAGACATCGGTTATCCTTCTTCAATAGTACTTCATTAATAGATGAACACTTGTATGTAAAATACTTTTCAAGGTACTTTTTTGGAACCATTTTTTAAGTACGGTTTATTAAATTAAACACAATTTTGTTTCAATAGTAATTTCTCCCAAAGGTTACATTTTAAAAAGTACTTCTCTCAAAGTTACTAAACAAGTAAAATTTGTCTGTGCCACTCACATCTCCCCAAGTCATTGGCAATTTATATTTGTATCTCTTATGTTAAAGTTGTTTTTCCCCATCACTTTACCATTACTTCTTTTGTTTTCGCAAAAAGTTTACAAATGTTAAGTGATTTTAATGCAGTGAGTAAATATTTGATTTGAAGCAAAAAAGCAAAAAAATATGATGAAAACTGAATAAAATACGCGAACACAATGATATCAATGTTAGTTTTATTTAGTTTTACTTTAAATTATTCACACTCTCCCCTACATAGGATTGATTGTGCATTGATAGCAAGGAAAATTATCGAAAATGGAGGGTGGTAGAGTAAAATATTCGAAAGCATAGAAAAAATAGCAGTAAAAGCAAATGAAATGACAGAAGAAAAACTATTATTATCATAGAAGTTTTGACAAAATTAAACCGGGGAGACCGGCAGAGAGAAACAAATTTTGCAATTTTACTTATTATTTCACCAGATTATCACATACGCCTCATTAGCAAAGCAGATCATTTATTATAATTTATAATTTTATTATGCGATGGGTTGGTTACAAAACGTCTCTTTGAAAACTTTTCTTTTCCCTTTGTGACAAATGTTCAATTCTTAAATGGTGTTGCATGCATCACAAAGTGCAGTTCAAAATTAAATTCTTTGTGTTAAATTAGAAAAATATAGTTACGAGAATAAATGTTATGTGTGGAATAACAATCGATTTTTCCATTAATTAAACATGAAATAAATGTGCAGTTTTTATGCATGACAGTTGTTTGAGTATTAAAAAAACTTACAGCTTTGGCAGCATTGGTTTAGCGGCACTAAGTAGTGAAGTCTTTAAACCGTAAAACAATGAAACGAAACTCAGCTATTTAATAAAGTTTTGCACGTGAATAAGTAAGTTCATAAGTGAATAGGCGATTATTGGTGACCAGGCGTTATATGTAAAAGGTCTGCTACGTTTACAACAATAAACTAGAGGACGGCTAAATTTAAAGGGATCCCACGAGCTTTGAAGATGTGCATCACATTGGACTACCCATGAAGTCACAGCGTCGAGCCGACAATAGTGAAAAAAATCCTCAAAAACCAGGTACAAATAAGCTGTTGGAGAGATCAATGTAAGTGTTTGAAGTTTAGAGTTGTGTCAACCGGGAACTAGTTCGTTCAAATGAGAGATTATTCCAATACGTGGTAGCAATTTTACAACAATTACAAAAACAAAATGCATAACGCTAGTAAGATAAACCGTCTACTATGACATCCAGGACGCGAAGAATAATATTAAAACTATAAACTTAAAAAAGAAAAACGTGTCCACAGATGACATAAATATTTGTATCTGCTGGCAAGATCAGGCGTTTAGATTTGTGAAATGCGTGCGAACTCTTTTCATTGATTTCTTTCCATCAGAATGGAAAAGAAAACAAATTTTAATTGAAACTTTAACCGCACAATATTGGCTTATTGAAGATTATGAGTATTGCTGAAAGTGAGCCGAACTAACAGTAGTACCAAATTCAATAGGTGACTCGTATTCACTTAATTATATTGGTTTTGTTAGGCAACCGCTAATGATTTTTTTTTTCATAATAACAATTTATTTTCACTTTGTTTTACTCACAAAGAAATTAATTAAAATGTTGTGGGAAATAAATTTATAAAATTCAATTAAATTTAACTTAATTGTTAACCTCTTTCTAGTAAAAAATAAGTTAAACAAAAAAACGCACAAAAATTTTAAACAGCTTTGTTAAGCTCCATTACCAATAATCGCTTGAACAAATCTCTACCAACAAACAAATGAAAAAACACATCGTAAATCATTTTCAATTGAAATCTAACAATTAAATAGTAAAGGGCTTGCGACTATTTTTTGCTTTCAATTGTTTAATTTTTTTTTTAATTTTGTTTCAGTGTTTGTTGCATTCATGTGGAAAAGATTTATCCATAGAGATGAACAGTCAACACACGCGCATTAATTGTACTCGTAAAGCAAGTGAAAAAATGTTAATAAAACAAAACAACAACACAAACAATAAGATGCATGAACGTATACACGTACACACGTACACATCTGCACATTGGAAACTTAACAGGTTTACATATGATTGCGTTTGTATGCAATAAAAATTCAGGCAATGGCTATTTCCGTTACCTCTATTGTCTAAGTTTGCCAGTGTGTATGTAAGTGTTATGTGCGGATGTGTATGGTACGTGATCGTATGCAGTTGAAAAAGAATGTATTCGACCCCATGAGAACATTAATAATGGCCCTGTGTGGGCGTATTTGATTTACATAAAGTCATAAATGTTTGTAAGAGTTCAGCAGCATTGATGAAGTGCAACATTTTTATTGGCAAAAAGAAATAAAAAAAAGTTGTTTTATTTAAGAGAGTTTCATCTTATTTTTGATGTTGTGGAGCTCTTACGATGGTAAGAGGATATAATTGACGGCATAGAAATTTGTTTTCGATAATTTTATTGTTATTTCTTTTCATTAAACAGCAGCATATTTTTTATACTTATTAGGAGGTCAGATGGGGCAAATATTTGTCGCAATAAGCGTAGCCATATATAATTTACTAATACTAAAGTCGTTCGGTCACCATATAAAAAAAGTTTAGCCACGCTATAGGAAAAAAGAGAATTAAAGACGGACCTAAGGAAACAATTCTTTTTTGCTACACCCCTGCATACCGCCATTTGCATTCGGATCATAGGATATGACAGTTGCGTTAGTAGGCCGTTTTCAATTCTTTACTAATTCTTTTTAACAGATAATCATTACATGTGTAATTCTTTTGTATATTTGGGTTTAGGGTTAGTTATTTCTCACAAGTTTTCAACACATTTTTATAAATTTTCTTGACGCATAAACTGTTATCCAGCCAAATGAATGCGATTTGAAGGTCTTTCATGGTAATGCATTATTAGTATATAAACGATATAAACTGGTGTACAACAGCAAGCAGTATTATTAGAATATAGATACCTAATCTACCCTCGATGTAAAAAACATCTAATTCCCAGACTTAAAAATTCCACCTATTTATGAAAACATTTGTGTCTTTTGTGAAATAAAGAGTTTAGTAAAAGGGTTTACTAAAACCCATAACCTCTTTTCAACCGATCAAAGACATATTGTAGTAAAGCCAATTATTGTGAAAAAATGTTTTTTTTTTTTGAAAAGTAATTTTTATAAAACGAAAAATAAGGCCTTCGTTCTCTTGTGAAAAACTCGATTTTCGCAACAACAAAAAAACACGTTTAACGTTTTTTGGCAAAAAGGACTTTGTTTTTTAATTTGTGTAGATAAAGTGATTTGCTTGTGAAATATATCTAAAAAATTCCTACGTGCTAAAAATATATCACGAAATATGATACCCTTATTTTCTTGAAGCGTTTTGGACTTGTTTTATTTTCTTTTTCAGACAAGCGTCTAACAAAACTTATTTGCTGACGCATACGTGTGTTGTTGGTATTTTAACGAAGGCACGTACATTTTGTATCCAAACAAAATGTAGCAAACAGACAAAGGAACAGTTTCACTATATCTTTATCTCAACAAAGCAATACCCATGTCGTTAGGACAGGAGTGTTTATGTAAAGTTTTTACGCAAATTTCTACGTTTGATTTACCCTTAAATATTGTGTGAGAATGACAACTCTGTTTGTGAAAGGTTTCAGTGATAAAATTTGTTGTATTTTTACTTCAGCAGCTTTAAATAATTCTATGCTCTTCTAGTTAGCCACATTAGTTTCGGTACTCAAAGCTGCGCTAAATTTTCACAGTATAACTGCCCATAAAGTGCAAATAAAGCAAATCCACGCGATATGTTTCTAAAACCTTACAATAGGTTATGAAGTTATGCATTTAATATAACATTTGATTAATTAAATGTTAGATCGATTATGGCTGTTTTACATTTTTTATTAATTTGTCGTTGTCTTAGAAATACTGATCTTTTCTTTATATTTCCACAAAACATAAAACACTGCAACCCAAAAAAAAATTGGCTCCTTTCTGTAACACATTGGGCCTGTTTGTGGTTCTTAATGAGGTCAATATAATAGCATTAATTTATTTAACATGTTTCGCAATTCTGTAAAATAAGAAGACACGATGTAACGAAAACAGAAGTCGCGGTAAGTGTAAGGGGCACAAGCAGTCAAATTGTCTTTCAGCCTTACATTCATGCAAGGAGAAATTTTTTTATATAATTCAGTGTTTCCGGCACAAAATAAAAAGGAAATCGACGTCATCGTTCAATAAATCTTTTATGCTTCAATAAAAGTTGATAAAACTTTCAAGCGTTATCGATTCACATGGTTCATAGTTGTGTCTAGTCAGTCGTGTACGTGTACATCCACACACACACACACACACATGTTCGAATTTGTGCATGAAGCAGAGTTTTACAGAGATGACTGCAGTAACGAATACCATGTATCATACAATCAGGATATGGGATGGTTAAAAATAAATGGCGTGTATGGAAAATTGCATTAAAATTTTAACTTGTTTTCATTAATGTTGTTGTTGTTGCCTTTATTTTGTTCCATGTTTTTTTAAAATTGGAGTTTTATGTTGAGCGTAAAATCAGTTTGTTAAACAATTTGGTTTCCAAAGAAAACACGAGTATGTACAGGGTATTTGCCGGCAATCACATGTTTTCGTACTGAATAGTACATCGCAAATAGTGAGGGAAATGGCGGTTGGGAAGGTCGTAGAAGGGAGTGGGCAGTGTCAGTTACACTCAAGAAGTGGGACCTTGAGCACCACGTTTTCGTTTTCATCCAAGACTGCCATCATTCGCTGATGAAATTCTAAACGATGTCGATAATTACAAAGGTGATTATTTTGAGTTATTTCATTAAACTATTTCTTAACGTAAGGACAGAAATACCGAAGATTGAGGATCGCTTCCTTAGCGAACGATTGGAGCTCTTCACCGTACCGACGCGCATAGGACCATTAATTATCCCCTTGTGTCCATCCACTTCGAAATTATGTTACGATTCGGAAACGGCCCACGGTGCAGAACATTGCAGTGCCGGTGGGACTAAAGACCTCACATCTTCATGCAACTGAATATTTAAGCTACCGTCTCCTCTACACAATAGAGCCCTCCCATTATTTATACATCAAGTGAGTAAAATGGTTTTTCGTGAATAAGTTAATGGGTTTTATAGAAAACCATCATAAGATTTTGATGGCCTTGACCTTTTTAATATTAAATTTCTTAAAATAGACCTCAATTTGATTCCCAAACGTGAAATAGGGTGCTATTTCAATTATTTCAGTAAATTGTCGCTTACCAAAATAGAAATTAACCTAAGTTGACGACAGCGGCAAATGTGATCGTATAGCCAGCCGTGTAGCTATGAGCAGTTGGTGTGCAAACTGCCTGTAGAAACAATACTTCTATTTTTCTTATCAACAGTTTGCCTGGAGGCAAAGATAATACTTCTGCGCGGGTTTTCTATTTATTATTCTTTGCCAACAGGATCAACAGCTACACAGATAGTAGCCTTTGTGAGCCGCTAACCTGTACGTGAAGGATACGTCTATGTGGGTTCCCCTTTCTTGTACTTCTCTTACAGATCCGCCTGAGCCGTAGGCATCGTTGACCTGTGGTGAACACATATTTCTGCGTGGGTTTCCCCTGTAGTATTCGTCGCCAACCGTCAACAGCAGGCGCTCAGACGACCAGCAGTGTAAACTACTGAACAAACTCCACCGCAGCAGCATCACAGATGCGGCGTGTCATCCACTCGGCATTCCTACTGGGCAGCAGTGGGATATTCTACACAAAGCTGACGCTGCGCATAAGCGTCCTAACTTCCACACGGCGTTACTACGTAATCTGCCGGCAGCAGTAACTGTGGTTATTTTGAACCTAATTAATAATAAACACTTATTATAACGTTATAAATAAGCGTGTTTTATTCCACGACTCCGGACTCTGCTGGGATTACCCCAGCCTGATGTTGTCTATGTGTTTAATGCCGTGTTTTTTAGTGCTTGGAATATCTTGCTTCAGATTTCAGTTCTTTAATGGCTTAGACTGTATTTGGATGTGTTTGCGTATCCCCCATCATTTACATGAAGGGCATGCACCATTCAACAAAATTCATTCACCTTGTATAGCCCCTTTACTTTTAATCTTTAAAAAACTGCTCTGCTTAAACCAAAAAAAAATAGTGCAAAATTTATTTCCTTTACTCGGTATTCTACGCTCGAAATTGCTGATTTAACTTTTGATAGTTTTACAGCAACTGTTGCATTGTAAAGTGTGCAAACTAAAATTCTTGAAGTTGCAGCAGTAATCAAAGTTATAATAAGTACTGCAATTAAATCAATCCTTTAGCTATAATGTTTTTGCGGCTGGTAGTTTTCTAGGGTAAACACTTTTGTGGTTCTATTGTTCTTTTAGAGATGTTTCTATAATGCTTTTTTTGGAAATGACTTAACTTTCAACTTTATCTTAAGCTTTTTATCCTTTTTAAGTATTTTCCTTTTCATTTTTTTTGCCACTTCTTTGATTTGTAATAAATTTCATAGAATTGGTTTTTAATTACTTAAACTTGCCCCACAGGAAACTATCCACAAATCTTTAGCTTACAAGATGTTTGAATTCTTGTTATCTCCTTATAGGAAGCGAGAGTTAGCTGAAGATGTTTTATTTCAAAAACCACACTGAGCAAGTATGTAGTTGATAATCAAGTTGATAAGCCAGGGAAGCGGAAGATAGGAAGATAAATCTGAAAATTTACGTCTTATTAAATAGTGCAAAAAACGTTAAAGTAATATTTCGAGTTTTCAACATAATCAAATCTGCTAAACTTTCTTTGTACTCGTAGTAGGAAGCTCTTTGTTGCACTAAATTTTAATGCGTTTTACATCAAGTGCCACGATATTCAACTCGCAATAGATTCTCAGTCTCAGTCTCAACCAATGCGTTATACAGACACTTATTCCGAAATATATTTTTTGTGGCATAAAACGTAAAAAGATGAGACTTCAATTACTGTTGTTTCTCGTATTTCTGGTGAGCCAAATATTTAAGGGAGTGGTGGTGCGCACGTGACTCTCAGTAGAATCCGCAGTGTGGATTCGTAAGTCTAGGCAGATTATTTTTACTGCTCTACATGCCACACGGAAATTAAAATTTGTCCAACAGCTAGTATAGAGAAGTGTAGAGTACCAGAACATAGAAACTAAGTTTAAAAAAGTGAGTATTCCAAATTCATTCCTTGTAGTCTTTTCTACTACTTTTCCATTCGAGAGGAATTTCCAATAAGAGCTAAGTCATGTTGGATTTATGTGTCAGTTTAAATCACAATTTCACGTGTGACTGGTGATCAGCATATCGTAGAATCAAAGCCTTTCTTGTCCAAATGAGTAGAAATTAGCGTAAACCCTGCTAGCGTTGCACCTGACAGACGCGGTGATCAACGTTTTGTGGTGGAATTTGAAACGACTGATTTGATTTGAAATAATCGATCCATCACAAGAATTGAAAAATTTAGCTTCAAAACATCCTTCTGGCTTCGAAAATCCGAGTTAATTACAAAAGATAAAGCCATTTAGTCGCAGAGTGAATCTCGGAACTTTAGAAGAGAGCTTCAAATTTACCGTAAAAATTACGACGATATTTGTATAAATAACAATGTTTCCAAGCAAAATTGGCGTATATGAGACGACGCCAATCTACTCGAGGTACTCGAATGTACCTTAAAGGTTACTTTTACTTATCATGCTTAAAATTTCCCTACAAATTTGCCTGAAGAAGCGGGTCAGTTTAAAATTCTTAAAAAATGATAAATATCAAAAAAGGGCTTTGGTAACGGTAGTCATATTTGATGACCTTTTAAATGTAAAAATACTCGTAATCTCCCATTCTTTCGCTTATTAAAAAGAAGAAGAAGGAAAGCGTTTCGAATAAAAGCAATTAATAATATTCTTGCACCTAGAGAAATTGGGAAACTCGTCTTTATAACCTTTTTGGCTTTATTTCTACCAAAATAGTTTTATGTCGGAATAAAAAGTTTTATATTTCATGTTCATTAGGGATATAACTTTTTGCAATTTTTTGCAAATATCAAAATGGCCCTAGCATAGTCGAATAGGCCATTGAAAATTATATAAAAAAATGCTATTACTTTTTCGCAGTTGTCAAAAAAGTTCACCCACCAAACGCGGTAAAGTTTTTAAATGATTTTTTTTTTATTTATTTACCTAAAAGGCGCAAAAAAGTTTTTTTTATCAATATATCAACCTGCATTTAACATTTGTGTAAATATTGCAATATGTACAAAAACAATCGACACTTTTACAGTTCTAATTTTCTGTTTGTTTTGATTTGTTGTTTTTATTATTCAAAGAAAATTATTAATGGGTTTCAAATATTCCGAGTTTGTGTTTAATACTTAAAAACAATGGATTTTAAAAGAAGTCGTTTAAGCGTTTTGAAAAATGCAAAAGTTTGGACAAAGGCTTTGACCAAATTTAAAGATAGCACAACAATGTCGAGAAACATTCCAGATATCGTCATTCCATTACATGAATTGAGCAAAATGCCAACCCAAAAAATTATAATTGGAAGATTTCATGCTTTAGCTGCTTCAGAAAAATCAAAAACAAAGAGGTATAAAATTATCTCAAAAGAACTTTGCGATTTGTGGAGTAAGATGAAACTACCAAAAATTCAAACTAAATCAGTAAACAGAAAAGTTGAAAAATTAATTCAAATATATGATAAAAATTTAAAAAAAAAACGTGGTTATAATTTTGAAAATATTTTCAATATTTCAAATGAAAATACAGATATTATTCAGTCCGAATTAAGTTGCTTGAAAGACGCTATGTCTGATGAAAATTCAGTATCAGAGTACGAGTGTGAGAACCAATACTCGTCCGACGATTGTGATTACAAGCCCCCGGAAAGAATGAAATTAAATAAATCATTAATAAATCCATCGGTTGCTTTAGTTACTAATGCCAAAGTCAGTACTAAAAAGGCAGCTAAAATCTGTAAGGAATTAGCAGAGTCTGGTATTCAAATTGCAACTCCATCACAGCCAGGTGTTTATAAAGCTGTAATCAAGTCGGCCGAGCGTAAAGAAAAAATGTTAAAGGAAACTTTGAAAAATGAAAACTGGTGCTTGCATTTCGACGGCAAAAAAATTGGCAATAAAGAACTCCAGGTAATGGTTTTAAAAAATGAATATACCGAAATTAAGTTAGCAGTGCTTGTTTTGGAAAATGGAAAAGCCCTCACAATTTTTAATGGTATTAAAGAAACATTACACAAATTTGATTTATGGCAATCCATAAAAATGGTAATTTCTGATACAACAAGTGTAAATACTGGTCACAAAAACGGCGTTGTTAAGCTATTAAAGGACTATTATAAATCAATTGATCTTCCTCCACCACAATACGTCGGTTGCCAACACCATATTTTAGACCTGATCCTAAGGCATGTTATGGATGAGTTATTGGATGGAAAAACATCATCTCCTAATATCTCTTATAATTTTGTTCCGGAACTAATAAATAACTACGTGGAGCTGAAAGCCAACTACATACAGAATAATGAATACTTAAAAATAAAAAACATTAAATGGCGCGACGATATGCAATACTTGTACGAGCTTGGTTCTGCATTTAAATACTACCAAAGAAAAAAAAAATTCCCTTATATAAAATTTAAAGCCATACCACCATTAAGCAACGATCGATGGAACTCAAGGGCAATTCTTGCCATTTTAGCATTTGTGCTTATCCCGAAATACCGAGACCAGCTTATCCCAATATGTGAATTCATATGTGGACCATGGTATAATATATGGTTTTCCAATCATTGTTTTAATAAAGACAACTTCGCAGCTTTAGATCAATCCTTAGCACGATTTAAGAACGGTCAAGCATGTCTTAGAAGACACTGGGTTAGAGAAGCTTCAATAATCCCAAAGCAACAGCGAAGCAACATATGCGCAGAACGCGGTATTAAAGTAATACAGGACATTTATCCATTATGCAAAACAACGCGCACGTTAAATTTGAAGTTTATGTCTTTTAATAATTAAACAAAATTTTTCAGTTCACTATTTTACTTTATTAATAAAATATTTAAAAATTTTTATTTAAAATGAATGTTTTATTTTTTGGGAGATTTTAGAAAATCGTTTTCGTGGGTGAGGTTTTTTATCCGAAATGACCCCAAAATTATTTTTTCGTAAATAACACAACCTTCGCCATCGCGTGGTGCTAGGGCCAAAAATTGGTTTTACCCCTAATGTTCATACGAGCATAACATGTGCAATCTTGCACATATTTCCTTACATGTTTAATATATGTGTCTGTGTATGAGTAATTAGGCACAATCTGAGGGTCTGTCTAATAGGGTTTCAGTTAAGGAAATAATTTGGTTTTGAACATAAAGATGGAAGTGTATTTGTTAAGTAAAAAAAAAGGATTTTGATAACCAGTCAAGAGAGTCGTTGGGAGTTAAAACGCTCTAACGCGCTTTTTAATTTCCTTTCTTGCTTAAACCATCTGCACCACTATTTACTGGAGAAATCATGAAAAGGCTGCAAATTAATTTAACAATTTTCTCAATACGAAACTATTGATATAAACTGTTTTACTTTTTAAAGTTTTTCAACTAATGACAAAAAATTTATTTTTGCTGTAACATTCTGTCAACAACTCCATTGATTATTATATGATGAAAGGTAAGGATATGCAAAGTAAACATACAAGATGATAAGCTCTCAGAAGAGGGAAGCTTATGAAAACACACACGCATCAGAATATTCTATATTGAGCATACGGCGTTGAAGAAAAAAATTCTGCATCCAAACTAATACAGACACACTTCGTATATACAGGACAAAGGTTTCACGACACAGGAGCTGTGACAACAATATGTACACGTACACAGAGAAAATAGATTTGCTGCGGCAGACCAATTTGTTACCATAAATTGGCTTAAGGCTTAGTAACGAATTAATGATATCAGCAACTTACTAATAGCGTTGAACGCTTTTTAAACCAAATGTAATTCTGTCTTCACTGTAATTCTTTTTTGCGAATTTCAAACAACAGAATCAAAATAGTTGTCAACCAAATGTATGCTTGTGCTAACCATATTATCTTCATAATTATTTTCCAACTGTCTACTATGGCAACATTTTTCCAACCAAACATTTCTGTGCGTGTAACGTTATTCATTTTGCTTTATGCGTGCAAGAAGCCTTTTAATAGTGTGTGTAGATTGCTGCCAAGGTATAATAGGACATTTTACAGGCGCTTAATATTAATAGTAAGAAAAAATATTGTACGAATTTTATATGAAGAAAATTTTAATTAAAAATAAGTTTATAAGACGTAAGCGAATGTCAGGTTTATTAAAGACATATCTAACAAAGGAAGAATTAAATTTAACTTTTTCTTAACTTTGTATTGAAGTTATAAAGTGTTTCTTACCCAAAACCTTAAAAGTGTAACTAATTTCAAATTAATAGTTCATTTATTAATATCATAAATAATCTTATTTAAAAGTTAAGAGGGCTTTTACTGATTGTATTAGGAAATACTGGTTGTGGGCAAATTCCACAAACAATCTAAATATTTTATCAACTATAGACTGGCTTTGCAAATCCAATGAAAAAGACAATTATTCGAATTTTGTTTCGAAAATGTTTTTTTTTTTAACACAAATTAACACTAACACCACTGTATTCTCATCAGATTTATTTTTCCGGCTCTAACATTTCAAAAGACCTAATACACATTTTCAACTTTATCTCAAATATTTGAAATATTTTAGCTTAATATCAAGTATTTAAAGTTGAGTTCGAGAATATTAAATATATAGTATTGCAACAACTGAAATTAATTACACTGTACAAAAAATTGTTTTTTTTTTCAAAATAACAAGGTTCTTCTGATAACGAATTCTAATCCGGCTTTGTGCAAAGCCGTCGGCTGTATATTTTTGGGAACCTGTTGTCAGAGCCTTCTTTTTTATTCTTTGTGTTGTACGCTGTCATTTATGAAATCAGATAAATAAGATAATTATTTGACCCAGAAATCCCAGTACAGAACCAGATATGCGATTTTAAAACTTAAAGGAAAAAAGTATTAATTTAAGCTTTAATTTAGTAGCGCATATTCAAATTCGCTGCATACTCGTACACCGAATGTTAACATTTAATTTTCAACCTGTTTTCTTTTCACACAGTTTATTGGTTTATTTATTTTGTACCCTAAAGTCATCTATTTTTGTAGCTACCCGATATATGGGGTTTCTTTCAATTGTATTATTATTTCTCTAATCTTAAATATTAAGTCGCACATGACACGGTATTTTTGGGTCTTTATATTAGTTGTTTTTAAATTTATTGTCTTCAGTAAAAGGTGTTTTTATAGACGTTGGAAACTTCGGATTCAAATGGAAAACGGAGGCATTTAAATTTTATATTGTTCTCAAACAGCAAAAGATGGTTGCACCTATTAAAGGTATTTATGAGTTTAAGCTTAAAATGTATGCAAATTATTAATTAAGACTGTACTGTACTTTTTAATTGATTTAATTATTTATATAATAAAATATATTAAAACATAATTAAGTATTTTATTTTCAAACAGAGGGCAAATACCACTACTTAGATGTGTGTATTTTTTTGTGAGAGTGTGAAAATCGTGTTCAGATAGAAATCTTAGAAAATTAGTTTAAAATAAGGTCAAATAAATTCCAAATATTAATTTTTTCTACTGCTTAAAAGAGACCTTTTAGTTTCTATTTTAATCGCATGTTATTTTGAAAAACGACGTAAGTTAATATCCGTTAGCAATTTATTGTATTCCAGGCGTAACGTTTTATAAACAACAAGTAACAGGAAAAGAGATGGAGATATACATGTTTATATCATTAAATAGGCATAGAAAACAATCATGATTTGAGGCACAATTTTTTTAAACTTGAATGTTGTGTATCAGACGACGATTTTTATCGTCTTTACACATCTTTCTTAAAAAAGTTGTAATAAATATTTGACAAAAGGTTTCGGAAAAGTACTCGATTAAATAACATAAAAATCTTTTTAAAATTTTCTTGTCTTTGTAGCTGCTGCTGATGGACTAAAACTTGTCATGAGCCACTCAATTGGTGACTGTTCTCAAAGTTAGGCTTTCAAGATATGGCTTTCATTACTCACACGGCGTAAAGTTTAATAATTTGCAGGTTACTTTAACTTTGAAGTGACGTAAGCTACATAGGACTTTCAAAGACCGAAAGCTTATATAGTCTTAAGAGAGTTGAAGAAGATTTATAGCAGCTGCGACTCACATTAGTAAACGGCTCAAAGAACAAAGTTATGAAATATATTGTCAACTTGCTAAGGAAACTTTTTAAATTGGAAAAAAAAATTTTTAACAAACAAAAAAATCAACACGTTTCGTGAATCATTTTAACCTTAACTTGACTGTCTTCTTATAATTCCTAATTAAACATTTTAATTGTTGGATAAGTTTTCTAAATGCTACTTTCACATGTGACCACCGTAAGATTTCCATTTGATAAGTTTCTCTGTTCCCTTGAAGTTGCCTGTATTTTAAAAACAAACTTGTGAATACATCTGCCAAAGCTATGTCAGTTTTGATATTTGTTAATCTTTAAGAAATTGCCTCGTAATACGGAAAAGTTTCTCCCAATATCATTGCATACAACGTAAATTGTTTGATTTAATAAATTAAGAAATTCTATAAACATTTTATTTAGGATGGTCCAACCAAAACGCCGGCGCGCCGCGGCGAGCATGCATAGGTTTGCTGCAATTTGCGCACAATTTTACCGATTGTGGACACATTTGGTCAATTATGATGACAAAAAAAAATCACGAAGTGCGCGAAATTTTGATTTGAACGCCCATTTTCGTGAAAGGCTTCAGCAATCTTAACGCACTGCTCAATTGTTAAGGTGTGACTTACAATCAACATCGTGCGTTATGGTTGCATCACCCTATATAGGTGTATATACTTTCCTTTGTAATTAAATTAAATTTATTAAAATTATAGCTGTTCTTGACCTTTTTTAAATTTAATTTATTAAATTTATCCAAGCTTGAAGGTCTTTTTTAAAAATTATATTTTTATTTTCGATATTTCGCTACTCCATTGTGTAGCATCATCAGGAAATAAAAAATAACGAACCAATTATATATTAATGAAAAAATTATAATTAGTACTTTAAGCGAAGGTATCTTAAAAGCATTTTATAACAACTATCAACGTAATTAATTCATCTTTTTGTTGTTAACTACGTAACGCATAAAATATTTATGAGTTTATAAACATTATAGAGAGAATCCCCATGTTTATATTTCAACATCAAATATTGTAAACTACAAATATATTATAAATCCTGTTAATCCGCTCGTAAATTGAAGCTTATGAAAATGTTAAAGACTACTTGACTTTCATTATACAAGTCAGATAAAAAAAAAAAACAAAAGATCTTTGAAATCAAGGAATATGAAGGAGCCAAGCAATCTGTCTGCAACACACTTTAAAGACATTTCATGTTTGCATTTTTTTCTTTTGCTCGCAGATACTGTTACTTATTCATTTATTCGGTCGTCATACTCATATATTAAATGTATTCACGAAAGTGCACAAATAAATAACCGACTGGATGAAACATGTCATAAATTTGTGCCATGCATCATCATCGTGTTGTACTCAACCAATGCCAACGTCATCAATGTTTCAAAAAGCGGATGAGCAAAGTTGTTTTATGATTTCTGATTTCACTAACACTCATGAAAAACTGTGTGTAATATTAAACAGGACATGAGTTATAACAGGAGAGCAGTTGCAAGAAATATCTTTGATAATAGTTTGTAGAAATTGTAAATTAAACATTTATTTCAATTTAAATTAGCGACACTGCTCACTAGCTAGAATACATTTAGCTGCATAATTTTATAAACTCTGACGTGGTACAAAAATTATCACGGTTTTCTAAAATTTTGTGTTTTCATGAATGTCCCTCTGTGCATCACTCACATGCTCGAGATCATATTCGGACATTAATGCCATAAAATTATCTTTCAAAGAAAACCAATTTTAGAAATTTAAAAAAAAAATATTTTTTATAACGCACAAAAAATATTTAATTTAATTTTTTAAGCTTTTATTATATTTAATTGAATCCTTCGGAAAGAAATTTACAAAAATTATTCGAATCATATCCCTAAAATATAATTTAATAATTACAGGCAGTGTGATAACTTATTTAGTGTATCCAAATCTTAATAAACTATTTACTATTAGGTAGGGAAATCCGTCTCACCAGGATCACTGTGCTTGTCTTTTAGTCCCTGGTGCCCATGAAATTGCAATAAATTGTGAACTAAATGGTTGGGACGGACCAAAAATCCTATACTGTCGTCTTTGTAGCTTCTCAATTCCACACAAAAAAGAGTCGCTTCGGTAGTCACTAACGGCGTCTACTGAAAGCACATGAATTATTTTTCTGTTCAAAATAACTAATGACAACTTGATGAGCCTACCACGGGAAGAGTGTCCGAAACACACATGTTTTACTTAAACAAATATGAATAGTTTGTGGAGTTTTAAATAACAAAACCATTATAATTTTACACATACAAATACATTGACATTTCCAATTATGAGTGCAACAGAATATAACAAATGTATATGTGAGCTTGTATGTGTGTGAGTGTTGCTTATATTCTGCAATAAACAAAACGAACATTCGTCAACATTTTTATTTGAAGAATATTCATAAACTCACAGCCCAGACATACGCGCCATCAATGTTTATTCATGTGTGTGTTTACAAATATTTCATCCAAATACACGAAATTCATGATTCTTTATTTCTTCCAACTCCGCTTTTAAACGCTCGCTTAAGCATTAAATTAACTCGTTGCTACTGCTGATGATGCCACTCTGTCTGTTCGCGAATGTGAAACTGCGATCATGAGTGTGTGCACATTTAACCACACTAATCCTTTATGGGCATGTGGAATATGTTGGATTATTGATTTGTATTTTATAATTACTGTTTCAACTACTATGGCAGACTACAGTCGCATACAAATTTCTCTTGTTGCTGCTGGCGGGTTCTGTTTTTATTTCCCGCTTGAGTTCTTTGTAATTTATGCCAACTGCTGTTAAAAGTCATATTGTTGTCATATTGCCGTAAACTATAGAAAATTTTAACTGTTACACTGAAGAAAAAAAAAAGGAAAAAATACTTCAAAGAAATTAAGCTCTTTTTTATGGTTTTATTTTTGTTTTCTAAACAACAGGGCATTGAATATGGCAACAAGTGAAACGCAACGTGAAGAAAAAGAGAGGCAACCTGCAGCGTGGAGTCATAAGTATCTCCGTTTAGTTAATTAAGCGAATATAATATTTTTTTATTTTCAATACTTGCAGTCAACGTAAAATCAAGTTGATGCAGGGCAAAACAAGAAACGTGCATGAAGACTGCAGTTGTCATGCTGAACAGTACAGTGAACAAAATAAAAACATGTTGTCGCTTTGTATCATAGTGCGATTATTTTAATAAGGCACACAACAAAATTGTATAGAATTAAAAATTCTGCACAGTGGAACCAATCGCAAAAATAATTTTAATCAATATGTTTGTTCAAATTTACAAATAAAAATGTCCCAGCGGCTGTTGTAGGTAACGATTGTGTAATTAACGATTCTTACGACAAAATTGGAATCACTTTCAGTTTTAGAATTATGGGAAATTATTAAAAGTCCATAAATTTCGCGGGCCTAATGAAAAAACTAAAAAAATTAATGACTATTAAAGTTAACGGCGGGACAAAAATAGAACAGTGGCACTTCTAGTGTTAAGGAAACTATCACCTTGTTGTTCTGTCTATCAAAACGCAGTAGAAAGCAAAAAGGAAGAAAAGAAAAATAGACATCAGTTGGAGACTAGCAAGAAATATTGGTGTTTCTGAATAGAAGTACCTTGAATATGTTTGTTGAATATTGTCCAATTTTTTCTACTGCATTTATTAAAACAATTAATTTTCTAATGATGCTACACAAAGGCGTCGCGAAATATCAAATAAAATAAATAAAATAATTTTAGAGAAAACATTTTAGTAAAATTAAACAATGTACTCGTACGTTATCGTTATGCAATTGTGTTTAATCAAGCGTGATAAGTGCCGGAAATAAAACATGTCCTGCCATTTTGATTGACATTTTTTACCAGCTTTGGCACTTTATGCGTAAGGACCCTTAAAAGTTTGAGAGCTCGTTGGCTTTAGAGGCAGAAATATTTTGTTTTCTTGTCATATTTTCCTACCAAATTGCTGCTGTTTGCAAAAATTTTTTTAGTTTAGAAAACCCTAACTCTCTTTCATGTTATCATGTGAAATTTTCTTAGAAAAAGGTTCTGCTTTTGTTGTCATTCGGTATCTTTAAACATATTTTCTTATTTTTATGTCCTTCTTTGTATTAAACTTTATATTGACGTGAACATGTATCACAGATAGGTTTACTTTTGTCTCTTTTTTTATTTCTTTTGAAAGTGGCAGTAAAAAGATACAACTTTCGATTGTAGTCTTTTTTTCAATGAGTTGCAAGCATGTGTAAAATATTTGCTAGGGAATATATAAGAACCTGTTTTTTTACTCCTACTATAGCGGCATTCAGTTTATCATATAAATAGCATGAAAAGATTTTTATGTTGGTTGTGGCAAATTGGTACGAAATAAACAGGAATATTTTCACTGGTATATTAGAGACGGACCAAAGAATTATAAAAGAAAAATCGTTCCAAGTATCCTTGCATAACTTTGTGCTTCGGCAAAACTAGACAATCCCCACTTGTTGCTAATTTAATGCAAATATAAACAGTTGTGGAATTGAAGAAAAGAAAAAGGAAAAAAACACAACTAAAAGTATATTTCGAAAGTCCTTAACTGAAAATGCACTTCTTCTTTTTGCTCATACTATTGGGGGGCCTTTTCGAAAAAATGTTCTTTCTCAAAAGGCTTTTGTCGCCAACTAAATCTTTTTTTAATAATTGAAAATGCTTAAGCTATTTCCTTCCCGATATACAAGAACCATAAAAAGGAACGTTTTCACACAAAGCTTTTTTCTTTTGGAAAACTTTTTGTAACGTTATAACAATAAGGTTGCTTTAAAATGAAACTATGTCCTCTAATTATTTCTTGACGTCTAAATTTGTGGAAAAAGACTTTAACTGTTCTTCAAGCGTAAAATGATGATCAGCGAAAAGCTAGTTTAAGCTTTTTTAACGAAACAAACTTCATAACGATGTTTTCTACTAAATTTTTGTTCAATTATTTAAAAAGAAAAACTCCGATTATGTTGGATATTTTAGTACTAATTGTGGAAAAGTACAAAATTAACTCTTTAGCATATTTTATTGTTGACTTATTTCTGAAGTCTAAGTTGAATTTAAACCTTTGGTGTCTTAAAAAACTTAAAATAAAATTGTATGACTTGTTGCTATTTAATAGGAGGTTTTAGTACTTTTTCAAGAAAAGGACAAAAAGACCCAAACAGCATAGAGTTAGGTTGTGGATACATTTCAAAAAAAATGTTTCTCGTAGTGTTTTATATAAAAGTGCTGAACACACCTTATTATTAAGGGATTACAAGATTTCCTGTGGCAAAAATGTACAAATGGGCGAAATATTAAAAAGCTTTTTTTCCTCTAAGAGTTTTTATAGCAAGTTTTGTTCTGCAAAATACTTCTACGTGATATGCAGCAGAGATATCAGGCTTAATTCAATCGTGGAACTGTTGGCATTAGTCGCCGAATCGATAAAACCCTATAAATTTATGCAATAATTTGCCGTGATAATTTGTAATTATTTCTTAAAAAATAAAACGCAATAAAACCCAATTGCAGTTCAAACCACTGTTACCATTAACATTAAAAAACTATAATTTAGCGACTGCTAAAATTACTTATTAAAAATATATTAAATATAATTAATTGTTAAGTAATTTCAATCTTTAGGCATGAGTTCGTTTTTTCTTTCTATTCAGCTAGATGTCTAATAGAATTAAAACTTTTACTGTTTTCAAAAAAGGTTGTCCATATTAAATAAATAATTCTCTTTCTGAATAGAAAGAGAAAACGAACTCATGCCTAAAGATTGAAATTACTTAACAATTAATTATATTTGTAGTTCGAAAAAAACAATAAAAACTTATATTAAATATATTAAACAATATGAAATAGATTCTATTCTAGCGACATTGTCATCAGTCATTAAGCTGGCAACTTTTTGTGTGACAATAATCATCGTCAGTGATATTAATAGCAATTGTCATCTGGTTGTGACAGTCAAGATCTGCTCTTGCTGATAGAAAAACAATCACAAATATTAAAATAAAAATAAGTTTACCCCACCACAATCAATAGAAATACATACGAGTACAATTGCTGTCATTGCTAACAAGTGTTTGGCTGAGAAAAATACAAAAACATGACAATTGAAAAAAATACTCGTATCGATCCTTCTTGATTATTGGTTTAAATAGATGGACACAAAATTAGTAGAAAGGCAGACAGAATGTTGATAACATGCGTAGCGGCATAGAAAATGCATTCCATTCTGCTCGCGCGTAATAATAATTTTCGCTTTTACTGTATTCAAAGTTGTCATATAAAATTAAATTTTATTCCTTAACCGAAATAACGAAAACCGAATTTAAGCCTGGCAATAATAAAATGATTGAATTTAAAATAAAAATATTAATTTATATTAAATTTTATTTGGAAATTAAAATATAAATCTCTGTTCTCGTTCGAAGAAATATAAGTAATTTATTTTTTTATAGTTGCATATGAAGGCTCAATAAAATAAACCTTAAACCTTAAACCTTGAACAACATCATAACTTTTTCTTTGAGAATTAATTAAATGTAAAATAAATTAATAACTTAAAAGTTTCTTTTGATTTATTATTTATGATAAAATTTTATATTAAGAAAATGTATGCAGCAGTAAGAATAAAAAGCCTCCACTCAAATGAAAAATAAAATCTTTTGCAGAAAATAACCTCTCTTTGATTTGAATAATTGCTACAAGATTGCAAAAGTAGCAGTTGAATATATTCATGAAAGTTTGCCTGCCAACAATTTTGTTTTTTTTTTCTTTTTTTTATGACTTTCAGTTGCTTATCGAGTAGGAAAGAAAAGAATGAACGAGAGACAATACTCGATCGCATGCACTAAAAGTAACTTTATTCAACAAATTGTACGAAATTCGTGTCTGCGTGTTCGCACACATATTGACACTTTAGGTAATTGCTCGTTAAACACTTTTGCTCACAACATTTAATGCATATTTTATAAGAAATTTTCTTTTCGTGTTGAACAGTAGAATGAACGGAGAATGAAGAAAATAAAACTAAAAGTATGTTTTCTAATATTGAAAATTAATTACATACAAATTATTTGCTTAATATATGTAGAAATTTAAGAAAGAAAATAAGATCATATATGTACGATTTTGTCCCACTGTGTTCTATAGTGTAAATAGATTTTTAACACACATACAAGCACAAACACTATCAACTACAGAATCTAAAACATTGTTTCACTACTTAGAGGTACAAATCATTCTGCTGATAATAATGATTATGTGTTGACGTTGCTAATGAGGGAGACGTTACTTGTAATAGTGTTTGGGTTTTGTATTGTTTTCCGCTTCATGTACGAGGTTGTTTGCATGCGAAATTGGTAAGTGGATTAGGAGGGATAAAGATCAGAAAACATTTAGGAAAACAAAAACATTTACATCTGGTCAATCATACAAACAAGGAAGATTCGAAATTGGCATCAATAAAACTTAATTGAGCAGAAGAACAATAATGCATGAGACGACGAGTATGAACAAGAACATTTAACACAACAAGAAACCAATTGAAATGAATTAAATAAAATAAAATAGAAGTCGTATTTTATCTACTCGTAGAAAAATCATGAAATTACATCTTCAATGTTGCGATTGAGTGGCTGGGTGATTGAGTATTTGTGCTATTCCATCAAAAAAATTATGTGTTTCAAATATTATGGTATCCAAATGAAGCTTGTCGTTAAAAAATAGTTTTTAAAACGTGCGAACTTTTAGCTATTTTTTTTATTAAATGAAGATTTTATAAAGCTTTTACTTTCAACGTTTTAAAAGATTAAAGATTTCAAATAAAAAAGTACTAAAATTGATACTTTCTGCTTAGTGAAATTTTACTCATTTTACACAACTATTCTGAAAGTTACATTGTAATAAATTTGTGCTTATCTTTTCCAATTGAAACAGTAACTTAACGTAACTTACAATTTTCTCAGGTATAAGATCGAAAAAGAACATAAATTGGTGTTCTAAATCTAAATTGGTTTTTCCAAACGTATATAGCCTGTCTTAAAAAGCGATAATGTCTTTAATGTCTTTTCCCTTACCGGAAAAAATGTACACAGTTTTTTCCTATTGATGCAGGTTTGATTCACAAACAAATTAATTATTGTTGCTCTTCCTGAGCATGCAGCAGAAGTGGTTGATATTCTAGTGCAAGTCCTTAAACTAGAACTCATTATTTATTATCAGCCAAAAATAATAAACAAGATGATTGAATTTTAGCAAGTGAAGAAACCAAATTGTTTCAAAACAAATTTTGAAAAAGGTTGACGACAAATAGTTTCATATATGTATATCTAATTGTCTTATCGGAAATCAAATCGAGAATCCCTTGAACTGTGTCTCTTGCTACACTAGAAAAGTTAATCTAAGAAAAAAATACTTTCTTAAAACGTACCTATTTTATTTGACCTTCTGCAATAAAGCACCCTTTATAAAACGTAACTTTTAAATGGTATTTTTTATATAGAGTTTTCCTTAAATTTCCTCAAAGATTTTTGCTACAAAATGCAAAAAGGACCAAGTATCAAGGAAATTAAAACAAACTTAATTTATAAAAACTCGCTTTTCCAAGACCTGCAGTATATAATAATTATTAAATATTCTGTCTAATGTAAAAGTTAAAAAATTTTCTTTTTTTTAAGTTGACTTTAATAAAAAGTATCTTTTAAAGAAAGGACTTTATTATATAAAACACTAAAACTTTTGAAAAGAAAATTTTATAAAAAAATATTTTTCTTAAACTGATTTCACGTTAGATCCTCAGCAAAAAAACTGGTTTAAAAAATTAATTTTTATAAAAATGACTACTTTATAGAAAATATCTTTTATTCAAACAAGGTTTTATAAAAAAGCATCTCTAATTTATTGTGAAAAGTACATAAAGTGAAAAGTACTTTTTATAAAAAATGCATTTTTAGAAAAGTACTTTTTTGTAAAAGTACTTTAAAAAAAGTATTACCTATAAAATTACCTCATATAAAAGCACTTGTAATGTAAAGCACCTTTCATAAAAGCAACATACATTTAACAAGAACTTATTTTGTATTAAACATGTTGCGCATTCCCATAACAAAATATATTGACTCTACAAAGTTTATCTACATTGTTTACAAACATATATCTGACCTAGAAAAGTTTTACTTTACTCTCTAGTATAATTGTGACATGCGCTGAAATTGGAGTTGTTGACGATAGTCCAGCGACAACACTCCACATCTTTGCTCTTGTCAGAAAACATTCAGTAATTAAATACACATGCTTTCAGAAGGTCGTTACTACAGTTAGCAAATATTTGAAGCGGTAGTTGAAATATTATACGTCTGCGACTTATACAAGCAGACAAGTTGAGAGAAAGCGAGTTCTTACGTTAAGACTTAGCTGAAACAAAAACACCAATTTGAGAGGAAGAAGAAAAAAAAGAAATTCCTCCTTGTCGCTAGTTGATGTGCTCGATGTTTGTAAATGATTGCTGCCGCCGATGTCTCTGTGTGCCTTTTTTTAAATGTTGTTGTATTAATGTAGAATTTTGGAACGAATTTCCGTCATCTCTTGTGAAGTTTGGTTTGGAGACAAACCGGTTTCGGCTATGTGCCATCTTCAGTGTCATTTTTTGTTGTTGTATTAGTTAAGGCTAGTGTAGGCACTAATTTCTAGGTTGTGTGATTGGTACGAACCGACTTCTCTTATACAAACACGAAATTGAGCCTAAACAAATTATGCGCTTCATTAACTAGATTAGATTAATGGATACTGAATGCATTTCAAGCATTTAATAATACATTCTCCCTTTTTATTATGTTTCGAATTCCAAAGCGGCGAGCTGTAAAAACAAGACAAGGGAAATCGTAAAGAAGATGTAAAACATATCTCCAATATTTCCGCTTCTTTTTAACACAATTTCTTTATTAGTTAAAATTTTTTAGGAACTTATTTAAGTCATAATGTCTAGCCTTAAAATTTCGTTACAAGCAAGCTATTTAATAAACTTACATTGGCCATTATTGTAGTCCGAGCACCGTACACGGTAGTTTTGACGAATATAATGTCCCCGAAAACTACATTATATTCGTGGTTGTATTTAATCGTATATTCCCAAAATAATAGGTCTCTCAAAATTATCGTATGTTGCCGTAATCTTGTTAACCTAACTTAAACCCAGCTGGACAACAACACCACGTTACGATGATATTCACTTCTTTTTCCTGGTTTCTCTAATGCATGTAAACAAATACATGCGAAATGATTTGTTAATCAGTAAAAAATATTTTTTATTATTGAACCCCTAAAAATTAATGGAAATATTCATATCTTCGTATGAAATAAATTGAAAAATTGCCAAATTACTCAGTACAATGAAATCTGCACATAATTATTTTATTACAACCATCAAGTCTAAAACCTAGAAAATAACAACTTTTAATTATTTCGCAAAAAGAACTTAAAAAAACCCCTTCCACAAGATCTCAATGTAAATACAAAATGTAGCAGAAAGGAAGATATATGTTAAATGGTTTTAGTTTTTTCGTCAAATATTTTCGTGCAGTAAAACTTAATCTCTGCCATTTTGTCAGCTGTTGCCAATCCTTCGCCTCCCCTCACAGTTACAGTTACGATGTTGCTTTTACTATTATGACTACTGGCTTTAAGTGATGAGTGAATATATAAATAAATTCTGATGCTATACTTATGTGTCCTTATTGCTGCTTATGGCAATATTTTATTTTCTCAACATCATTATCATCATTGTAAGGCATGACTGCTACAAAAGTAACATTAGCAATATTTCAAAGTACTTTCTGTAACAGTAACAATAACAAAGACAGCAAATAATCAGCAATCTCATCGAATGCAACCTACAACTGACACATCACAATAAAACAATTTTTATTTTATTCATTTCAATTCATTTGTGTTCAAATCAAACAGTATAAAAATATCCAGCACTAGCAGAAAATAAATCTTGTATTGACATTTATACTAGAAGTACGGCCAAGTGTTAGAGATTTGTAAATAAATATTGTTTTACCAGAGATGGCAATTCTGTCTTTTTATATTTTATATAATTTAGTAACAGAAGCCTGTTATGCAGAGTACAGTGATGAACTTCTGATTCCGTTTGCTAATGACATTATGAACTAAAATAATAATTTATTCCAAAGAAGAATAGAAAAGGCATTTTAGTACAGAATCGTTTCTAACGATGTATTATTAAATTGGTTTTCGAGAAAGGCATAGTAGTTTTGAACAAGTCCATAGAATCGTTATAATTATTAGACCGGCTTTGGAAGGAAAGCAATACTATTCAGCATTATTTATAGATAAAGTCTGCCCTGATGGGCTAATCACTGAAATAGCTCGGGTTCTTCCTGAAAAAGCCCACACGCTTCTAAAGAGCTATTTAACAGATAGGACGTTTGAAGTACTGTCAAGGTATCAGATTTCAAGAAATGAAAAAATCAGTGCAGGAGTACCTCAAGGCAGTGTATTAGGACTGCTATTATATATCATCTATACAACGGATGTGCCGACAAGCCGTCACACATATACGTCAACGCTTGCAGACGACACTACATTTATAAGTGTTAATAAAGGTCCGGCAGTAGCATCTGCACAACGTCAGTCCCATATCCATGAGCTAGACGAATTGCTAAAACATTGGAGAATAAATGTAAGTCCATCAAAAAGTGTTCATGTAACGTTTTCCCTCAGAATACAAAATTATCCACCAATATCAATATCACAGGAGTTCTTTATAATTGGACGGGCACCAGAGATAAAAAACAGACACATTTGAATACAATTAGTTGGCCAAACTAATAAACATATACGAGTATACAACAACAATAGCAACAAAGGAAAAATAAACTGGTCGAATTGCGAATGATTAATAAAAGAAATCACTTATACGACACCTACGACCTTCCAAATTGTTATTAGTAGTGACCCTAAAAGAAATATATATTTGTTTTCAAGTAACCATTTATTAAAAATCATCTTTATGCGCTGTATAATTTTTAAATTTTTGTAAGTCTTTCGTAATAATAATTTAACTTAAAGCTGATTCTTGATAAATCATAATTACTAAATTTTACAAACCCATAAAAAAGCATAAATTATAAATAAAAAATTTGATTATAAGATTTATCAGCCACCGTCATCAAGTCTAAAACCAAGAAACCGAGAATAGTAACTAAGCTCGTAATACAACAATCACTAATGTCTAACAATTACTAATATGTGGCACCGGTCTTACGACCTTATCCGACGGTGGTATTAGTACCTTGTGTGTTAACGACCACCAGCGTCCCTATACGTACTTGTATAGGTAGCAATTGATAATAATTGTACCTGACGCTAATTCCACCCCTTGCTGAGGAGTCCGGAGCTACTCATTCTCCTAATATCAAAAGCTATTATATTGACATATAAACCATAGCCAATACGTGCACTCCCAATGGACCCTCAGCAAAAACCAGTCTGCGTCCCAGAGGCTCCTGGTTCCCGTGGCACCACTATTCCTCCCATTTTGTCATGTAGCAATACATCAAGGTGGCGAGATCACCAAGAAGATGTGCCTCCAGGGGCTGATGGAAATTCGATATGGTGGATAAGAAACGTAATCTACACACCTTCACTTCACCTATACAGGACAATTGCAATGTATCATAAATCTTCAGAGTATTTGAAATGAACAGTGCAAGAGAGAAAAATGAAGAACACAAATCGCTTTAAATATCTACAAAACTGTTTTGAGCATCATTAGAGAACTCTACAATTTCCACTAGTTTTTAACTGATTATTTTAATTAACTACTAATTTAGTATTTTTAAACCCTCCTTTTTTCTATCATCTAAAATTCTTTTCTTCTTATTTGTTTGTTTTCTCTACATTCCTAAGTCCTGAAATGGCAATAAATTGCATTGAAAAACCGCCAGTGGCAAAACAACAGAACACCAACAGCTGAGCAACAAAGTAAACTAAACAAACGATAGTTTTTTAGTTGCAAAATTTACGATTCCAAATAAAACAAAACCCACAAGAATGCAACCAGTCGTTTACGTAAAGCACTGCTACAAATTAGAGACAAAGCGTGGAAATAATTCTTTAGCAACTGAAGTTTAGAGTTCGAAGGTGAGTGCAAAGACCTAAACTATTCGCAAACGTAGAGAAAAACCATATGATGTAAATAGTGGAGGAGTAGTTGGTAGTCTTTAGGTGCGTTACAAATATCCTTGAGTGACACAATGGAGACAAAAGAACTTCAGACCGTACCATAAGGTTTAGATAAGAATGTCATTTCGCTATGAATATTTGACGCATAAAAGTGGAAAATCGACTTCACTGGAATAATAAGTTTCAGAAAACTAATTCCAATAAAAATAGCAGAACTAGTTATGCTACAAATTTGACCTAAAGGTGCCCTTCTGAGAAGAGTTAAAACTAACAAAAAAAATAGAAAACATTTGGATGATTTTCAAATTTCAACCATATTTGCCAAAATGCACAAATTCATCTTAAATAATTAAATTATATAAACAATAAAAAACAGGGCATATTTGGTATTGGATCTAGCCAGTTTATCCCCCTTTGTGTGACATTTTTTAATTGTATTTTCCACACTTGCAACTGTCTACTTCTACTACTATTCCACTGTACATTGTAGCTTGTATACAATATATTACATTTGCATATTGTTTAAATAAGACTTTCGTTTCTTGATATTCAGATTCTACACTTATTTAGATTCAACTGTTACATAAAGTAGAAAACCTATTTGTTCTCAACAACCAACAGCAGGACGAGAAAACAACCAACAAAAGTATAAAACAAAAGGAGAAGCAGCAGCGATCAATGGGAAGTTATTTCTATTCCTGTTTAATTTGCGTGCATAATTTATTATTAATTTTTTGTTTTGCTTTGTAGGGTTGTTATAACGAGTGCTTTTCAAAGATGTATTAAATTTTCAAATAAAATAAAACAATTGAATTTACTCATTGAATTAAACTGACTTTGTTTAATAGACAATTGTCCGCGCATTATATTTTTGCTACAATAATTTAGTATCAAAGGTTGTGTCGTTGAGGACGGTTTGATATAAAAATTGCATAACACAAAGCCCTGTCTGTGACATTTTGTGGGGAAAGTGATGGCTAATATGGCCATTGCACATTCTCTTATATTTTTTTTATTAAGGCGCACAGTAGTGCGATAGGGAAAGATCAGGGATAAAACACACAGTGTGTGTATTACACGAAACCATTCGTGCTGTTTTCACCCCCTAACAACTGTGATTCCCTTATTCATATAATAATCAAACTTAAGACATAAGGACTCTACGTATAGATAACTTCATAGGCCAAGTTTAACCAAGTTTTACCATTAAAGCTTCCCGAGATATGAAGGTGTAAAAAGTGCATAGTTTAGTACATATTCACTGACTCACATACTCATCAATATAATGGGGCAGTGCCAAATTTGGTATACAGGCCTTGGTGATGAGAAAAATGGGCACAAGTCTTCACACATTTTACTTATGCTTAATTTCGGGCTTATTCACAATTATTAGAAAACCAGACTTTATGGGACTAACTTGTATTAAAAATATGTCTTACCTACAGTTGAACCAGGTACCAACAAATAAAAGAAAGCTGTGGATATAAGATTTATTTATAAAATAATTAATTATAATTTAACTACGACCACATTAATTGCTAATTGCTAAAATTAATGTTTCATTTGAATTAATTTCTGACGCGAAATCAATATATTGAAAAAGTTATATTTATTTCCAAAGATAATTAATGAATGGAAAAGTTTGGCTATAAATTGAGCATTACCATCGATTCTATTTAGTTAACACTTAGAAAAACTTTCGAACGATGTGCATATGTAAAAACCATTAATTAGTTTAATTTATCTCATGATATATGCACCAGCCATAAAACACGTTATTGCTGATATCTCTATCGCATAATAAACTTCAAGTTTATTACAAAATTGTCAACATAATTTAAATACAACAGGAATAACCAATTGAATATACAGGTATGTAAAAAAGGACTAATTACATGCCTGAGAGTGACGTTTTAATTCCAATCAAATTAAAACACATAAAAATGTTACAAGAAAAAACTTCATGGTAAAAACATTTTTGCTTTTATGCACATGACTTGAATTGACCTTGGCTACCACGTAGAAGCACTAATCGAATTATATAATTATTGAAAGCGTGTTTAAATACATGTTTCCTCTTCCAATTCATAACTAAATTAAATATTATTCACTAGTCCTGCTAAACCATTCAATATTTATGTATTGACGGTAATTGGCTAAACTGTAGTATCTCCAACCATTCATCATGTAATTTTAGAACGAACTGCTGGTTTTGTTTAACGAAAACTAAACACATGGATGCAATAGCAATGCCATTTTGTTTTAACCATAACTGTAATTCATTTACTTAATGCGAATGTTGACATATGTATGTGTGCCTGAGAATGTCTAGCTTGGGATACACCCGAGACAAGTACCGTCGCTTTTAAAGAATGTAGTTTATGGTTATTCATGCCTTGATTACAATTTGTGTTTAAAGGACAGTTCAGTTAAAGAGTATTTATTACGTGTGCAATAGTTGTAGCAAAAGAGTACAAAAAATTCTTCATTTTGCTTATCCTCGTCACTCTGTATAACTTTTTTAAACTTGTTATCTATTTTTTAAACTATTTTGCCAAGTGCAAATATTTTAAATCCAACCATCTTAAATCTTCTTCTAATTTGTTGTTTATAATTCTTTCCATTCTTAAGGTTTCAAAATCAAATATTTGCTTAAAACGATTGTGTTCATTGATTTATTGCTTCAGTAGATTTCACTTAATTTTATAGACAAATGCTCGTACATACAAACAAATTTCTGTATCGCACATTGCTCAGCAACTGTCGTTTGTCTGATTGCTTATACTTTTCGCAAAATTTCGTCTAACTGTCTACATTGTTCCATTACATTATTACATTTACAACACTTGTGTGAAATGAGCAGTGGACACGTAAGAGTTTTTCTATTCCTTATACTTGACCGAACTCTTCTTTTGACTCAAAAAATAACTTCCTCACCTTTGGCTTCCTGCTTGTCACATTGTTTTTTCTTAGTTGTTAGCTTAAAGTTGTTTCAAGAATTGTCCATACACTTCAAAATGACAAGAAGTGACAAAATATCGATTCAATTAAAGTTAAAGTGCAGAGACAAGGACAAATACAAGCAAGAGTGAGTGAGTGAGTGTCTAAAAGGTTGTTAGTGGAATAAACTTTATTCCTTTAATTCGTGATTTGATATTCCGACAGGGTGATTTGATGTAGATTTTTGAACCGAGTTTTTGTCGTCCCTTGTCAAGTTCGATTTGGAGAACGAAAAATAACACTGACGATGGCACATAACTGAAACCGGCCTATCTCCGAACCAAACTTAACAAGGGATGACGGAAAGTCGTCCCAAAAATCGATTAATTATTATTAATTTTCCCGACTAAAATATTTTCTGTTACTAATAGAAATTTTAAAAATCTCTTCTGTTCTAAATTTAATAAAATTCTGCATTGAATAATTTTCAGACTTCTAACTACAAACAATTTTTTGGAAGGAAATAAAATAATGTTCGTGCTTTAATCTTAAAAATTTTCAAATTAATTTTAATACTCGAATAATCTAAAAATTTTGAACTTTTGTATATCGAAAAGCAAACTCGAATAATTGACAACTGTAGCAAGCAATTTTAGTGCAAGTAAAGGAAGAGGAGATTGTGTATGAAGTCATTGAGAGAGAGTGAAGAGAAGTGTTTGATAAAATTTATTGCTTTTTAGTCGTGCATGTCAACACATGCAAATGTGTGATGGCTGAACAGTCCTTTCATGTATTTCAGCAGCAACAACAGCAAATGACCAACACAAAATAATTAAAAACTTTCCAAATAAAACTAAAAAAGTGTTTATAAATAACAAATACAGCAAGAGAAATTGAGGGACATCAATAAACTTAAATAAATCCATAACAACAAGGTCTCTAATGCTACAATAAAAAATAAAGAAATATTTTGTTCGTATGAGCTGTCATTTTTAACTCTTTGACCAAAACAATTTGTAAAGATTGGAAATGTTTTGGACAATTTACTTTCTCAGCACATTTTGAAGTCACAAATCTTGGTTCAAGATTATGGAAAATTAGATTTTCCTACGAAAAGTTGTATAAAATCCATTTAAGTAAATAGAAATAATATTTTAAGTATAAAAGTTTAACAACTTTAAGAAACACATTTATAAAATTATTTCACTGTAAAAGTTCACTCTTTAGGTTGTTTTGCTTCTAGATTTGATATTCTGACAGCGTGTTTTGACGTAGATTTTTGGAACGAATTTCCGTCATACCTTGTCAAGTTTAGTTTGGGGACAAACCGATTTCGGCTATGTTCTATCTGCAGTGTCATTTTTCATTCGAAAAATCGAAAAATGACACTGAAGATGGCACATAGCCGAAAACGGTTTGTCTCCAATCCAAACTTGACAAGGAATGACGGAACCTCGTTCCAAAAATTGATATTTTGCCTTAAGGTCGGTAATTCGGTTTTTAATTTTGAAAACTTTGTTTATTACAGGTAAATTACATAATAATTCTTTCAGTCAAATTGGCCCGAATTTAAAAACAGACATTTGAGTGGCCGGTATAAATAAAAATTTAGTTATCTAACCGATGTTGGTTCAATGTGTTCAATGCGCGAACGCTCGATTTCAGCAGCTTTATTCCGATACAAATGTTCATATGGCGCAAGCGACGACACTTATGATGAATTTTTTTCCTACAGTGATCTTTAATATAACTTACGAATATCAATGCTGAATGGTCGAATAAGAATGTCGAAATATTTTAATATATTTCGTACATAAGCGTGGCCAAATTTTTTTACGCTTGTATTAAAAACCAATTGAACATTCATAAAAAAAACCAAACTAAAAAATTAATAATACACAGTATTCTTATTAGGACACCCTATAGTTATAGTAATACTTACCCTTGTACTGGCACTGGTGCGGGCACTACAGCTGCATTCAGAAATACTTTAAAGGCTACACAAAACAACGTTAATTTTCTTTTCTACACTTTAGCTCGGTTTAATGCTTTGAGATAAAATTGTTGTGCGCTTCTTTTGTTCATTTCAGCGCGTATTATTTTTCCAGCTCAAAGAAGCAGGAATAGTATAACACAGTGTAAAGTTGCTTTTCTTAAAATACTTTGCTATACAGTGTTATAGGAAATCACCCGAAATTTTTTGGGGATCTATAAAAAACTCCCACATTTGAGGTATTTCTTTAACTATTTCTTGTATTATTTTTAAGATAAATACTTGAAATTCTCCAATCATTTTCGACTTAACCGCTTTTATTTATTACTAAAATGCTAAATGTTGCCCTCTGCCTTGTTTTTAAATCTTTTATTAAAAAAAACGAAGATATGCCTTTGTCTATATTTCGATTGCTGATAAGAGAAGAGTACACACAGTAGTTATCTTCTGCAGTTATGTAGGTAAAGCAAAAGAGGACAACAACAACAAGAAGGACACAGTGCGTCGGAGCCAAGGTTGTGGAAATGGTATTTTAGCAATAGCTTATGTGCCATATCATAAATAAAAAAACAGATATTAAATACATTATGACAAATTTAGTAACAAGCGAATGGAAAAATATTGTCAATGTAAAATGAAATTAAATGTAGGACTAATAGGAATCTAAAAAATCTTGCAATAATAATTAATATTTTTGTACGCTGATGCTACGGGAAATTTTTAAAACAGAAAACAAGTTTTCGGTAAATATTACGGTTTTAAAGAAACATAAAATACAATTAAAATATGTTGTGGGTATTACAGTGATGCTATCACTAACAAATTTCCTGTCAAGAGAGGTCAAATTGAAATATACAGTTTCACTTTTTTCACAAACAGGAGTGTCAGCTATATTTGAAATTTAGTAGCCTGAGCTTCAACATTTTCAATCCCTAACAACATTGCGCCACTTATTAAGGAGTGTGGTTTTCACATTTCAAATAGCTGAAGTAGAAGGAAGGACATTTAAAACTCCTTGGAACACACTACGGCTCAGGCATACATACGTACACTGATAGCAAAAATTATTCATTGTGTGCGTTTGTTGCTGGTTGCTTTTTTACTTGTTTTAAATGGTGAAAATGTTGAAATTCAATTTGCAACTTGGCGACTCTTGTTTTATTATTTCCTTTTGTTTCCGTGTTGTTGTCCTTTAGGAAAATTTAAGACAGGAAAAATTATCACCAATATCAAAACAATATAGTGTCCTAAAATAAACATTTTTATGTTTATTGTTTAAGGAAAATTAAAGGGAAGAATAATGAGGCAAACAAAGATAGAGATGAAATGTTAATCATTGTCGTTTTATTTCCTTTAACGGAACGATCGAATTATCTGTGAATCTCTTCACATCAAATCCAAGTCTAGCTCAATTTATTGGCGATAACTAGTTTCATTTGAAGGCAATAGAAAATGTATGTTGTACTCGTAAAGTCTCTGGCACATGTTTGAAAATTCGAATTATAAATTAATGTTTGACTTAATAAGACCAAATTTATGTTTAGCCTGCCTGAAGTAGAAGTATGAGAAGCAACATCGACTTTGAAGATGGAAGTACCACAACATTTTTAAAAATATTTAAAAAATGTTATTAAATTAAAAAACGTTTTTTTTTTCGCCTTAGCCTTTTTCATATCAAGCATGTGCTTTTGATCCCAGATGTTTGTGTACTAGAAATACAGAAAACATAACAACCAGGAGGTTTTTAGACAAAATATAAAAACCTGTTTTAATCTTTATATCTGCACAGTTTCTATGAGCAAAATTTCTAGAAATAATAATCATATAAACATTTATTATGTTTCTGTATGTGACTGTGTTCACTTCAATATACATTTGCACTCGTATCTTCATCTTTTGTGAAAAGCAGACACAAAATATAATAATTTTCTTCACAAATTGCATCAACTTTATTTCCCCAGTGCGTGAAAGTTTTTGCATATCTTTGTAATGAAATCACGCACGAACTTACGCGCGGCTAAAATTTATTTTAGAATTTCGATTATTTTGGAAAAAACAACGAGTTTGTTTAAAGACTTCCTTTTCTACAACTACGTTTTTTATCCTCCGGTATTTGCAACTTTTACCAAACAATATTCTGTTTGAAAGAAAAAACTCCGAATATTTTTCCTTCGTAATTTATGCCCACTGTAAATGATTTGCATATACCAAATAAGTAATAACTGTTTTCTGCTCATGTTAGTCTTCTACATATGTTTATTATTGTCAGTATTAAAGAGAAATGATTTAAATTTAGCATCTTTAGCTGCAAGAATTTTCCAGTGCGTAGAAGTAGAAACACAGTGTGGGGTTTTCTTGGTGGCAATTGATGTGACGCTGCAGAGCGCTGTTATGCAACTTGTACTTACATCATCATGTGGTGTCATTTATTGCAAATGGTAACAGAAGACAAATGTTAGTGATAAAGCATATGCAAAATCCAATTTAATAAAAAACAAACACAAGTATTTTTCTAAACAAAACTTTTCAAAAGTATCCATTTGTAATAATTTAGCAAATTAAAGATACTGTTAAATTGAAAAATTAATAAATCGTCCATCAGTTTAAGCCACTATAATAGCGTTTCCCGATACCACCACAGAAACTAGCACAGCCCTGTTAAATTTCCTTCGATAGAAATCGAAAGTAGCGCGAGCTGTCAGATATATTGCGAAGGTGACACAAGTCAACATTCTTTCAATTTTGCATGAAATTGTTAATTATGAATTTGTCTACTCATTCGCAAGCTTCTATCTCGTTTTTTGGTATCGTAAATCGTTTAAAAACAAACTAATATTTTTTTTAATTTTAGCTTGACTGAATAGCGATCACTTTTTTTTAATTTTATTTACTGCTTTCACTTATTCTACAGTTTGTAAATAGTAAATGTGTTATACTATTTTCTACGCTCAAAAATATATCTGCGTTTTCTTAAAAATGCAAAATTTTGAATTGTGTCACCTTTAAAGTGGGTGTGCGATGTGTGGTATTCACTGTTTTTTTTTTCATTATTGTATTGTGACTGTTGCAAGATACATACGTGTGGTGGTATTAATAATTCAGACTTATATCGTGTAGACGACTTTAACATTGTTCGCAGCTAATGAAATATTTATTTAAATACCCACACACGCAAAATACTATAGATATAAAAAGACATAAATACAACATTCTTCCCCTCTTCCATACATACGATTTTATTTGTTTGCTCTACTTCCTTGCATCCGAGTGCTTCAGTACCTTGTACTTACTACCAGATGTATGTACGTGTGCATTTATGTACTTATACGCAGCATATTTTGATATTTATTTGAGGCTCTACAACGAATTTTTACAATGAAATCAATTGAATAACATTTCTGATGACAATCAAATATGTTGCTGGTGTAGTTTCATTTTTACCAAACCCTTTAAACTTACTTATACATAAACACATTTAGAAATGATACTGTGGTGTACATAAATGTTATCTATCACCACACAATTTGCACTTTTGCGCTTTTTGCACATTTATAATTACATCTGTATTTATATATGCTGTGATAAAAAGAAATGTGCACGTTAAACTGATATGGTTACTTAGTATTAATTCGGTTATGAAAGAATAAAAACGAGCATTGCAAGGGTAGCGTTAGTTCTATTTACAGGCCAATATATTTTAAAATGCATTCAAATGACAAGACCTACGTTTATTCACCGGCAGTAGTGTCTTTTGAAATTTTTGTTTGCTTTCATTGATCTTAAAGAGCCTCGTACGAACAGAAGCGATTTGAATGTGCCTGAGATAAAACAGAATGAGCTTAAAGGTTTTGCCTTTTACCATTACAATAATACAAGAAAATAAGTTTTAAATAATATTAATGTTTCTGGATCCTTTTGGACCTGAGTGCCTTTAATTTATTTCTATTTTTCATGCATAACCATGAATGGTCTAACTTGCCTTCTGATAAATATAGAGCTTTCATGATCAATGATTACCTTATATATTGATATGAACATACATATGTATGTATATCGAAAGCTCTTGATGTTATATGCATGAAAATACCGAGCGGTATTAGAAAGATTAAACACATTAATTTGTATGCCATAGGTGCATGGGTCCCCTGCATGTTATATATTACTAACCCATCATTACTTATTCCCTCTATTGAGATGTTCTTAGTTATGACGGATTCTTCATTCATATGTCACATGCTTCTGGTCGACTGCAGCTCTTGACTCCCACTTTTCTCCTTTCCTTTCTTCGTTGGGGTTATGTCGTGATGTCTATTTTTTTTACTAAAAATTTGTCCATGTACCAAACATCTTTCTCTTGATATATAAATTATATAACTTATAATGTGCTTACAAGCACTTTTTTAAACAATTAAAGCTCAGCCTTGTTTTATCAGAACCAAATTAAAGAATATTAAGAATTGCTCTCCTTTTGGAATAGAACAAGTAACTTCATGCACTTTAATGAGTTGGCCAAACCCACTAAAGATTTTTATAGCGCACAGCGCCATTGTTCCACCCGCCACATAAATTTTAAACATAAAATATTAAAACCTGCAATATTATTTTACTTTTCTAATGTGGGATAGAATGACTTATAGGAAAAATATTTCCAAGCTAGCAAAAATAGATGGTATTGTATATATGAAGAACTTGGTGCTCATTTTGAGCTAAGTCCTTTGGATAGGGACTTGCCCTTATTTTCGCATTCATGTTTTTGTGCGGATTCGAATTTTTGATAAACAGAATGGACCGAATGAATACTGTAAGTTGTAGTACATCCGAGTAGCAGTACCTTTGAGTAAACAGAACATAAAATAATTGACTTTATCATTTTGAGGAGCACCAAATATTTTTTAATGTTCTGTTGTTGTGATTTTTGGCAAATTTGTTTGCTGTAAACATTCACTTATATTTGAAGTAGTTGTGTCGCAGTTGTTGTTGCCGTTTAGATGAAAGTACGTTTTTCAATCATTGAAATTATATTTAATTATTGTTTCATAAATATTTTTCTACTACCATTTGTACGATGCAGTTGAGAAATTTTGGGTTTTAGCTCGTTACACATTTCCACTAGACGTTGGCAGTAAAAATATATTAACGATACTTTGTGTTACAAAAACAATAACATGTCCTCTTTACAGGAGCGAACTGCTGTACAAAAGTATGTATGTATGTAGATACTTGGGGTATGTAACGAAATATTGAAGAAAAGTTAATTTTGCAAATAAGGATTTCGAGCTCAATTCAGATATCGTCTCCTTGTCTAACCGCCTTTTCGCTTAGAATGAGTTATGATGAGCGCCTTAACTGGTGCTCTTGGCTAAGGATCTAATGTGACATATTATGAACTTTCATTGGTCATGACCAGCGAAACCAGAAACATACTATAAAAAAGTGCTTTATGCGACTTAAATATGTAGTAAAAAGTAAAAAATAAGATCTAGAAATATGTAAATGCTATTAAGAACAAACAAAAAAATGTTAATTTTTTGGATGGGTGTGTGATATAATTAGTAGGGGTGTTTTTTAAATAATAGTTCAAATAATGGCGGATTTCCCTTGTTGTGTTGTTTAATCTAAAATGTTCGGTCTCTGGTAGCACAACCAAAAAAATCTACCTCCTGTTCCCTAGTCTGGATTATCATCGTGAATGGCCTTTGATAAATTGGCGTTTTCTACAAAACTATAAAAACTCATAATTAAAAATAAATTTTTTTTATAGAAAATGTTGTACAGACACAACCTGGTGCATAAACGGAATAAAATATATCGACCTTTTATATTTTTTTTTTAAACGATGCAAGAGTTTTCAAAAGAATAGTTACATGACATTTCATGGTATTTCTGAAAACAATTCGATATTCTGGTAAATTTTCAAATTTTTCCCCACTTTTGAAATTTTTTGTGATGCTTTTGTTCTTTTCCGTTTTTGCGGAATTTATTGTAACCTTCAGAAATTTGTTTTTCCTTTTTTTAAGGTTTTAATTCGATCCTAATAAGGTCCATAAGTTATCTAAGCCGCTTGGGTAGAAAGATATGGAGTCTTATTCGGAAATTTGGTAAGAATTCAGAATATATATATTTCATAGGCCTGCTGATAATCGGTTCCTTATAAGATTGAAAAAGATTAAAAAAAAAAAAATTTTTTTTTCTGTATCTCGCGAATATGTGGACAGATATTGCTAATTTCAAAAGCAAAAATTAGTCAGAAGCGCTTCAAGCTTCAAGATCGCAGGTTGCAGAGAAAAAATTGATTTCACCATCGTATAGACGGATATTAATTCAACCTCTCTGCGTATAAGGATCAACCAGAAATTACAAACGAAATGACAAACATATATGTGTATTTTATTTTCACCTTTTGGTGAAGGGTACAATAAAACATCATTCCTGGAACATGTTCTTTATTATTTATCCAATTTATAGTTTTAACTTTTATTGTTTTACTTCACTTCTTTTTTAATTAATGTAAATGGAAAAATTCTTCAGTTTTATTCGTGGGTCTATACACCGCACAGAAAAGAACATGCAATTGCATATTTGTGGTTTCTCTGGTCATTAATATATCTGGACAAAGAGGATAAAGTAAAAAAAAATAATTATATGAGACGTTTTGTATGCATAAATAAATAAAATATTAATGTTTTGATAAATAATTTCTAATGTTTCTTGAGTATGTTGAAGTTACACTAACAATCTTACGTTGCCTTTTCCTTAAATTTAATATTAATATTTTTTTTTTAACTTAAGAGAATTTGCTATCAATAAAAATCACTGCGGATTTTTTATTATTTTACGCTTTAATAACTTTTGTTTTTCCATATGTTCTCGAAGTTTTTATAACATTTCTTCTTTCGAGCGATTATTAGGAGATTTTATAGTAAATATTTTGGCAGTTTCTAAATTTTTTACCGGATTTGCTAAATTTTAGTAATTTATTTATTGAATATTTTAGCAGTATTTTGATTTTTAGCGATTATTTATTTTACGTGAATTAATAAATTACCTCGATTTGATTAACTTTTTGCATTTTTGCTAAATTTTCAAATTTTTCGCATGCAAAATTGGCTTTTGCCCAAAAACAAATATTAACGAACAGATTTTGATTCAGGACGAGCGATGTGGCAGATATTATTCATTAAATCGACTTTCACGCTGATAAACATTCAGATATGTTTAGTTTCGTATCATTTTATTACGACCAGCTACCAACTGCTGCAAAGAATATAAAAAGCCTAACTCGCAAAAACCTTCACGTGGCAGCTAGATTTGTCAAATTTCTTTTATTATTTCTTTTAAGGACACTTTACACTTACACTCTTACACTTTTTTTTCAATTTTTTTAATAAAGCCTGCATTTATAATTTAATATTTTCAAGTGTTACAAGCGCAATGTTGAGTAGGAGTTGAATAATAATAATAATAAAAATCATTTATTTCTACATGTTGTCGAAAAACTAGTTCTTCATCTCAACTACTCTGTAAATCTGCTTTAGAAATTTGATTTTACCTTTTACCACATAAACGAGTGTTAAATTATTTCATTGGAAAACAGCCTTAAATAAACATAAATTTCATTACATGAGCTGTTTTTCTGTTTTATAATAGCTTTTGCCTTCAACATGAAATGCACTTGTTTCAAGATATTTCTCCGAACTACATGTGTCGCCTCTTAAAGCAGTGGAAAATAGGGGAATTAGTTGTTTGGTATACCTTGCTGGTCTTATAGAATTTGGTGACAAATTTAGCAAAAGAAAATTCAAGAGGTTTCTGTTTAAAAACTAATATGAATTTTAAAATCTTACAAGTGCTGTAGCGTACAAAAAAAAATATGACATCTTTATTACAAACAGAAAAGTGGTTGCCGCTTAAGCAGCTAGTTTTTGCCTTGAACAAGAGGGAAAAATGCAAAACGTAGAGACACTCAAAAAATATGCGAAATAAATTATTTTGTGTTGCAAAGAAACTAAATGAAAACTACATAACCTCATCATATAGTTTATTTGGTAGGGAGTAAACGATAAACATTTTATTTATCCCTTCTATGTAGGTGAAGGTTGGTGTTTTACATATAATTTTAGTTTTCTTTTCAGAATTTTTGAAAAACTTTCTAATTTTGTGTTGCTTTCGTGGGTTGGGTAGACAAACCCTTTTGTCATCTGAAACCACATATAAGATTATTGGCTCTTTTCAAAGGGAGGGGGCATAATTATTTTGTGTTAAGGATTTATTACAATTTTATAACAACCTCATAATCAACTAAAGGAAATTATTATTAAGAAAAATTAAAGAAAGAATTTTACAATTGAAATTTAAATGAAAACAATAAAAATTATGTGGAAATTCAAAAAACCCAATTAAGAAAGCGCACTGAATTATTCGCTATCATTATTTCAGAAATTTAAAAACTCAGGCTATGTAGGTTATGCCCTTAAATTCGGCTTTTTAATCTTCTCTTGATGCCAAGTAAATTAAAAAAAAATCCATTTTCGCTTAATCTCTTGAGTAATACTGGCTTTTGTTGACTGAAAAGAGAAACAAATTAAAAAAGACACTTACAATTTTTTTAATCCACCTAATCTTTTAGAAAACAGAAGAGATAACTTCTTTCGTATCCTAAAATTTTAGATGAAAACAGAAAAGCAATCTTTGCATTTTGTATTTGAAATAACGCAGTGTATAGCGATTTGCCAAAGTGGAAAATTTAACAATACAAGAGAAAATAATACATCAACAAAAGCGGAATATTTCTTAAAAAAGAACAATGCTACAAATGAAAAGAAGAATGACGGAAGAAATAACTGAATGTGTTTCAAAAGGACTTAGACAATCGCATAATTGCACAAAACCCACACACCCAAATAGTTGTAAAGTTATGGTTTTATTCTTCAAAATTTTTTTTAAATACTAATGTCAAAGAAACTAATTATTCGTAGGGAATGATTGAGAACTATTCTTATGGACAAAGTAAAACTTAGTAGGGAGTGGTATACAAAAATTTCCCAGAAATAAACTCACACTAATTAAAATAAAACCTGCTCTTTTATTCGTATTCACAATTTTGTTTAGCTCTAAAACACGATTAAAACAGGAATTGTACGAAATTGTTATCGTTTGCAACTCTAACTAAAGCCCCCGTTGCACTATTGTGCTTGTATGCGTAAAATCAACTGATAAGTGGCCCGTTTATCAGAGAAAATCAAAAAGAAAAGACTTTCATTAGATTGTGTGTACACATATATAAGTGCATATTCATTTTCATTTTTTACTAAGTGAGCGAAATTTTTTGCCTTTGTGGTAAAAACGATACTGATTTGCAGTGTTGGTCGAAGTTCATCGCTATTCCCCGTTGTAACTTAGAACTAAAAATGCATTTCTTCAAAACAACTGGGCTGCACAAGAACTTATTGCAGATATTCTCCCCAACCGTATAGTTGGTATTTCAATTTTTTTTTTTATATTATTTAACCTTTGAACGAATTTCATTTAAAAAACATTTTCTAGTTTTTTGCGATTTTTTCCTCGGACTTCACGGGATATTTCTAAGAAATAAATTAGCTAATTAGGTGCAGCCGTTCTTCAGTTTTGCACTAAGCAACGCATTTTCGAATAAATTTTCTTTATATCGATTTTGTGGTTAATTGACTTTTTTGGACAACATATTTGGGCAAAATCAATTCTTTGTTAAAATTATCAAAAGAAAAGTGGAGAACACAACACAAAAATATTTGGCCTGGCGTTACTTAAATGCATGCGTAACCCATAAACACAGTGGTTGTTTTTAAGCTACAGAAAAAAATTGCTTCGGGAAATATTCGTCGATAAATCACTTCAATTAAACCAAGCTTAATGCAGCCTGTGGCGCAGAACACAAGGCTCCGTTTTGAACAGTGTGTTCAACACAACGGAAGACACCTGAATCACAGGCTGTTTAAAAAATAACACCCGCATTTCCATTCTATCGTTCAATGTTCTTAATAAAACTTTGTGTCTATTATTACGTTTTTATTTAAGTTTGAAAATATAAATCTGCTACCAGACACACTGTAAAAGAACCCCTTTATTAAAAAAATAACTTTTGTTATATGTAAACATGTAATTCTTTCGAAAAGTAATGTTTAAAAATAAAAAACTTTTTTTCTATTTTGTCTTTTTAGAAAGACACCAAACCATCGACGAAAGGGAGAAGCATTGTTAAAAACTACATTTTTTAAAAAACATATTTTAAGACAAGAGTATCTTTCTAAAAGGTACCTGCTTAAAATAATATTTGTTTTCTTTTACGTTTTTAAAGCTACGTTATTGTTGTAAATTGTATCTTAATACCTTTCGTTATAGTTTCTCTCGAAAGAAATTTTCAAATTTTTCTACTAAAAATTATAATCAGACCTTTACTTATTCTCGTGTAGCGAAGGTTACAAAACTACATTGTTAAATCTTAACGACATAACAATCTTTTGATTTTGTGATTAAAATAATCGAACATTACGCAGATTTCATATAACTCACAAACAATGTATACAGGGTGATATAAAAGAAAAAGGTCGTTAAAACGTATAGAAAACACATACTGAGAGAGTAACTTTATTGTCACAAAACATTTCAACATCAATTTGAAAACCGCCTTTAGTCCAGCCATTGTGTTTTGTAAGAAAACAGATATGAAAGAAAATTGTATCAAAATATTTGCTTAAGCAGATGGCATCATACGCCAAGACATTGTGGGTAGGATATTGTGTCAGAAAAGTTAACCAACAACTCACGCTTCGTTTGAGCAAAAACACAAGAATGTTACCAACAACAGCAGTGGATAAAAATTTTAAAATTAATTTTTCGCCTGCTTTTTATTCTTTTTCTTTAACAAAATGTAGAACAGTAGAAATAGTCGGAAACATAACAATTATAAATCCTTAACAAACAATGAACTTGTGGTTCAAAGAAACTTCACAAAATTAAGCAGATAATTCAACATTATTCCTTTAATGCCAAAAACAAAATAAAAACACTTTCACACATTCGCGAGCAAACAACAGTAGAAACAATGAGAAGCAGGAGTTGTAGAAACAGAATGAACAAAACGCGCGCTTCAAAATGATAGTGAAGTTTCTCATTCATTACTTCTGTAAGACGTTAAATTTAGGAAACCTTTATCTGTGCATAAGATGATCCCAGCTTTAGAGAATCCTTCTACTAGAATGAATATGTGTTGTGCATTGACCCTGATGTACACAAGATCAAAACGTTATGAAGGCGACATTCCGCCATGTTTATGTTGGAAACCGTCAGTATAATGCAGAAGAATGTAAATGGTCCGTTATCATAACAAGTGATAACAATAAGGATGATAGGCCGACATTATTTTTAATGAATAGATATATGAACAGAAAAGTTACTTTTCATAGTATATTTTAAGGCGTCTCTTTAAAAGTGCATTTTTCATTTCGGCAGCATTGTCCTATATACGAGTTCTTGTGTGTGAGTGTGTGCGTGAGCTTTGCCTTAATTAAAACCACAAAGAGATAAGGCTAAAACAATTAATATTTATTTTCTTATGTTTTCCTTCGTTTCGTCTTTGTGTGGCTATTCTTATCATGTATTGTCATCACCAGTGATTAAAATTTAAATTTAAATAAATCGTCAGAATTTAAGATTTATTGCATAATCTGTTTAATCCTCAATGATTTTATTTACAAAAATTGTGGCTTCTGTGGAAAATTATTTGATGTAAGATTATGGTGCAAATAAAACAGAAATTTAACTTTTTGTTTTGTTTTTATTTTTAATTCGATTTAAAACGAAGTAAATTTTTTTATAATCAACAAAAAAACAAAAACACAAAAATAAAAATTAAATTATATATTTAGAACTAATAAAGCTTCTCGTCACCAACAATTCGTGATTTGGTTTCCTACACACGTTGGTACTTAATTGTTAAAATTCAAGCAGTTTTAAATTTTGAAAATAATTCAAAAATAAAATATGATACGAACTAAAAAAGTATCGTATTCTTTTGTATTTGAAACATATTAGTTTGAACCACACCTTAACTCCTTAACTTCAATCTACAATTGACCTTAAGAACGATTTAAGCCTAACACTTCATATTCAATTGAAAAAACTGTAGTTAGCTAAAAGCTGTTTCCTACGGCCTTCGTTTCAAGTTCATATTTTAATTTCTAGTCTGTATTTGTAGTCAACCGTGTTGTACAATTTGTTAACATAAAAACTAATAATCTTCTGCTTCCTGGAGCGAAGCATGTCATTCATTCCAAAGATTTTATTTATTAAATTAACAAGTATCGTTAATCTTTAAATAAATGGGAACACCACAAAGTATAATTCTTTTTTGTTGCATGCCCAATAATAGCTTTTACTGCGGCAATACGTCTTTAAAATGGTTTAAATTGCTTAAGGATTAAATTATGAGAAATCAAATAAATTAGCTTCTATTTGTACAAGATAAAATAAATTTTCCCCTATAAATTATAGACATTTTCTTTGTAACTATTTTGCATTATTTTACGCGTTTTTTATTTATATTTGATTGAAAGAAATAATAATTTGCGTAGAATATTTAAAAGCAAAGTTTTATTATCTTTAATAACAGAGAAATTTAAAATTCTAATACAAATCTGAAGTATTCTCCTAAAATTCTTTTCCCATCTTTATATTTGAATCAAGGAGTTCCTTTTGTTGTTTAAATTTTGTTGGTTCACCTATACATTTCTGTTACTAGACTTTACCAAATAAGTATATCCAACAACTTGTAGCAACAAGTCTCTCTCCATAATCTTAAAATTAAAACTATAGACTTTGAATGTATGAAACAAAACGAACTGTAAAAAGCTAGAGGAACTGACATACCAACTACTATTACCAACTTAAGCACATGAAGTTAGTAAAACCAAAAAATAAAAACGAAAACAAAACTAAATTTAAGATCCTTCTTAATATTTATAGTCTAAATCAACCTGCTTATTTTTTCGCAGTTTCCTTTTATTGTTGTTTCCCAATATTTTCGTAGCGATTCGGCACGTACTTGTTGTTTTCCTACTCCCTCTCTCTTCGGTTGCATGGTTTGTGGTTTCATGTTTATTTTTTCAACATGCTTATGCATACACAGAGCTTCACTTTACGGTAGGTGTTGTGAATAATCAGCCGGTTTTAATTGAGCCGTGAATTGGACTTTATAAGAATGAAGGTGCAAATGAAAACTCAAAATAAGCCGTAACGAGCCGTAAGGCCCAATTTCTGAGAACGATTTGGAATCGACAAATTCACATTGCGATGAAGCACAGGCCTGACAACATCTCTAATGCTTCGAGTCTCTTCAAATTTTTATGACGACCATATTACTCGAAAGTGTCCACCACTTTTGCAGAAAGTATTTATTGTGTTTAGGAGTTCTTCAGTTATTAAACGATCCATATTCGTAAGTGGCAAACCTTTTACCGGTTTTTTAATCACTAAATGGACAACCCGTTATAAATTTTTCGCTACTCGTTGGTTTAAATAAAATTTAATGGAATACAATACAATGGAAAATAAGAGAACAAAACAAATTTCTTTGCTCAGTAAAATGCCAACCAACTATGTGATAAGCTTCTGTTTTTAAATGTCATACATCTTTGTGTTCTATTGGTGCCAACTACTTTCAACCGTGGTAGTCTTATGAGACAGGAAATAAAAATATTTGAAAAAAATTTTATATCAATTTCCTTTGGGAATATTTTTTATGAATTTGAAGGAAATAATTACCAAGCTTTGGCAACACTAAAAGCTCTTTTGATATACTTGATTCTATTTGTTCAATAACCAATTACTTGTATACCTACAAACCTAAAAAGGCCTTAAATTAGTAACACAATAATTGTATTAAACTTTATGTTGGCTTTTCAGTTAATATAAAATTTTGTACTTATAAATGTCTGCTCACAGTAAATTGTTTATGCGCCTTTTTAAGTTGTGTTTTTTTTGAGACATGGCAGGATGTCTGTAAGTCATGTGTATATTTTTATAAAAGTCTGGATAATTATGTCTTTATGATAATATGAACACATCCCCACTAACACGCAAATCCTTTGCACCGTACACATATACAAAGAAGTCAGTCAGATATAAATTTTAATTTGTTGTCTCCATAAGTGATAAAGCTTAAGTGGATAAAACAAAAATATATTCAGTAAAATGGGGTTTGTTATTTTTAAATTTAAAAAATATTACCGCCTAAACAAATCCCTACTTTAGGATCAGTATATTTTTTCATTTCAACATCATAATGCCGTGGGCCATTTCAGTTTAAGTTTCAAAATTTATTGTTTCCTTTAAAATTTAAACAACGATTATTTTTGTTGTTAAGAAAGAGTTACTGTTACGTAAAACTAGTATTTTTGTATTTGTAAGTAACTAAATTGCTTTCAATTTAAACAAGAGTGCATGACAAAGTTGTTAAATAAACTACAGTCAGTTATTGCAAACATATTGTGTTTATTCTACTACAAAATGTATTTTCTCTTCTAAAGTATTCTACTTTTCTTCTAGAAGTCTTGTTTTTTTGCTTTAACATTAAAGTCAAATACGAAAGACCAGAATTTGCAAACTCGACAATCTTTGCCATGCACTTAGAAAATGTAAAATTTCTAATGGATTCTCTATCTTGGAATTCAAGTTAAATCCAAATGTTTTTTCGAAGGACCTTGTCAATTTGACGAAGAAATAAAATTCCATTACCTAAATTATATCAAAAATTAAACATTTTACTGAACGTCATGCAAAGTAATTGCAATAATAATAATAAGCGACGTAGTAAAAAATATTAAAAGACCATAACTTAAGATCAATTTTCTTGTGACATAATTTTATAGATTAATTGTAGAAGTAAATTAATTCCTATAAGAATAGTTTTCATTATGACAATTTAATTTCGTGAAGGCTGTGACGGGAATATATAGCTGACATGGCAGTTTACTACAGATCCCAGGAAGGGAGTTCTGCCAAGTTTTCGATATCGAAATTCCGGAAAAAGAGTGCGACAAATGCCAAGTATTTGACCCACCCCTCACTGTGGATTGTTTTCATCAAAACCTGCCATGTGAAATTTTAACATCGGTAGATATGCACACATTTTAATACGGAAATTAAAATTTCGATTTTCCCAACCCAACTACATTTGAAATCGCTAAATATAACCAGAAAGAAAGCTTAATTACCATCATTGCAGCTTCTCCTTGCTTATAAAAACCTGAAAATTCTGACAGTAGTGATATTGTAATATATGATAAAATTAAATCAGATAGAATTAAACAACTTTTTGAGGCTTTGCTAGTAATACGACCTACATCCATTAAAAGCGGGTGCCTGATTTCTCTCACAGGTCAATATGTGACTAAAATTAAAAATAGACTTTCGGATGATTCCATTAACGCACTGTCGGCCTTTAAAAATCACTTGCGAAACAACGTTAAATAATGTTATTTTACTTTAGTTTTTAATGTTGGTTTTGTTTTAATAGAAACTGAAATTATATCTGGGTTTTATTTTGCTGCCGTGTGGAGCGTATGATTATTGAATTCAACTGTGAAAATAATAAAATATTCATCATACGCCCCAATGTTTTCAAAATACCTGCATTCCATTGAAAGATGTCAGTGACTATTAAATATTCAATATATTTTTAAAATGTAATTTTAGAAAAAGTTCCTTCTCAAAATAATTAAATTTAAAAAAGCACCATTTTAAGTACATCCCTCATAAGAGTTAGATGTAATTTAAGCATAACACCCGTAGCACTGCCTAACACTATGTGTATATGAATATAATGTTGTGTTATATCTGAAGATGGTTAAAAGCAATACATAAAACACATTCACTGTTCATTTGAGTACCCAAACATAACATCACATTGTAAGAAATACAACCATATAATAAAAAAAATCTCCTACAAAACTGTTTATTAACCATTTCAATCTCCGCAAGTTTGCCATCACTGTTGTTGTTTGTTTTTGGCAATATTTACTTATTTATTCAATTTTGTTCGAGAACATAATTAAATATTATGTAGCCGCTAAGTGCGTTATAAAAACCAGCTATTCACTTAATATTTCTATTATACCACACATACTTTAACAAATATTCTTTCTATTAAAGAGCATTAATTATGAAGGCCTCATACCATATGCATGACTTTGATCTGAATTTATTAAAAAACTTCTTCGTTTAATTCCAAGCACCAAGTAACGAGTTAAACAGAATATTGTGCAAACGTAGCTAAACGAGAAAAGCGGGCGAGGCACGAATTACAGCTGTGACAAAAAAAAGTAACTACAACTTTTGATAAGAAGGGTATATTTTGAAAATTCCACAAATTCAAGAACTTATTTCTTTTTTATCCATCCGAAAGAATGTGGGTAACATTATTTGTACCTTCTGTGAAGTAAAAAACTTAACTTGAGTTGACGTTCTTTTGAAACTTTTGTACTAGTAAACGAAGCATTTTTGGTTTTGCTTTAACTTTCACATTTCCCTAATGAAGATATGTTTAATTAAAAAATTCTTTATTAAAAATGTGAAAAGTTAGTTAAATTTCTACTTTCACTTCAATAAAGTGAGTTATTAGGAAATTAAAAATGTAGAATGAACTTATGCGTTGTTCAGGTTTTTGTTTGTTGTTGCTGTAATTTGAATTGTTTTCGAAATAGACTGTGGAGTTAAAGTAACTGTACCTTCATTTGAAAGCATGTGATGGAAGGATGTTGAAATAAATATATTTAAATAAGAAAGATGTTTAATTAATTTGAATATCTTGAGGGTATATGACATACCATTATGCAAGAACATATACTCGTACATGTCTGTTACAACGTTTGAGGTTTGACAAAATTTATACTAAGGCCATTAACGTGAGTTTTATTTAACAAACTCTTGTTTATTAGTGCTTGAAATGCAAAGTTAAAAATCCAAAAGCAGAGTATTTAATAAGGTAAATAGTGTAGCGTAAGAGCTTTCAATGATCATGGTAGGCAATCCTAAGCAGGACATACATTTTTTTGGAACTCATCTGTTATTAATTAATTGATACTTAGGAAACTACTTAGCTGCGCACACACATGTTGACTTTATGACTTGAAGATTTAAGTAAATAAAAAGTTTAATGACTCGATAATGATAGTGGTAAAAAATCTTTGTTTAAAAATTAGACTTTCTTGTTTATCACCTTTTTGATGGTTTTCATTTCATATTTCTTTCATTTCATAGAAACTTCAGATAAATTCTACAAACCTCGTTTAGTAAAAAATTATACAAAAATTTTGAATTGCTTAAACGTTTGATTCGGGATCGAAAGTGCTAATCAAATATACTGAGCTTAAGAGGAGGAAGTTAATTAAATACTTAAATATATTTATTATTATTACTAATGGAGAATCCAAGAAAGAGTTTGAACTTTTTTATATCAACTACGCGGTCTTAGGCGTATAAACGTTATATAACATTTATATATATATAGTGAAAATACATTTATAAAGTGAAAATACACTGCAAGTTCTCCTAAACTAAAATGTTTTCAAAAATCTATTTAAGAATGTATTTAGAATATACATTTTTTTATGCAAATGTACATTATCAATCACAAGGCCTTTGCTGACATATTCCTACTTCATTTGTAGTGAAGACTATTTAAAGAAAGATGATGATAAATTTTATATGAACTCCGCCTCGTAAATATTACCTGAAATCACTTAAGAATTAAAACAGAAGTAACTATTATATTTATAAACACACAAAACACAAATGCTGTGAATATTTTTTAATTTACATATTGCTGTTTTCTTATTTGTGTTTCTTGCAAAATGCAAATATTTATTTTGTTATGTTTATTTCTGGTGTTGCATTCTTTAAGCCTGCATTAAATATTAAAATATTCTAAATCTTATTAGTAAAAATAAACAAAAAATATACGATGTGAATTAAAGAACAAACCTCTTAAAGTATCAATTACACAGTGTACTGCAATTATATATAGGCTCGATTACATTGTAGTACTGCAGATCCATACTAAAAATTTCTATGCTTTGGTCATGCAGAGGTACCAACGCAACAGACAGAGAGTAATAGAGTAATAATAGTTTATATTGTACTTAGTACTAAATTTTTGAAAAGTTTACTACCAAACTTTACAGACCCCGAAAATAAATTGAAAAATAAATTCGTGAAGCTCTTTTGCAGCTCACCGCTTTGCTGACATTTCCATGTGAAATTTAATGTCTGTGCGAGTTGGGGATGTTACCCAGCTTGACTCCTACAATAGTTGTATTAAAACAAAATGTAAACATGTGAATAAGTAAAGGGTACATGGCTGTATTCCATAAGCAAACAAAAGGACGCAAAAATAAATGAAATACAAATGCAGCAAAAGTAATTAACTTGCGAAGGGGTACCAAAAACACAGCCAAGTTTAAAGTAGTGAAAACCAAATTAACTTACAACCAATTATTACAAATTGCCTTCGTTTTTCCCCCCCATTAAAATGCGGCAAAGGCAAAGAAAATACTTTAGGACAGCAACACAACCTGCAATTTGGAAAAACAAGAATACAACAGCCACGAACGACAACTTTGTTAACAACATCCTAATGGCAGCTTCACAATAAACTTATTCATTTCAACGGAGTTAATCGGCAGAGTTTTCTTATAGCGCAGAACTTTACATCAATTTGTAAACTTTGTCATTTCTGATGCATTCGCGCAAACTTAATTAAGCCCCTTTTTAAAAAGAGGAAAACTTGGATATCAAATTTTGTGAATTTACTACGACGTAAAGAAAGGGATACATTAAACATTTAATATGAAAATACTTGGTAAAAGACGAAATTTTATGTATAAGAACAAGTCTTATGTATTCGATGTGGCAGTTTGTATAATTTGTATCCTTTAAAATCGGTATAATGCTCCTGAATACGACAGGCAGTCAATGTATTGAGTACTATTACGAATCAGTATATTCGAATATAATATAAAGTCCTAAAAGGAAGACGTAGTTTTTCTTTATAACACGTAGTAGTTTTGCGAAGACGTAGTCTTTAATTAGTATAAGGATAGCCTTTATCGGAAGACGTAGAATTTTTAATTAGGTGCAGTCTGTAGTAGAAGAAATATAGATTATATGGAAGAAACGAAAGTTATAATAAAGACGAAGTTTTCAAAAGAAGAAAAACATTTTCAGGCAAAAGTCTAGTTTTTTTCTCAAAATATTGTTTAAAAAAAATCCATGGTATTGTTTTAAGGGAAATCTTAGTTCTGTTTATAGTTTTTAGATTTCAAATAAAACTGCTAGACCTGCTTTTGATTTTTTTCATAGCTGCTGCTGCCTAATTTCTTTTCTATAACTTTTGTTAGCTTTCTTTAAATAGTTCTTTTTCTTTGAAATACGAAGTAAATTCTATTTCTCTGTGAATAATTACATTTCGCATTCTGGATCAAGTAAATCATTTTAAATCTTAGACCGACAAAAATATACACAGTCGTCATATAATAACATTGTTTCATTGTGTTGTATTAGAATGTGTTTAAGTCTTAGCTGAACCTCCTTCATTTCGTGCCTTCAGTCCCTAGTCATATATTGGAATTTAAATTTTTTTTAACTTCCCCCCCAAAACCGAGCAAGGATTTATATTTGTCTACCAAGGATTTCATTCGCGCTCCCATTTAAGTATCTTTATTAAAAGCTTGGCCAATAGCGAAAGAGAGATATTAAACGATTACATAAAAGTTATTCCCATTAAAATACAAATTGAACCAAAGTGAACAAAGGGAGTACAAAATATGTTACGCCAGTTTACCTGGACAACTTCGAACAAAAACTAAATTAGCAGTAGTGAAGTTGTGAAAAATATCGCAGTTTTCTTACCAAAACCGAACAACTTTAGATACTTTCAACACGATCAGCGATTAAACTAATTATTCACTAGAACCTTCATATTCATTCCGGTAGTCGAATCTGTAAATAGGTTTTTACTGTTTTGAAATAAAATAAATCCTTCTTTTTATAAAAAGATATCAATAATTATTGTATCTCGATGGTTTAGACTCACATTTGGACCCCGTAGGTAGTGAATGCGGACGGAACCGATTTTTTTAGACATATCAAATGCACCAAGTATTTGACAGAGAAGTAAAATAGAAGGCGAACTGCGACAAGACTATGTCTAGCCAGGACACTAGTAAAGATGTAAAAAATTTGATCGGATAAAGATAGTGGAAATATTTATACTGGAGAATAGTGTAAGTTATTGATAAAATATTGCTCCTTCTCTAAAACAAAATCCCCAGACAAAACAAAAATGTCATTTTAAGTTGTGTTCATTGTACTTTTTATATTTTACCTGTTTTAAAATACTTTCGTAATTGTTTTTTTTTTGCAAACAGAGTTCCTGATCCGTTTGCTGTTCGAATCCATCAATTATATTGCTCCCAAACTAGTTACAGTTTAAAGCAAAAAACAAATAAAAGTAAGAGAAGGGTAATCTTCCTCTTTCTATGAAAAGAAAGTATAGATGTATGAGTGTATGGAAATTTATGACAATTTTGAAATACATTTGCAGGTACATAAGCATAATATGCCTTTACGTACTATGAAATAATATATAAAACGAACTGCTGGCTGTAGTTGTAAAAGCATTAACAAATATTTAGTAGCAAAAACCGCAGCACGATCTTCATACCTTTGAACATTAAAATTCTTTATTTTTGCAAATGCGAAATGGCAGAACTCGGCATGGAATTTAATAGTTTCAAGTACATCCTTTTACATGGTATATTGTGCGTTAATTTTTCCCATGCAGTTGCATGGTTTTGTTGACTCACTGACTGAATTATTGTGTATGGGTATGCTGTGCTACTTACTGTGTATTGTTCACATTTAGGATTTTGTGGTTTGATTGTTGTTGTCGTAACTGTGTCACAGTACGTTAGCGAAGTTGTGAACGTTCGTATGTATGATACCATTCTTCCCATGTTGTTGCAATAACTGGAGTTTATCAGAAAATATTTATATTGAAATTTTCATTGCCTTCCTCATCATTTAAAGTATTCGTGTAACCTCAACTGGTTGTATCGCCTCGTTAGTAGGCGAGTTTTTCTCAGAAGACCTTCATATAAAACATTTTATAAACAATTCGCAAACAATTTGTTGACTGTAATTGTAAAACATTTTATTTAATTTTCCAATTTTATCATCTTTTTACGCGAAAACTTATTATTCCACGAACATTTTAAGGCCAAAATATTCTCTACAAAATAATGAATGGCAGAAGTACGACAATACTTATTATTTACTTAATTAAGGCCTGGTTTTTAAATGAGAAATATTTTTTATTTAACGTCGAACTTTGCCTTGAACAAATGAGTGGCCATTATCTGTAATTGAGTTCAACAGAATTGGTTGTTCACAAAATGATAACAAAATTTCAAAAGCAAAATGACTTTTGAATATAATAAAACCGCAACAAACCAGTCACGATATTATAAGTTATACTGTTGCTGTATGGCACAAAAGAAATTGAAGTAACACAAATGAGAGGGCATGATTTAAACGCTTTTTAATACATTTTAAGGATAATATTGATCAACATGGCGTCGTCATTTTCAATTTTTCTGACAAGAACTGCGGGAGCTAGTTTTTACATTTATAGCGAATATTATTTTTGGGAGCTGCCAGAGCGAGTGCGTTGTTCACATAGGCTTACGTAAAGACGAGAACACCGAGCTATTATGCAACTCAAAAACACATACTTCAAAATCAAAATATTTCAATGCTTTTTGCGGAGTCCTATTGAGACGGCAGGTATTTTGTGAATTCTCGATTTTTTAGTAGTTTGGAAGTTTCAATTTATTCCAAATATATTCATACGTATCGAAAATAAGGCAACATAAAAATTTAAAAACAATAAAACAAAAGTATGAAAAATATTTACTATATCAATTTACACTGCCAAAGTTCTTAGAAATAAACTTCATATAAGTTTAATTAAAGCCAATTAAAATAAAAACTACAAGGAAATATAATGAAATACTTTCAAATACACAAATATTTGCAGTAGTGTACGTGTTAATAATACTACTCTCATGTACTAACAGTAACAACAAGTACCGCAATATGTTACATTACTGTTTACAAGAACAATGACTATTATACAATTTCTCTCTTTAGCAGGATGCAGAGAGCTGCCATGAAAAAAAAAGTTCAAGCATGTCATCAATAGGCCAATTACGCTGCGTTACGTGTTGACATATAATCATAGAATTTCTTAACGTGGCAAGAGCTTTAGTTTTTCATCAACTATATATGAATAAAACGTATGCTATTAGAAGGCCCCACAGAATACTAGAAAGTATAACTATATAAAGAATAAACTAAGTAGGTCGTTTCCAGTTTTCTATACAATTTATTTGCTCCATAATTAGTCTGTCATATGTACATAAAGTGCTTTCCTATAGCAACGTCGCGTGACTGAAATGAAGTTAAGCCAGCTGTCGTGATGTGCTAACGAAATTATTCCATATCGCACGATCTTATGCGTCACCTTCGTGAGAAATCACCATACCCTCTAATCGTGCATGTAAAATGTCTACAGTGGCGTTCAATGTGTGATGAGTAGTAGCATTCTGAAAGATATACATACATATCATTCTTGTTTATATCGTTCAGTTCGGGTCGAAAGAATTTGGTATTCGTTATTCTGTAGCCCTGCGATATTACGACCATTGTTTTTGAAGAAGTGCGGACTAAAATCCGCTGCAACTTTTTTGCACCTTATGCAGGCAGCAAGTTTACTTTTTAACATAGCCATTAATCAAAAAGTACACCTTGTAATTAACTTTGAGCTCCAGGCTTAAATCTTGTGCAAATGGGGACCTAAGTCCTGACGGACGACTTGTCAAGTTCAAGTCAGCGAAATTAAAAATTAATATGCGCGACAAAGAACTGACACATTTATTTTATATTTTTATTTTTAAACAACTTCTTTGTTTTTAAAAAGTCTCCTTTTCCTAGAAGGTCATAATTACTGCGAAAAGTAATATTTTCACATATTTTAATGGAAATCTTATATTTCATAAAATCCCCATTGTTCCCTACAGAATTATTGACACAAAAACACTTTTTTTATCGCGAAAAACTTGTTTCATAATTTGTCAGAACGAAAAATGACACTGAAGATGGCACATAGCCGAAACCGGTTTGTCTCCAAACCAAACTTGACAAGGGATGACGGAAATTTGTTCCAAAATTCTACATCAAAACACCTTGTCGGAATATCAAATCAAGAATCATAATTTGTCGTTAATTTGGCCACAAAAAAATGTTTTGTAAAAAGTTAACTTTTCCACAAAAACAAATATGTTCCAGATGTTGAGCATTTTCTTCGTCACTTTTATTCCAAAATAATATTTTGTAAGAGACTATTAGCCCTTATGTCCTTTAGCTTGCAGTCTCACGCATAATAAACTTCTAAAAGGTCATAGAAAACGTTTGAAATTTCTAAGTGCATATGTATGTAACTTAAACACAACTATGAAAAAATATGTTCCTTTGCCTTTACGGGCATAGCACATTAAAAACAAGACACAAACGCAAAACTCCAGACCCAGATTAACTTAACGATGTGTTTATAGTAGAAATTACTAGCAACATGTTGATATATTGATATAAACAAAAACATTGTTTATAAACAAGTTTTAATTTGAATATAACCAGTAAACAAATTGTATCAAAATATCATTTAATATATTCACTGGAATTTCAAAAAAAAACTCCCCACAAAATTCAAAACTTTGAAAATTTAATCAAAACATTCATAAAAACTAGAAGAATTGACAATATTATCACATGCAGGATGTTGCAGTAGTCTAGTTAGTAGTTTGTCTATCAGACTGGGGGTCAAGCGCTCGATTCTCACCAAATACTCTGCTCACTACAACGAGAAAATATCTAGATTACTATGCTCGATAACTGAAGTTAGAAAGTATTGGGTGGATAATCCTTATCAAAGTGAAAATATACTAAAAATGTTTCTCTTTAAAACTGTGTTATTTTTCTACCGAATCTTAAGTAAAGACATTTGTACACAAAGCTAATGGCACATCTTTCAAACTTTTGGTGCAGTTGAAATTTATACGCATGCCTGCATCCTGTTACGCACGCACGGTTAAACGTAGCTGAATAGAACCACTTCTAAATGTGAATGCAGGAAGCACTGCCGTTTAACGTGAATAAAAGTTCCTTTGCATTAAAACGCAGACCTTTTTTTTCTACTTTTCTTACAAAAAGTCATTTTCTTCATTGAAAATAACAATTTCCAATTAAGCCACTATAAAAAACAAAAATCACTTTAAAAATAATTTTCTTCCTACATCCTCTTTTGTAAAAAAAAAATTATATCCACCCAGAATGATCCTGCATAAGAAGATACATTTTCTCAAGATTGTTTAATAAAAACACCGCAATTTGTCAAAAGTGCGAATATGTTATACAAATGAAGTTGACTTTTTCACAAATATATAAATAAGTTCCTCCTAACAAAGCATAAACCGATCACCTTTTTTAAAAAATGTTCCCCTTTTTGCAAAAGGTATGCATAACCAAATCTAATTTTTACGTAATGTCGTATATATAATTACAATAGAATGGCAGTTTTCGGAAAAAAAAACTCACTTTGAAAAAACCTTAAAAAAAAATATTTCCTTTACTAACAAATTATAATTTTCAAAAAGTTAACTTCTTACAAAAAGTACTATTTTGTCAAGTACTTTTTTGTCTTTAAAATGTCGCAAATTATTTCATCCGATTTTTAACAAGAAGTTAATTCCGCCCATGATCTTAAACTCTTTAATATCTTTGGACTTAGTTTTCTCCGACCACACTGAAGATTAGCAGGATTATTTATATTAAATCTCCACCGAATATTTGTAAAATGAAATATGAAAAACTGTTTTCATTCAATAAAGCTTGAATTATTATTATTCATTATTATTCACTAAAAGAAAGCTATTAAGGCCAATAATGTGGTTCAAAAATTAAAAAACTCTTTGAAAGTTGCTACTGGCTACAATTTAAATGCTAAACAAATTAACAGAGCTATTAGTACAGGCAGATATATTTACATTCGTTTGTGTTTATGTTTTTGAATACATATCGAGTATAAGCCATTCTATGGGTGCGTGTGATTGATTTATTACTTTCAACTAAAGGAAATATTTAACATAAAATGTTCGTGACAAACATACGGCGTTAAAAAAGTGACTAAAATAATGCACAAATAAGTTTTTATTATGCCAGTCTTCATTTTCAATTCCGAATAAAATAAAAAAAAATAAGTTCGCTAATTTTAAATTTTCAGGTATTGGAACATGAATCTTAATTTTGTTTAATAATTTGCTTTTCCGAAGTAATTTTGAATTCATGACTATAACGACTTTATCGTTCTGCACAATATTTTATCATTAGGGCAGGTTAAAATATGTTTTTTTATATTTGATTTACAACTGACTGGTCGTTAACCAAGTTTTATTTGTTTTTATGTACAAATTCACGTTCAACATGAACTCATGCAATTATTTTATTTATTTATTTATTTATTTGATAGTAATATAACTAGCCTTCCTCGGCGAATTCTAATTTATATTACAAAACAATTAACCTGACTACAATTTCATGAAAATTTATTGGTTTTAGCAAATTCGGTAGATGAGTGATTAATAATAATAAGCGAATTCTATAATGATAATTGGACGAATATCATATTGTTACGTTTATTACCACAATAAACGTTATTTTGTAGGGTACGTTTAATTGCAAATATTAAAATACGCAGTCTTTTATGATTTTATCAGTACGCAACTTTATTCGGCAATTAAGGCTCTATTTACAACTCTTCAGTACTACTTTACACTGTACACTTAACACTCTATGGTACATACAAAGAAATATCAAAGTCAACTATGCCTTCTGCGATGGACGGCGCTTTTATATACAGATCACAGCCGTATATTGAAATGTCCCGAACATACGCGAAATTGCGCATCATTTGTTTCATTTTCTGGCTTAGTAGTCTTGTATATGTGTTTGTGTATCTTTTGTTTACTTTTTCTTTCAGTAGAAGTTGTTTTTGTTTCTAGGTTGCAACGCGGTTCGGGGAATTTCTATTACGCAATTGTTTTTTGCTTTATGTTTATTTATAACATTGCGTATTTGTGCAATAGACCGTTTCACACATCTTTAATAATTACTTCGTAACAATATTTTTCTTTTAAACCAATGGTCGAATACATATATTTATTAAGGTGACAAACGTTTCTCAGACCATGGTGTTAGCTGTATTCCGCAAAAGCCCTGAGTCAATCCGCCTGTTTATCAATCTAAATCTCTAAATGTGGATGAAAATATCAAATTGTGGAAGCTTTAATCCTTCTTTTAAATTGTTCCAATCAATGATCACTATTAATCCCATGCGTTTGCTTTGCAATTGGTCAGATAGCAGGGCATATCGAATGTAATGCAACAATTTGGTTGTATAGAGTTAGATTATTATTAAAGAAAAATTAAAACAATCTACGAGTTCCAAACAAAAAAAAATTAAATATGGATTGTTAAAGATATTTAAAACGAAACAACAAATTTGAATTTTATTGGAAATTGATTATTAAAGTGAATTAATTTTCTATATTGTTCATTTCAGCTCAAACTTGAGGTTTTACTATATGTTGAAATTTTTCCAAAAATCGAAGAATGCAAATAGAAATGTGTGTATTTGGCCACGTATTTTTCTTCACTATAATAATTGTTTGTCAACTATGTCTTAAGATGTTTTGAAATAAAAATTAAAACAGAAGCTACAAATTAACGTCTTTCAAATTAACGTCTTTCGTTCCATTGATTGCGAGCTTCTAGCCTTTCGTTCCATTGATTGCGAGGTTCTCGAATCGATATTATATAATACGAGTACATTTTTTTTTAATTACCTTTTTTATAAAAAAGTACCTTTTAACTTCTTAATTAAAAAGACTGTTTCAAAAATTTATCTGTAAGTAAAATATATATTTTTTTTACTATTAAGAAAGTACTTACTTAAAATGGTACATTGTTCAAAAATTACCTTTTTATAAAAGTATCTTTCAAAATAGTACCTCTCAAAAATTAAATTTTTAGCAAAGTGAAAAATTTTTGAATTTTAAAAATTATAAGTTTCATTTTTAGCAATATCCATTAACCTATCTAAGAGAGAGTCTCTGGTTTTAAAAGTAATTCTGGAAAAGGACTTGAAAACAAAAGTATTAAGAAAATATATCTATGAATATATTAATTTGTTCTTTCATGATTTTTTGAAGATACAGCTAATTTATATTCCCTATTGGTAGCCTTTTGTGTTCCTTAAATTTTCATGATCGTTAAATGAAAGTAGTTTTATTTTTTTTACATTCACCTGCCACCAGGAAAACAAGAAAAATGTTGTGTCGTACACACACAGAAGAAGACAACTGAAATTGGCCAAAACAAATTTGGGTGGTTATTTCACATTTCATTATTATTTTAATTTTTTGAGAACTAAAATGTAGGTCGTTATGATGGCCGTAATTGTGTCTGTTTTTTTCTCCCTTAAAGAAAGCACAAAATTGCAAACAAAAAAACTTGTTTTAAAAATATTTATTTTGGAATTCTATTCTTGCTGTTTTCCCTTTACTTTTTATCTGACTGTCACACCCCCATGATCCGCATTTTTTTGCAAGTGTTCTGCTTTTTTTTGGGGGGGTTCTCTATCTACTGCTGCTGCTGTTATTGTTTGTCTGAAATGTAATGAATACATGTGCAAGTGCACTAGAGAGCGGATATTTTTAAGGAGCCAGTTTGTAAACAAAGCCATAAACATGCACTGGCACGTACTATTTTTAATAAATTATTATTATTATGAGGATGTAATATTTGTTTATAAAAGAAATTTTTTAACGAAGCACTAAGATAAGCTTTTAATATACAAACAAGTATTTACACCAACACGCACACACAAATAATGTTACCAAAGGACTTAACCTGCCAGCACTACGCAGAGAAGTCACTTCTTTGTTTCCTCTGCAGATATAAAGGAACAAAATTACAAACAACTTGAATTTTTATCGAATTATTATATTTAAATTATATTACTCTTTCATCATACTCAGACGTTAATCAGAGCAGCAGCAGCGGTTTTATTGCAAACTTTGTTCTTTGAAATTTAATTATGCTAAACTGCCGTATGTCTTTTTTTTTTTTTATAATAACTAAAATACATATTCGACCCTGTCATAATACCGAACTTGAAGCTTCTTTTGGAAGCAATAAAGTATCCAATTTGTTGCACATTCGATACCATAATGTATTGATTTCTATGACTTGAGTTAAAAAAATTGTGTGCATCTGTGTAGATGTATGCGTTTAACTGTATGTGTGCACATTTACCTCACACAATCTTGTAATTTTACACCAATTCATACAAATTTATGGCATATTATTATTTTATTTATCCTTCCACAAACAAATTGTTCAAGTCAAATTGAAATAGTTTTTTATGCTTTTCTTTTTTTATTTATATTAGAATGTATTTGCAAGTAACATATCCCACTCAGCATTTGCAGGATTGTTTTGACAAGAATGACTAAGCTGAGTCAATTAAGAGTGCGTTAGACGATTGTAAACAAATTAATCAGTGGTGCGCTCAAAAAAATTAAACGAAAAATGATTCCCACAAATGCTTTGAAAGGACTTTTTACATATTTTCTTTTTACGTATTTATGTCAGTGAACTCGAACTGTAAAGAAAAAAATAAATAAAAGTGAAATTTAAATTCAGCAAAATGTCTCGAAAATGAGTTAGTTGTAATTGGTCACAAAAGCGAGTCAAAAAAGACTATTCATATATATTGCGGTGCATTAAGGTAAGATTCTCTATCGAGAAAACAATTAATGTTGGTGCTGAAAACGAGTAAAAAAGAGCCAAAAAACATTCTGATATCATCGATAGTTTTATAAAATGTTGACTGGGCTAATACACGACTACAATGCTTGAGTATTAATATGTAATTTTATGTATTTATATGCTTTTAATATAAAAATGAAATTTTATTTAAAATTCTTTTCCGGATGTGACTTTTAATATCATTTTTAATTTTATTTATAATATAAGGAATTTAAACAAATGTTGCAAAGAAATGTAATCAGATTTTCAAATATTGCTTAGTATGCATTTCCCATAGAGCCCAAAAATCAGAAATGTACTGTAACGAGTCGTATCCAAAATACTTAAAATACAGAATTTCCCAAATACTGACTGCTACGTTGAGAGAAAATGCATTCGAATTTTAAAAATTTTATAATTACTTTACGCAACGAGCTGAAAATCAAAGGTTGCCAAATTTATTCATACATTTTATTTCAATTTCAATAAAAATTCTGCATTTTTTAAACCATTTTTTTCTTGTAAACTTATTACTAAAGTAAAGTACATTTGTTTTTTTAGTAGTTTTATTTCTGTCAAAATATTTGTCAAAAGTTATTGTCGTATTTTAGTGATTTTTTTTACCAGCAGTTGCAAAAATTAAATCGATTTATCGAAGCATGCTAAATTTCGTTCCACACACAAAGAAAGAATTCGGGTGAGGTAACCATAACATATTATTATTTTAGGTAGTAATAAGAATATGGTCTTCTTAATAAAAATTCGATATGATTCGAATATAATTCTATATCGACAGTGGCGATACAGTCAGTATAAGATAACTATATGAAAATGTATCTATACGACCTGTAACATTTTGGAAAACCATAAATGCACTCTGTCGTTATTCTCTTAATTAGTTTTGTTCGACCGATTAAATAGAATTAATTTATGTTTGCATGTCACAAAACGTGATTATAATAAATTATTAAGTTTAGTTTTAAAGGCTAAACTTTATTTAGAGAAGTCTAAATGTAAAATATCACACTACAGGGAACTCAAACATCATTACCACATTTAATTTTGGATTGTTTTAGGATTTCTGCTTAAGGCCGAGAATTAATTTTCAACCGATAAAATTGAAAAAAAAAAAACAATAATGTTCAGAACTTTTAACAAATGTTTTTTATATTTACTCTGTTAATTTGAAACATCTTTCGTATCTGGGTTTTGGCTAAAAATGAAACCAGTTGTCTGACCACACAGAAACATTATTTTTGAATATAAGTGAACGTGTAAAATGTGTACTAGTAAATATTTCCACTATAAATTGGAATATTTCATATGCAGTCACGTAAGAAAGAAACGTTTTTTTTTTTTTAGCTTCCATAGCTCTTCTCTAAGTAAATTTAATGTAGTTTATGGATATTGTTCTCGTATCCTCTATTGCAATAAGGAGTTTATTTTTGCTTTAACATTGGTTGTTTACATTGTCGCTTTCTTAATTATTCTCATGGTAGTGTAAGCAAGTGTATGTGAGGATTGATTGTATTATATGAATCAACTATTTTGAAATCTAAAAGTTCACATTTTAATTTCTTAATTTAAATCTATAAATCGAAATGGCAGCTGATATGCAATGCTAAAAGTCTGAAAATTTCTCGTTAGATTTCCCAGTTGTTTCACTATCTATTTGAAGGGAAATAAACCAAATCGATGGAATAAAGAAAATTTCGACATGGTGGCTTACTTTGGTTAATCGAAGAATATTGGACGATTGTTAAAAATAAATAATACAAAATGCGGAAAAGTTTCAATATTGAAATTCGGAACTTAGTTTGGAGCGTAAAAAGGAATTTGGAATAAGCATACAAGAATCTAGAGATTTAAATCTAAAGATATAGAATGACCACGATCTAAAGCGTTGGGTAATATTTTTTCTATAAATAGTTGTGTATATGAAACAAAGTCAGCGAACAACATTTTGAGTCGTATTTAATCACGAGCATTTATCTTATTTTTTTGTCGTATTTATTTTAAGGATACAAGGTTGTTAAATAAATTTTATTCTGAACTGACACGGACCTTTGTTTGGAATAATCTTTACTTTTAGTTAACGTCATCACGTAAGTGTTAACGCCAATACTATTTTCTATTTGCTGGCTTGCTTGTGACCTGGTCTTGTAAAAATTACATGTAATTAATTCACACGCCTTATGTAGACTGGTACTTTGTAATTTATTAAATATCATTTGATTTCCCATCAAGACAGTCCCTAGACTGTCCCAAATTACAAACTTGGCTTTAATTCGTTTAAATTTTTTTTCGAATATTAAAATTCTCTTCGTTAATTTAAAATCTTTAACATTGATGTGCACAAATTATGTTTATATTATTTGCAATCCAAATATATTAAATGAAGTTTGTTCAAATTATTTGAGTATTGTAATATGTTAATGCCACTAATGGTTTTCTCTACATACACGCGTTCATTCGGCCATAGCAGGCTCACTATTGCTCTTGCTGCCTGCATGTCTGACCACAATTTCATACAAAAGCTTTTCAATAGAGAATTTCGTTTAGTCCTTCATTTGATCATTTAATTATTTAAAACAATATTATGCGGTTTTTGTTATAGCAATCTGTAAACTAATTGAATTGAATCAAAACTATAAATACAAAACAACAAAATGTGTAAAATATTTTCCTTTAATTATCATAAAACAAACAAATTTTAAATTATAAAAGTAAAAATAGAATAAATTTTAATGCCAAATATTTGCTTTTATATGAATCTGTTTGTAAAGATTTTTCAATTAATAGGTCAGTCATTGTTATCAGAAATTCATTTGTAATAAAAGACACAACCATATTTCTCATATAGATTGAAAACAATTTTTCTGAAAAATTTGTTCCCAACCACGAAGAGGTGACAGAATTAGTCGAAAAATAATATTCTTCTGGTGATATTTAAGAGCCTAATTATGCTCTTTATCCTAACAATTGTTTAATTCCCAAAGTAGCCGGATTTTTTTTTTTTTTGCTGCAAGAATACTGTCTTCTTGTACAACGCAATCTTTCGAAAAGAAGTTTGCTCAGTGTAACACCGATCTTTTGAGTAAAAGTATATAGCGCAAAGCTTTGACAAACTCTTTTTACTGTGGACAACAATTAAACACTAACAACTAAAGGAATGGTAAATGTTATCATCCAAGCCAACCAATATTCAAATACCAAATCAGATACCAACAAAAATACAAAATGTCCAAGTTGCATAAATCAAATATTAATTTGGAGTTACAATTCAGATCTTAATTGGTACCAAGGAAAATATAATTTAACAAATGATAGGATAACGAATTTTATATTAATTCTATTGGTAGTATTTACTCAAGAGAATTATTTGAAAACTATTAGTTTTCTAATTAGTTTCTAAAATGTGTGGCCTTTGTTGAACATTATAAACTTAAACAAATTAGTTTGTTGGTTTTCATTTTAATACAAGTATCTTGTTGCATCCTTAAGTTTTATTTATTTAAGACCTTTAACTCTTTCCATTTCTTTTCTTGTTGGGCACATCATTTTATGATTTTACTTTCAAAAAGAACTGAAAAAAACTATAAAAACCTTGAGCAACAGATTTATTTAATGTATTTTTGTTTAACGTTTCTTGTTGTTCTCTTGTTCGCACACACTATGCAATAAATACAGCATCAACATAAATTCTAGAGCTTTCGGTCACTACGACTTGAAATACATTTACGAACACCTTTCACTATTTTAAAAAACAACTCGCTTTCTAATCCGACCTACTAAATTATAAAATCATTTATATCAGAGATTAAATTAATCTTAAATTTTTTGATTGTAGCTACTAACATTTTCATTGAGTATTTTATTTTATTGATCCGAAGTTATCGTTGCATATACGGGAATCAGTCGTTATATACTTGCTTATTTTGAACAGCTGTTACAATATTTTTATTTTATTTCCCATGCAACAAATGATATAATCATTACCAAAGGCCCCTCCTACACCTCTGACTAAAATAACTCCACATCCATTCTAACATGTCAACCAACAATTTACTATCTCTGCTTTCAACTTTATTTTACTTATACGTGGACATACGTCATGTGGCTCAAAATTCATTCACCCAAATATACATGGAATAAATCAAAATTTAAAAGTTTAGTTACGAGTACATCCTCAAACAGCAGGTGCAAAAGATGAAAGGTACAAGTGGAAGGGACATACGTTGTTTATTTTAATGTCCTTAATGTTTTCAAGCAAATTAACTTTTTAAAACACCTGCGTTTGCTATCGAAATTCTAATGCAAACAGCAACAATGAACATAAATAAAAAAATTATATTATAACAGGCACAATAAAAGAAACGAAAGAATTAAACTTTGCAGAACAATTAAAACGAATACAATTAATTTGTTGTGGTCGTTATAGCAACAGAAATAAACTAAAATTGAACACACACCTGTTCGAGGTATGAATGGCATTCTATTTAAATGTCCATACCGTGAGTGCAACGGTGAAAGCTACAAAGGAATACATTTAGAACCTCAGAAGTCCAACATTTAGTCTCTTAGGATATCTGGCGGTCTCGGGATGATAATTTCTTAATAACAAATTTGATAACGATTCAGAAGATGTGAATGTCGTCTAGTGCCGTCAGAAAGTTGATTTCCACATCTCGCAGACGGACATCGTCAAGATCATATATATTTTGTTGGGTCGAAAATGAATATTGTAGAAATTACAAACGGAATCACAAATCTTTATATACCCTCCTTAATTTGTTTAAATTTAATTTTATTCAAAATAAAATATGACAGCAAATTAAAAAAACAAGGAAAAGTGTCATAAAAAGAAAAACTAACAATCATTCACCTTATTTTCTTACATTATATTCGCATTCCTTGATTCTATTCAACTCCGCCGAATTTAATAAGTGAAATCTGTACAAAATTTCATTTTAAGGGATTTTTCGATTCAGAAATACAGTTTGTCCCTTCGTCAGAGTAATTATTGTTCATTCTCCGTATACCGAACACACGTAATGTGTTTCTTTGTTTTTATTTTTCTTTGTATGACGTCTGGCACGTTTTTAAATGGTCTATAACGTCGTAAAGTACATTGCGTGACGATCACATGAACGTTGGGCTAACGAGCCCTTAAGGCTGACAAAGAATGAGAGAGCGAAAGTGAGAGCGGGGAAGGGATTAGTATATGATATTGGTTTCGTGTAAAATGTTGCATGTGTTGCGACTCATACAAGTTAATTATTTTCGGTTTACACAAATACCAAACAGCTGACCAACTCTTCGACCGTACAGCCAGCCAAACAAAAACACAAAAAAACTTTTATTTACACATAGCTAAAAAACACATACATACACAGTCACACAGTTATAACTGCTTTTGTATGAAATAAAACCAAAGTGGTGGTCAGATGAATTGGATTTTATGTGCATTTGCACAGAAGTCCTTTATTTGAAACTGAACTTGTTTCGAACTGTGGTGTGTTCACATAATTTTAAGTAACTGAAATGTGGTAAATTTTGGTAACAAACCTCATAATACGAGTAATATAATGCTGTTTGTAGAATTTCTCCTTCGGCCCTTCCCCTTGTTACCATATTAAGAGAAACCAAAGCAAATTTAGCCATCACATAAAGTGAAATTGGGCAACCATTAATATAAATGGTCCTGAGTGGTGCAATGTGAAAAAAGGATAGCTGCAACGACACACTCAAACACAACAAACACAAGGTAATGAAATATTAAATTAGTTTTTATACAAGCTGAAGTGAAATATAAATTCTAATTGACTAAATTAAGACCACAGGGACAAAACAATGCATTTAATTTAATTTTACTTTGTAATTGAGCTGTATCGTTGCATTCGCCCAGTTTATTGTGACAGGTCGCATTATTTGCGGTGAACATTAGAAACAATAAACAACTCAAACTTTAATATTATTTGCTGTTTGTCTTTTAAAAGTCAGCGTGTTAAATTTACTGGCAGCGTGAACGAGCACCTGTCTGATATGTTTTTTATTGGTCGTAAGTGCAACGGAAGTAGAACTTAGTTATAAATAAAGGGAAATTAATTAGAACTGAACAGGCTTTAAGAAAACTGATGCAATTTCATATACTACTGAACTTCAGCTAAAACAGAATGAAGTACCTCTGAATTAATAGTAAAATCTGATCGAAATATCGATTAGACCTAAACTGAAATGAGAAAAAAACATTTCTGCAGCTAGAAATAATTGAAAACCAAAATAAAATTTGGTTTATAGCAACTGGTTCGATATTGAAACTTGAGTAGAACTACAATAAATTTAAAGCAGATCAGAATTAAATTGAACTAACCGAAGCTGAACTAGAAAACAACTGAACACACTTTGACAAAACTACACTAGAACTAGAACAGGAACCAAACTTAAAGGGAACTGGGGCAGGAAGGCCAGCAAGGTGCTCGGATATAATAGGGCTACTTTAAGCTGGATCACTGCGTTAGTGACAGGACATGGAAACTTCAAGTACCATCTGGCTAAGATGGAAGTCGTAGAAGATGATACTTGCAGACTGTGGCGGGAAGAGGCTGAGACGGTAGCGCACATTGTGTGTGAATGTCCAGCACTGGCTAGCATAAGGTTTAAGACCACGGGCAGACACTTGTTAGATGTGAATGCCATGGGGGAACTAAGCCTTAGGCAGATGCTAACAATTACAAAAGACTCCGTGATGAGGAAGAGTGTCGACAGTTACCAGTCGACAGTCTGAAATCACTTTAGTCAAGAGTAAAGGCTAGGGCTAGCACGAGACTCAATTGAAAGTAAGGTGGCTGTGATTACGGATCGGTTCCCTAAAATCAATTTGAAGAGCGAAATGGGGGTCGAAAAGGGACCCAGAAAGTAAGTGGTCTGCTGCGATATCCCCCATACATAAATAATAAGCGGAACTGGAAGTGGAACTAAACCGAAACAGTACACCATTTGAAATACCATTAAACTATTAGAAAACTACACTGGAATTACATTAAAATAAAGCTAGAACTGATCCAGATTTAACGCTGCATTGAAATATAACTAATGTAGACATTAGCACAGATTTGACGTAACACTGAAATAGAGCTGAACGAGAAGCTAATAAATATGTCCGAACTCAACCAAAAGAGAACTAAACTGAAACCGGACTGGAGCTAATCTCGAATTTAACTAAATCGTAACAATAACTCAATTAAAACTGATCCAGTCCCAACCAAACCTAAACCTAAAACTGCAATAAAAGCGACCTGGACGAAGTTTTAACTCTGCTGAAATTGAATTTAAAAAAACCAGATGTATTATACTGAAAGAAAAAGAGAGTCGAAATAGAACGAAATCAGATATGAACCGTTAACAAACTAGACTAGACTAGCTTTATGGTTTTTCTATTCTATCTAACTAAACTCCCATTTAGTTTGAAGAAGTCACTCAATCACATTTATCTTTTTCGAAAATTGAAAGCAACGATTTCCTGATAAGCTGACACAACCAATCAGCGAAATGTCGATTAAAATTCAAACGCTGTCTGCATTGTTTATATCTTCAATATCAAAATGTTTTATTATCACGACCCTAAGAAAACTAAATCACGTAGGTTTTTGTACTTTACACATGTGTAGACTTTTGCGTATAACGTTTTTTTTTTCTAGCGCAACTTATTTAAATATTTTCGATGTTGTCTTTTTCATTCTCATTTCAGAAAATTTAAATTAATTCCATTTGAATTTTTAGTACTTGACGCTTTAACATGAAATTGAAGAAAATGGGTGGGAAAACTGAACGAATTTTATCAATACATTAACTCTGTCAAGTATTAAATGAAAAGTGTATCGAGTCATGTCATGTCAGGAAGACACACAAATATACACGTATGTATTCATATAGATCACAAGAGCACTTGCTCCTACCTACATTCAGGCGTATTCTATCAGATACTCAACAGTTTCATTAAGACTTTATTTCGTTTGATTTCTAAAACATTTATCACCCACCTTCTTATTATCTGCAATCGTTACAACATTGAACGACAACCTAAACAACATTAAATATTCTACAGAAATCGCGTATTTAAGAACCCAGTGACATTATATTATGTTAAGTTATTAATATACTCCTAGGTTTATATCGGGTGATTTTTTAATCGTTTGAGTTTTGAAAATTAAAATAATAACACCGAACATTTGCAAAAGTGATTGAAATGTTAATTTGGGCCGATAAATGAATGCCCCCCCCATTTACATTTAAATATTATTTAATATCATATTTCCATACTTTTTTCAGCATTTCGGTCGGTATCTCATCACTGGAGACTGTAATAGTCTTGAATTATGGCTGGCTCATCCATATACACGAGAGACTTTACATTTTACCACATAGAAGTCCAATGGGCTCAAATCCCAAAACGTAAGATTAATTACCCACTCAACTCGTATTTCAATAGGTTCAGGGCATCGCGTTCAATGGGTTCAATGGTGCCACACATCTTGTTGAAACCACATGTCAACCAAGTTCAATTATTCCATTTTGGGCAAACAAATTAACGCACGCTATCTTGCTCATTGATTGTAACGTTGGGTTTTTCATCATTCTTAATGAAGAACGGTCCAAAGATGCCACCGTCTCACAAGCAATGCATTTTCGATAGAAAACGTATTTCTCAGACAGTGCGAATTTCGATAATAAAATTCGATGATTTGCAAGAGTTGTCCGCTTGTCAGTCTGTTCATGGCGAAATGGTAAATCTTACTGAACATTTTTGGCATTGCCACATGTCACGAATCTTTTTTTTAACAGGGCTTTATTTAAATATTATCTTTATAACATTTTCATTTGAATATAAATCCAGATATGTTTCCTAACGATCATGAAGAAATAATTTTGATCTGCGTTGAAAATACTAAATTAATCGGTGTTTTAATTCACTTCTGCACCTCTCAAAAGAAATACCCTTTATGTAAATGTGTATAAATATAGGAGTACCTAATCTTTCAATCTGAGCACACCCACACATCCCCAGCCACCTCTTACTCTTTGTTGTAAACTATAGTTGGTTATCAGTTTTATCACATTCAATTATCATTAAAAACATTTTAATGAACATTTTAATTGATTTTCTTAATTAAAAAAATATGAAATCTCATTCAAGTAGTTTTATTCAATTTTGACTTTACTTAATAGAGCACAACGCATTAACACGTTAATCACATTAATATTAATTTAACTACAAATATTTGAGTTCACTTAATTAGAGATTGAAAACTGTTTAAAAAAAAGTTTAGACATTTTAATCATAGAGTAGGCGTTGTGGTGAAGCTAAGCGTTTGATAAAGGTGGGGATTTATAAAAAAAAATCATTCAAAACTGAACTACAACGAAATTAGAGCTGGAATTGAAGTAGAGTTAAAAGTTAAAAGAGATTAAAATGTGAACTTGAACAGAATTATATGTGTGCGAGAAATTGAAATCATGTGGAAGTAGCAGAGAACTAAAAATAGATCAAGAGAAGAATTATAATTAAACAAGAATCAAATGTTAAAGTAGTATAAAACTAAATTAGAGTTTGAGTAGATTTTGACCACAACTAAAGTGCGTTGACTGCACTGGAACAAAAACGACAATAAAATAGATAAAGATCTGAGCTACGAGAGAATTTGAATTAAAATAGAGCTGATCTAGGACTAAACCGAAAAAAAAAACTTCTTTAAAACTAAATAAAACTTGACCGAATTTAGCTCAAGTGAAACTTTATAAAAAAAAATCATCAAATTCTTAGTTTCATCCAAGTTCAAGTTTTACGCTGCGTGTGTTTAGCAAGAACCATTATACCCGGTTTAATTACCACATAACTTAAATTCTTTTCACAATGAAATTTCGACGGAGTAATTAAGCAGGGATTACTGTAAATACACGGAGCAAGCTACGCCTGACGTGCAATCAAGTCAACAGGAGAACTCAAATAAATCCAAACTGAAAAAAAATATCAATAAATTATAACGAAATTTCATAAAATTTGTCTTGTGAATCAACAGCCAAATACAGTCTTCGTACTTTTTGCATTTTAAAAACTTGAAAAGAAAAAAACATGTATGCGCAATAAAGTTGTGTGACATTGTTCTTGATGGTGATTACAACTCATCTTGTCTTTGCCATTCGAGCCATTAAACTTCGGAAGTCCAATATGTTGAATTTTTGTTAAAGGGCACCTATATAACACTCCCGGCGTCACAAGTATGAAGTAAGTGTCAATGGACCTCTTGGTAACTCGGATCCTTGCACTATTTCTACCTCTTTTTCGTTCTCAGAACTTTGTAACGTTTCACATACAGCTACAAAACAAATAAAATAAATTTGCGAAAAAGCTCGTTGTGCTGAGCTCCAGTATTTCTCAGACACTTTAATTCGAAACTTTGTTTTCTGAATTGTAAAATCAATGCTTTGGCGAAATTGCGCTTTCGTGATGAAGTTCTTAATGGTACTCGGAGTGGCAAGCGTTTCTGCTCATTTATTAAAAGATTAAAAAATAATACTAGTTCACCAATTCCCACTCCTTTAGAAGATGACCAAATATTCACTTACCCGGTTGATAAAAGAAACCTTTTGGCTTTCAAGCGTGTACAGTTAAAAATGTTCTGGCGGATCTCAACATAAATAGGTCTTCCCGGTCGAGCGACATTCCTTCACTGGTTTTAAAACAAAGCTCTTCGGCTTTAGCACGTCCACTAGCTGGCGAATTTCCGATAAGGTTGCTAATATAACATCAATCCCTAAAAAGGGTGTGACCAACAACCCTGACAATCACCGCCCAATTGCAATTTATTCTACATTTTCCAAAGTTTCTGAAAATAGCTTATACTTCTATTTTACGAGATATTTAGAATCTAACAATTTACTTAGCGACCGCCAGTATGGTTTCCGTAGGAGACGCTCTTTGGGAGACCTGCTAGCTTTCCTCTCGGAGAAGTGGTGTTGTTTCATACATCATTTCGGCGAAAATAAAGGGGTGGCTTTTTGTTCTGGCACAAGGGATGACGGAAATTCGTCCCCAAAATCGACACTTATTAATTTAGATACGGGTAAGGACTTCCCTCGATTTATTCTAAGTTTTCTCAGAATCGCACTATTGCTATAGATTTGGTTGTATCAAACGAATTCAAGATAAGTTCAGGTGTACCGCAAGCTCAAGGCTTTTCCCTACACTATTCCTTATTTTACTTAGTGAGCTTCTATGCAAAACTTCCAATCCTTTCTATTCTTCTGCAGATGATAGCAGCATTAGCCATTCGCTTTGGTTCAGTAGTAGACCAATCATTTCGCAACTTGGAGACACCAAGCACAATACGATACGCTCAACCGATATATTGAGATAATCTCTGAACAGAGTCTTGCAAACAGGGTCGATTTTAATGCACGGGAGACCGAATTCTGTGTGCTTATTCTCAAGGTACGATAGATTGCTTCACCTGTAGTACAGAGTGGTATTAAGTAATAAGAAGCTGTTGATGTTGTTAGTATGAAAATTTAGTGTCATGTTCGTTGGACTAAACACATTTTTCAGAACGTCAAAAAAGCTCTTAAGTCCATCCATCTAATCTCCTTATTATTTACATCACCTATTAGTTCTTCAGCCATGTGGAACAAACTCGCTGTAAGGGTTTCTCATGCTATTTTCAATGTAGGAGAGTTTAAGTCGAATGTCCACTAACACTATTCCCATTATCCTCCTTCCTTTAACATTTTTCCTATTACCAGCATAATGCATTGCCTGAGTAGGGGCCATCCCCTGAGTGCGGGACCATTAAGGATAGAAAATGTTTTGTAAAAATCAGTACGAAAATAAAAGAATGCAAAGGAAAGTATCTTTTCGCAATTAAGTAAACTATCGGCCTTATCGCCTCATGCAGTAGTTCAATGAAGCCGGCATTTTTTCAATTATTTCATTTATTTTCTTTAGTCTTTGGCATCCTTTATGTATCGCTAGTGTCAAGGGAATAATTGCAACTGACACGTTTCAAGTGTAGAGAGTAGCCATTGAGTATGTGAATGTCTGCAGACATTCGTGGAGCTGGAATAATTTAAACTAAGTGTTAAAATGCTGCAATTCCAATGACCAGAGAAACATTTTTAACAACAAACTCTGATACGTTTGTTGTTAATTACGTTAATTGAGCGCTTGACAAAGTCAATTAAAATAAATAAATTTTTCTTTTTATAACACTTATAGAGAATTCTTCTATGTATTAAACAAGTCGTTCGTAGTTGTGCCTGCTTGTCTGTCACAGAAAAGAGCAAAATGCTTATTTATGTTAATAAGTTTGTGGTTGGTATTTTAAAATTTTTGGCGCCTTGAAGTTTAAGTTAAAGCAATAAATTTAATTTGAATACACTTGCTGAGAAGTTGGGCAATATTAACACACCCAATCTTCATATTTAGATTCAATTGCAGACTGTTTTGTGGTAACTGCACGCATTAAGGGCTTTACGACGCATCAATTATTTTAATTTGCGGACGTTTTACAAAGTTTGCTTAAACTTGCTGAGTAAAATGTAAGAAGACCTTTAATGAAATTTAATTATAAATTGGCTTTATAGGGATAGTAAATTGCATGGTTTAAATTTTGTTTTCTTATTAAGGCGAATTTTCTTTAAATTAGAAATCCGTAGTGGCCAACAAAATTTAAATTTTTAAGAAATCTTGAACACGTCAAAACTACTCACCCCTTTGAAGTGTTGTTTTGCAACATCTTAAAAAATTTATTATAATTTATACTGACATTACCAGACAACACGATTTTGTAATTACTTTTGGAAACTTTTTTGTTACGCCTTTCAGTGAACAAAACAAAATAAAATCTTGTAAAAGTATTAAGAGAAAAAGATAAAGCTTTACTTTGTTTTGCAAACCTTGGAAAATATAAACAATTTCTTCATTAGTTACAACATGCGAAAGTTCCAGTTATTTAGAATGTAAATTTTAAGTAACGTTAGAAACGGTCACTTAAACAGACTACGTGGATGATTTTGGGTTCAGGGAAGCTTTTCATTACAGAAAAGATTGTGCAGTCAGAATAAGCAAAAATCATTGCAAATTTTAAAATTTAAGTATAAAATTAATTATTTCTCAAAAAACACTTATTCACACTCGTATCTGTGGCTTCCTCTTTGTTAAGTTTTCCCTATTTCCAGTAGAATACATTATGCTGCCTTCACACTAATAACACAAACCTTTAACACAACTGTGTTACAGCCTCAAATAATATTTACAAAGTGATACATGCTGAAACAATATCATTCACAAATACTATTTACTCATTAAGTGGTTTAACAATCAATAACAATTAGTACCATTTATCACTTAAATGTCTCAAAATAAAGTACCAAAAGAAATCTTATGAAAGCTTAATTAAGTTGTGTATGCAAAACTCATAAAAGTTGTATTTGCTACTTCAAAGTGTTTCGAACACTTAAACAGAAAATCATATTAACAATGAAATAAGATTTTAATATTTAATAATGAATTTGCAAACACTTTCACACAAAAGCTTAAAAGTCAATTAAACAACTAACCTTACTCTTCTTTGAAAACAATATGCAAAAATATTTATTTTGTATTAATCGTCATTAAATTAAATTAATTTAAATCTACGATTTTTAGCTCATGATGAACTCTAATGAAAACTGTTGTATGTTTAACTAAAAATATTCACAAATATGATTTGTAAATAATTCAACAGGGAATATTGTAAATTTGATTAAAATATCAGAACATGAGTTGAAAGTATTTACTTTATTAAAAGCATAAAACAACAAACTTTGCAAATTTACTTGTATAATAACAGAGTTTTCTATAAGTGCCTAAATACATTGTTAATATGGAAAATAACAACTGGAAGCCTGAAAATGTAGCAACCGCCAGAGTGAATAAGGTAACGAACATGTGTAAAAGTCTGAAAAATAGAAAACAAAAATGTCGCAAAAGAGACCAAAAAATCTGAAAACTGCAAACTTTCGTTACTCAGTTTGTGATAAATCAAAGAAAATATAATAAAAATCACTAAAATATTAACAACGAAAATTCCCATAAACGAAAAAAGGACAACAAATATCAAAAAATACTTAAACTCGCTGAAGGGAGCTAAAAAAGTTAAGATCAAACATCTCTTAAATCGCAAACAACTTTCTATCTTACAATACGTAACATTGATGACAAAAAAATTCTGATTTGGAAGGAAGTTTGTATAAAACATTGTAAAACATTATGAAAAATATGTGGGAGCTTTAGCTTAAAATAAGAAACAAATCTTTAAACAAAAATTCGGAAAAATATTTTAAAAAAATATATTTTACAAGTGGACATATTGGTTGGTGAAAAAAAGTATTCTATTTATTTTAACTCTAACCACTTGTTGCTCTAAAGGCTAATCCAACATAACTTTCTTACATAACCTCAATTTTGAGGTTGTTAACATGGTCCCCATTGCCATGACGAAAACTTCTTACTGCTGCGACATTATTAATAATCAAATTATCGGCAAATGCTCCTCCTGCACAAAAATATCAATTTCGTCCAACTTGTCAGTTATTTCCGCGAAAATGTTTATATGTTTCCCCATCTCATCATCTGTGGCCGTGAGCCTTTCCAACTGCAGATTTAACCCATCCCGCAGCGATTGTTTCTATTCCATTCTTCACTTTTAGCACCAGCACGCTTTGCAATTAGGTTTCACAGGAGTCGAAATTGTTGCCACTAATTTCATGCAAAAATTCATTTCAAGCATTTGACTAAAATGTCAAATATTCTTTTGCTGTAGCACAAAATATTTATTAGAAGCAAGCAACAAAACATCTCATTTTGGGCAAATAAAATTATTTGCCAGCAAACAAATTTGGCAAATAAATGAACGTTTTTTGCCAAATAACTATTTGATCTCTAAACAATTTTTTCGGATCAAACAGAGACAAACAAAAAGGCAGTAAAGAAATGAAATGAATATGTATTTAAAAATATTGAATATAAATAATATAAGATTTTAATTTAAAAAAAATTATAAAATTTTTCGCAATAAAAAGTCAGTTTACTTAGAATCACTTTTATTTTGGATTTTAACCACAATATACACGCTTGAATAGTGAAATTTGTGGCATGCATTAAAATTTATTACTAAAGTAACTGGCGCAATTGCATATCAATTCACGTGAATTTTGCATATATGATAATTAAGCTGACTGTAGAAAATCCAGAAAAATCCGAAAGAGTGCGTTGGAAGATTCATGAAATTATGGCCTGTGTCCTCACAACATCATTCACCAGCAATTAGCACGCAGGACTTTTTTGACTCATTAAATAGTTACATAGCAAGCAGTTGTTGCTTGTCTAATGTGTTGGTTCATGCCTTTTTGTGGTTTCGTATTGCTCGAACATAATATCAAATGCGATCAGACGGGAAAATGGGCTTAAAGTATTTTATTTTCTTGTTTATTTTAAGCGTGGACACTGGTTTTAGCTTAACAGATACAAATACATTTTGGGGCTAAATCTGAAAATGGCACTTACCAAAATGTAAAGTTGCATCGAATTTATATGCAAAAAATTTTTAAAAGCTTTTCACCATTTCCACTTACATTTGTCATTTCCAATGTCCTTCTCTCTTCTCCATCCTTTAATTAACGCTTCATCCTATAAAACTACTGACACTGCTTCAGAGTGTAAAATCTTTATAATTAAAAACGTATAAATAAGAATAATAGTAAAATCGGTGATAGAAATATAATCAAAAATAAAAAGTATATGTTCCTAAAATTAATAGTTAAATTGTTTAATTGAGAAACTTAAATTTGATTAAAAGTTAAGAAATGAAGTTAATCGGAATGAAAATAATAAAAACACTAAAAAGCCAGAAACCAAATAATAATTAAGTCGTTAATAACGAAGAAAGTACCAATAAATTTGAAAGTAAAAAGCCCGTCATTAAATAAAATCATAAATTATTCTTGTTTCTGTTGAAACCAAAGTTTTACTATTATTTATTTTCCCCTTCTCTCATTTACCCTCATCGTTATGTAAATATTTTTTAAATTGTAAATTATTTCTTTAGGCTAAACTGTACGAGGAACTTTAACACTCTTATGATATTTTCCCCCAAACAAAGCTGCTTTCCAGATGAAAGTTTCCTTCTCTCAATATCAAAATGAAAATTTTTTTAGAAACGACTTGGGGTTTCACACATGCCAGCACATGCCAGTATTTAGACGTAAAAGCAGCAGCGGAATAAAATATGACAGTTGTAAAAAAAAACTCCAGCTATAAATTGTAATACTTCCTCTACGCCATATTAATGTCAGTCGTTATACTGATGAAAGAAAACATACATTTACATATTTATTTGCACAATGAAAACAATTCAATTTCACCCTTTACAACATAATCATAAATAAAGTAAGAAAAAGATTCAAAACGAAAGCCCTTATCATGACACATCTCAGAGGTCTATGTCAGCTTTCATTTTACTGGCACATATTTACATTTCTATGGTATGTTTTTTTTCTGTATTCGCTTAATACTGTATTGCAAGTATTTATTTCCGGATGTCATCTATTTATTGACTCAACTTGGTTTTGTCATTTAATTAAAATCATGTTTTCCGCTTTTTTTATTTGCTTTGAAAAGTTCTTCTTTTAATGCTTTCAGATTTTGTTATAAAAAATTGCTTTTTTCTTTGTCTCATCATACAACTTTGTGTTGCTTTTTAATATTAATGTAAAAAAGGCTTAATAGGAATAAGTTTAATAAAACATGTTTTTAGCATCTAATATTTGGAACAATGTAACAAATAAGAAAATTTTGTGATCCAAAATTTATAAAAATTTTACTAGAAAAAATGTTGTTTTCCAATATTCAATAAAATGTAACGACACTATGTTTGCTGGTTTTGAGGCTACGATTTTTGAGAAGGACTCAACATAGGTTTCGAAACCAAAACTCAGAATAATGGAAACTAGTGGCCGAAAGAGGTCAAATCTATACACTTTCGAAAGAATTTAAATGCCTAAAAGGCAAAAGCGAACGTAAATTATGGACGAGACGATAACATTTCTTTTAAGGTCATGGCCATGTTTCTCAATCCAAAGTCAAAAGGAATGATCGCGGCTTTTGCTCTATATTTGGTCGGATCAACTGGATGCAGGGCAACAGTACACAATGAATGCATTTCCACGATAATGGACGAACTTCAACTAATTTAACATTTCTTTCTTAATTTTTTACTTTACACCTCTGTTTTTCCTTTAAATAAAAATTAAAAAGAGATTTAAATTTTATATAATTGGCCTTCCGTTCTGACCCCATTAATATTCAAAATGTTACCAGTTTTGGCCATATGAAGACCAAACCAAGAAAATGTTGATGCCTTAATAATCCACAACCAATAAAACTTCTTATTTTGGCCACATTTATGAACTTGATAAAACCATCACCATCATCACATCATTAATCTCTTACACACATCATTTGCTGTGTGTTTGTTTGTTTGACGAAAACATAAGATGAGTTTGGGAATGAATGTGTGAGCATGTGAGACGAACCACAAGGGTGCCTGAATTTTTATATTGACCCCTATTAAATGCCACCACAAATATATCTTTATTGCCCTTAAAAATACCAGTAAGAAAGTCTACCCTTAAATATCGGTCATTGCCAACTTAAAAACGTTTAGCTTTTCTTTGTTCATTTAATGGGAATAGAAGAGATTAAGCTTTAAATAATATTTACGGATGATTTTATTGTTTGAATTTTACTTTGAATCATTAAAATATTAAAGTATATGAAAAAGGGGTTTATCAAGAAAATAGAAAAATAAGAAATAAAAGCCTTGAAGTAAAAATAAGAATACGAGACATACATGCTCGTTTTTAGCCTTTTCATATAAGGCTACAAACTTAAGGACCAAGGACAAATATTTAGTCAAAAACAATTAAAATGTTACGGCTAATTAAAAGGTGTATGAAAATAAAAAAAAATACAAAACTGAAGCTCCTGTAAACTGCAATACATTGTGATGCTACACAAAGGCGCAGCGAAATATTGAAATTAATAAGTTAAATTGTATCATTAAAAGAATTTTATAAAAAACCCACTTTGAAAGTCACTCCTCATAAACAACTTTTATTAGATTTGGAGTTTTGACATTAGTTGGTAAAAGTAAAAAAATAATTTCTTAATATTAATTTAATCCTTTTGAAAATTAATAGACTTCTTTACTTTTCGTAAAGCTTTATTTAGCTTAAATATTTCTTTTATAAATTTGACTGTTGTTTAATTCTTGTTTAAGTAGTTTGACATTGAGTTTAATATGTGGCATACGCAAGTTTATTAAATTTCTTCTACTATTTAGGCATTTGCGCGCTCATAAAGTTAAGAGGGCTTGAATGGAAAACACACAGAGCCAAGTAGCATTAAAAAAGGAATTTCCTTTAAGGTTTTACTTTCAATCGTTATAATGAAGACGAAAGTCGTTGTAATTATTTTTGTATTATGTTGCACAAGTAATATAGTCAGTCCATCACACAGGTACAAACACATACCGCATGTAGATGTGGATGGAAAATGTTAAACACCCGCTAGTTCATTCGTTAACAAGGATTGTTTCTTTTCGAAATTGTGCCCAAATTAATTACTATTCATTTCTGTATCTCACTTTTTGAGTTGGATGTTGCACAAATATGACTTTTGATAGAATGTAAACTCATAATTTCAAATAAGTTAATTAACAAATTATTTCAATAATAAATCAATTTTGTCCTCCGAATTATTTGGATCATTCCTTCTCTCGCAATCAACAGAGTTCCCTCCATTAAGTAAACAAACTGCGAGGTTAAGCCTTCAAAGAAATTTACTAACAACTGTGGTGAAAATATAGAATTGTTTCATAATGACTTTGTTCCATAAAATGTTCTTGTACACATCCAAAAGTTAATTTTGGCTAAGGTGGGTCTTAAAATTAATCTCTTAAACACAATAAAAAAGAACTTTTTTCGCACTGTCCCTTTGTACGATAATAGACTTTAATGGAGACCATAATACCAAAACAAAACATCTAAGCATGATACTTAAGTTCGTAAGCATCATGCTTACACTCGTACCTCTTGTCCTACCAAAAGTTCATATATTACTCGTACTTGGAATCTTATACGAGTAGTACAAGTATTATGAGAAATTCTTTCATCGCTTTTAGTTTTCCTACAGTTACAAAGATGCTGGCTGAATTACGCACAACATGTAGACAAGCAGCCTGAAGGCATGTTTGTTCTTGTTAAAGACTGTTAACATTTCCATTATTGCTTTTTGTGAAAAGTAAATTGTGAAATGGAAGTAAAAACCAAAAGGGAAACAAAAATATTCTTGAAGAGCTGTTCTTTAAATCCACAAAAGTAAGAAATCTTACTTAAGTCATAATTTCTTGTAAACTGGAGTGGTAGACTTGTTATAAATAAATTTGTAAAAAAGTTGGAGAATAAAAATAAACATATATTTTGTGCAAATATTATTAATGTACCTATGTCAGCAGGATTCGTAGTAACAAAATGAATTAGGTTGAAGTCTATCTGCGACTTGAATAAGTTTCGCGTGAAAAAGTCTAACTGGTTCAAATAGCAATATTGACGCTTATCATGTCGTGGTGATTAAACTTCATTGTCTAGAAAGGCAAAACCAGGAAAAGTCATAACAGATAAAACAATATAACCATAATTAACAGCAAATAGATTAAGACACAAGCTTACCACTACATTTTGTGTTTACATATTTTCAGTTTACCCATTTTGTTTAGTTCGGAGTCTGTGTATACGAGCACACGAACTTACTTAGAAATATAAAGAGATATTCACACATTTTAATACGTAAAATATACAATATGTTTATGATTTCAAACATTTGTGCTGCAAATAATGTTGAATGTTGTTATCCTTATTACACACTTGCTGAAGATGCATGTGTCTTTGTTGTAGTTTGACACAAACAAAGTTCATAATTAACACACAATCTTCCTTCTTCCCACACATGCATGTGTAGACAGATACTTTACGTATGTATGTATGTATGTATTTTAAGACATATGTACATATGACTTAATTAAAATTCATGTACTATTTCGTAATTATCATAATTACAACGTATATGACAGTGACATTCCCGCAGTTTATACAATGAAATGGTTTGGAAATGTGGTGTAACACGTCCAGAGGATTAAGCAGAATCATAAAGATAATTTTCTTAGCTGTTAAGATATCCAGCAGACAAATACATACCAGAAGCTCGTGATAATAAAGAAATAATAACTGATTTGTTGCTTCAAAGGTTTTAATAAATTTTTAAGTCAAATGTTCATTTTTATAATTTTAAGGCAAATAATTTTATTTAACAATTTCGTTAAGTCTAGTTTCAGCCCAAAGTTAGCAACCAGGGGATATTATTTTGTTCCTTTCTCTTAATTTATACATGCAAAATAAACAGGGTTATGGTAACCATACTATGTTCTCTACGACAATATATTGTTCTGGCAAATATATTATGGTTATATGAAAACATTTTAAACATTACTTTAGTTGCGATAAACAGGTTAAAAGTCATTTAACGATTTCCATTTATAAATATCGTAACATAGTTGAGTTGAAAAATAAAATTTTTACTGAAATTTTAACTACAAAGTATTTGAACTATACAAAAATAATATAATAATTCAAACCATAAGATAGTCTTAAATATTAGCGCGTGCTCTATTAGGCGTTCGATGACTTAAGTCGCCTGTACTCATACATTATCAGCTTCTAGTCAGTTTTTTGTTTTTAATTCTATCGTTCTAGAAAGACCATGTTTTATTGCCTACAATTCTATTATGGTTGTCTTTAATAATATTATGGTTCGTTTACAATCATATAATTGAATCAAAATAAGTTGCCTTTATAGTATGAATATCTCAACGAGGTTTTTATACATCTTGATGTCATTTCTAGGTGGTTGGTACCTCTATAATCTGGCGCGCATACATACATATGTATATTCGAACTCCATGTCGTCTATTGGGAGTCTGCAAGAGACGGCATTCTAAGACTGGTATACCCGAATATTATATGGCTTCTATGAGTTGTATCCGATTGAATTAAAATCTTACTGCTTGCTCATTACCAAGATGGATGTAATGATACCATGATTCAATTTTCATGGATGCAAACTTTATTCGAAAAAATTATTTTTGAATTATCAGCAAAATAAATTTTTAAATTCCATCGTCGAAAAATTCAATAAAATTTTCATACAACCGTTCGATTCTAAAATATGAAATAAATAATCAAAAGGAATGCCTGCAATAACAATTCTCTCATTCTATCAGCATTCGTTTTTACTACTGTCTAGTGTATCCTTACTAGCTTAGAAGCAACTACAAATGAAACGAAAAAGCATAAATATACGCAAGGAACGATTTTAAGGTTGTGTAAATTATCATCACCTCTGGCACAAAATTGTTCAATAACAACGGTGCTGGATATAACAACAGGGTTTTAAAATATTAAGACAAATTACAAAAAAACGAAAAAAGAACAAAAATGCACAGCAAAATAAAAAGCATTCCAACGGCAGCTCATATTGTTCAAGTCAATGTGGAAAGAAGATTATTGTTAATCGACAAATCTTCAGGAATTACAATTCACCAGCGAACGAGCAGCGGCAAAGGAATGCTGCAAAACACTAACCACCGTGAACAGCGAATTAAATTTGACTGTTTTTTTTCAATACATAAAAATCTATAGTATTTCGGATATTTATAGTCAAATGAGGAAAATGAGGAAAAGAAAACCAAAAAAACAAAAATTTAATACTTGCCTCCAACAGAGTACTCTATTTTTTTCTCTGACAAAAAATCCAAGAAAAGATATTTAAAGAAAGAACAGGAGAGTAAAAAATAATATAAAATGAAACAAAACAGATGCAAATTTCGTTCTTTTTGAGGATGAAAAGTCTAGACTAACACATTTTTATTGTATAGACCTAGTCTTGCTATTGGACAAAGTACTACACTATAAACGACAATTTAACTGAAGCCAGGGTATTGTATCTTAGATCAAATCAGAATATTAGTACCACCTCTCTTTATTTTGTGTTTATTATTATTGGTTATTGGCTCTCTTAGAACAGAGACCTGATATATCGATTGCGCAGCATCGTATCTAAGTAAGTTTGTGTCTTGCCACCACTGCCAGACCAATCTTATTCAAGTGATAAGTAAATATACAGTATCCTGTTAACAAGTCGGTGTACCATAATTCTTTTGCCTCAATGAGTATTTTCGACTACGACTACTTCGCGTGCTTGCGCTCTCCAGTAATGGAGTAGATCTCGTTTCTTCTTTTCGCGTCTTAAATTACTTGTGCAGCTATTGCTTAACCCACGGAAGAGTTCTGTACCTATGAGTGGAGTGAGGAGTGCGCCTTTTTTAGCCAAACAGTGTCATTTCACTTCCTACATGCCCCTTATATCCCGTAAATAAATTTCTTGCTGTTAGGGTATCGAGAAGTATAGAGCAATTTCAAACTACATTTGATTGGAACGAGAAGCTTGCTAGTACATTTGAAGCTGCAAGCATCAGTGTAACATGGCTGTAAGTCCTGTTCTAATAGTCTCTTTGTTTCCACTACTTGGAAAAGTATTCAATATTCTACGCCACTTATCAGAGACAGCGAGACATGGAAAGTACCAGACGGTATCTAGAATCTTTGGATGCCAGTAAGATTGCTTTCCTGCAGATCAGCTAGTTTGGGTAACATTTAGGACGCACTGGCGAAATGCAGGCGATTGTGACCAGTGATCTGTGGTGTGGGAAACGATCTACCTTTGCTACCATGTTAGACATTCTTTACCTGCGACAGAGTTTGTCATTCCATACCAGCACTTACTCGTATTTTAAGGGAAGAACCAGGGGCTTACACCTAAGACTACATCTCACACTTTAGATCTCGGAGAGCACATTTTATACTAAAATCCTGGATTAACAATAAAGATTAGACTACATTTTATACGAAATACTGGCCGCCAAAAAAGCAAATTTTATTTTGTGACGAAATAGATTTTTTGAATATTTTCTGTTAAAATTTTGGTCACTTCATAGCTGCAGAATTTAGTAGGTATCATAAGAAAGTTATCATTCAAATTCGTGCTTTGTACTTTTCGTTAAATATTTACATGATAAACAAATTGTATCGACACTTGTATCTTTTTCTTCTTTTTTCCATTCGTCTTTTTTTTCAAATCCTTTAGTCTTTCACTTAAGAATAAATATTATTGCTACTTTGTTGTATGTTTAACAACCTCCTTCTGGAATATTTAACTTTTTAATATATTACAGTTCATTATGAATCACATAGCCGCCCTAAATATACTCATAAACATTTAAATGGTTTCTTAGCCAGAAGCGGTAATTTATAAATGCCCCTACCTACTCGCATGCATTGAAGAAAATCGCAGCCACGAATATACTACTGAGGGTTAATTTCCGTTTTGTCATTTTGTTTTATTTCCTTTTTAACTTCCTGCCATAGAAACCACTGCATCGGATAGTTTTGCATGTTCGTGCAGTTGCTGCAGTGTTTAAGCGCTGAATTTTACTCAGTGTTTCATATTTTTCGCTCTTCTTAATACAAGTGAATTCACACTTGCTGCCTTACCAGAACCAGCTGCCCCAAAATAAAAATTATAACGCTGCCTTGAATACTGTTTTGAATTTTATTTCGCTTGTAGATGATTTTTTTATTGCCAACTTTATATTCTATTGCGAGACTTAACTGAACAAACACAAAACCAACTTGCCTGCTTGCTATTTCTTCTGTAAGCACTCGTAATTCGCCAGCATGTTTTAGCTTGCAGCGTTAATAGAAAATAAAAAGTTAAAGTGAGTAATGGCTTGTAATTTTATAAATGCGCTTATGGTGAGCTTTAAAAATAACTTTTATTTTCATACTTTTTTAAGCTTTTGGTTTTGCTCTTGTATTTATAATTTGCAAAAATCATTTTCTCTTCTGCACTTCCAACCCTCTGCCATAATGAACAACAAACCACTTGCAATCAGCAGGAAATTGCAAATTTATCATACGGAATCTTATCCATATATATTGCACTTAAAATGTTTCATACTAAAGAAAAATTCTCAACAAAATAATGAAAAAAATTAAGATATGGAGGAAATGATTAGGCAAATGCATGATCGAAAAACAAGCGTCGAAATAAATATGTGTGTTAAATTAAAAAATAACTGAATAAACTAAAAACGCAATAAAGTTACAAAGATTGCTTGATGAAATACATAAGTTATCAAGTGAATAGAAACGAACTTAATTAAACGATAACCGGAAAGAAAACAACATATTTAATTAAAAGTTTTTTTCCTGCAGACATTCAAGCCGATTACGTATGTGGTGACGTGTAATATCTTGTGAAACTTACGACTGATGTTGATATGTTTAGCTTACATTTATTATAGTTTTTTCCTAAACTACCTAAACTATTTGCAACATTTTTTACAGTAACATGTGAAGACACTTCAGTGCTTTTTTCATACTTATCACCGATAATAAGAGCCTGACCTGAAGCGCATCTCTTTAGAAGCATATGATAGTGAGACCTAGTGGAATTAACCATAATCATAATCTAAGAGCAACATATTATGATTGAATTAGTTGGTTGTAAACAAGTTATATGGCAGAGATACGAATTTCCGTTTTAGAATCAAAAATTACACTGAAGATGGCACAAAGCCGAAACTAGTTCATCTTCAAACCAAACTAGAAAACAGATGAGGAAAATTTGTTTTAAATATCTATATCAAATTACCCTGTCGGAGCAAAACATTGGCATTACTGATTGGCGTCGTGCTAACCATTTAGGCCACAGTGCCCTCATACTTTGATTAAACACTAAAATAATTTTACATATTAGCTCTGTTAACATTTTATCGTCAGAGTTAAAAAACAATGTAAGTGGTTAGAATTTAAGTAAAAATTTAATGGAAATCATCAAATGATTAAACGTACACAAGAACTTGTTTATCGCAACTAAATTAATATTTAAAATGATTTCAAATAATAATTCTATATTAGCCGCAACAATATATTGTTTGGGAGTGTTCGCGTGAGCAAACCCATTTATTTTTGGCAGTGCTATCTTGCCTCATTCCCAGAATTAACCTTGAACTAACTTTATAGGATATCAAAAAATAGTGATATTCCTGAGAAAGCCCAACATAAATCGAGAAGTATCCATGCCGACATAACAAATTTCATAAAAGAATTATTTTTCTGCATGTACTTGTGGATATGACAAATACAAAGCAATATTATGCGGAAACATTCACTAGAATATCAAAGTTTAGTTGCTAAATTAGCCAGCTACGTTTTAATGCCAACAACATTAATTAATCATTCAGTGATGTTTGGAGAAAGATAAAAGATGAAATAAATCACTTTGAGCTGGGAAAATTCAAGCAACCAGCAAAGCAAAGAAGAGGTACATAATAAACCAGCAAATAAAAGAAGTCAATGTGGCAATGCTCCTACATTTTCAAATAATTCCTTGTCAGTTATAAAAAATACTATGTTGACTTCACTTAACATTTCTGAACATAAAAGGAAAAAGGCATAACAATATATAACAAAATCGTTAATCAATTTCTTACTAAAATATAAACAGTAAATTTATTTTGCTGCAGGAACTACATGCTCTACAGAAATACAGCTAACATTTGCACCGTCTGGACGAACCCTTACAAATGTAACAAACACGTAGTCACACACGGCTGTAGCCGATTTGCTTTGTTGCTTACAAAAGCTTGATCCCTTTGTACCTAAATTGCCACAAAAGGCAGGGGAATAAAGAAAATTACTATGGATTTGATTTAACTCGAGGGTTAAAAGAAATTATTTTTCTTTTCCACATAATTATATGGGCCATTTTCATCACTTCTTTTTTTCTACCTTTTTCTTTCCCACAGTTTGTAGCAAAATGTTTGTCAGTACAAAAAGAGTTCTTGCGAAAATCTCACCTTAATTACGCGATGTTGAAATGAGATGAAAATATCATTTAATAAATAAGAATTACATAAATAAGAACTGCAACCACATACGCTGTGCATGCCGAGAATATAAAAACCCTTTTACATTATTTTTTCAAACAGCTTGAACACGAATTTTCCTGTGGTTTTGTGGTTGTTGTGAACGCTCCTTTGTAATCAAAAAGTAATAAAACTGTTTGAAGTGGTAAACAAATATATGAAAGTTTTATGCCTGTGTGTTCTTTTTAAAATGATAGAGTTTTAGGAAAATTGTTCTAATATTTGCACAGTGGGACAATTTCCAAATACATTAAAAACGACTACATTATAAAAAAAAAAAAACACTCAGCACAATAATATTGTGACGTTATCGAAAAAAATTAGATAATTTTAAAACGACATAAAGCAGGCTGTAGGGTTACTTAAACTTTTACATAAACTTTTTTTAACCGACCAATCTTAAGAAGAAATATAAACGAAAACAAATTTAAAATAAATTATTATAAATTCTGAATTACTTAGTAAACTCATATGTAATCGATAACTTTCTATTTTGAATGTGAAGTCTAAATTCTAAAACTTTCAAAATTATCTGCTAAAGTTGGTCAACAACCTGCACTAGATGATTTCAAAAGTACATTTTCACTGCTACGCTGTGTAATATAAAATTGGTGATTCTGTACACGGATTATTAACACGCGATATGTTGCAACCTTGCTTTCCTATCTCTCTACTTCTCCAACTGTCTTCAATGTTCTATAAATTTACAATGAAATAAATAATAAGTACGATTTACTTGACGGAGTTTTACTTCAAGTTCACACTCTCCCAGAAGTTTACTTAAAAAATTGCCATCAAATTCGCAGCAACTAAATTCAAAATATCACTAAGTTCGTATTTTTTACTAAAAAAAACCTCTGAACCAGAAAAGAAAACTTGTTAAAACTCATATAAATTACTTAAGAAAAAAAACTCCGAGGGTGGGGTGGCTTAAGTAGTTATGGCGTTGACTATTAAGCATTCGATGACTTATTTGGACGAATATTTTTTGCCAACCAGATAAAAAATGATTAAAAAAAGATGCGTTTTTTTCACAGATTTTTCTTATTCTATTAACCCGTACACGGCATTATTCATACATCTTATTTCTTAAAGCTATTATAATCCCAGTTGTTGTTACTGTTGTCTCGCTACAGATTTGTCTGCTACATAAATATGACACTGTTATAGCGATGTTGTTGATGTTGTAATTTAATGTTTCTGTAAGTGTACTTCACACACATTAATAATTTTTCACTCATATAATTGAAATTAAGACAACCATTTCCAGCTACTGCTGCAACTGCTGTGAGAACACGATTCAAGTGCATGGAAACCCAATTTGTTTTTATTTATTTTAAGTTGCGTTAAACAATATCTTCTCATGTGTTATCTGTCGCATGATTCAAACATATTTACATATAAATACACACGCTCATACAAGCTCTCAAGCCAATGATCTGACTATTATGAACGTGAAAAAGAACAAGACATTTTACATTTACATACACACGTCCACACACCGGCACTGTCGCTTTTATTTAATAAGTAAAAGTAGACCAAAAGCAAGGACAAACGACACACAAAACGTGATGTTACTTAAGTTGTAATTTAAGTTCAACACATGTGAAACACAATTTGACACAAATGGAAATCCAGCTCTGCCCACGGATGCCATCTTGTCGCACAACAACTTTAATATTCATATTCCAAACAATTCGCAGGCTGTTTATCGTGTCAGTGTTTGTATTAATCTCTATTGTTATCAACTACAAGCCAACCGCACAAAGTGAAATATATTTATATGTATCATTCTGAATTTTGAATTTTTGATAAAGGATTAAGTGAAAATTATTTTGATTAATTGATTTGGAAATGCAGCCAGTGCAAGGGATCTATTCAAAACTAAAAAGCACGAAAATTGTAGGATTCCAAAATGATGAGAGTTCATTGTCCTGCAAATAGACTAAGAATTTCAATAAATTTTAGCAGATTTTCGGATTTTTCTTCATTTTAAAGACTTCTTTAAAATATTTTTTTTAAACTGGTTTTATTGCAAATAACGAGATTTTAATTAAAGAAAATTTCTGTAAAAAATTTGTTCATTAAAACTAACTGTTTGTACCCGGTCTTGCCGGGTTGTATAACGTATTTGTATGCATGGGTTATTTTCAGTGTATGCTATTTAGAGTTTACGAATTGTACTGATTCTAGAGGTGAATAAAAAATATATGGTGATCCCGGCTGTAGTCCAAGGAACATATGCACCAAGCAAGTTTGAGCGAAATCATAAAAGTAGGCGGGGTCGGTATGGAGACGTTCTGTAGAGTATAGAGATGATATATACAAAATTTTAGAGAAATCGTTCAAAATAAACATTTGTACAGTTGCTAGGATTTTGTTTCCAAGATACGTTTCATTGAAAAGTACATTTAAAGGTACTTCTGTTTAAAGACACCATTTTAAAAAGAAATTTTTTTTAAGGTTCCATTTGTAATGCTACTTTTTTATAAAGAACATCTTTTAAGAAGTACGTTGTAATTTCTGTTCTTTTATCTGATACTTCTTTGGAAAAATACTTTTTCAAAGGAACTTTCTTAAAAGGTACCTGTTTTAATTATCTAAAGATTCTTTCTAGTTTGCACCTCCTGTAAATACTTTAAAAAAGTACCTTTTCAAAGAAAAGGATATTTTTTAAAGATTACAAAAATAAATTATGAGTAAAAAATGAATATGAATTTTTTCATCTCCACAAAAAATTATTAAAATTATAGCTGTTCTTGACCTTTTTTTAAATTTAATTTATTAAAATTGTCCAAGCATATGATTGTATTTTAAAGTGTATTTTTCTATGTTTTCTATTTTGTTTTTCGTTTCTGGGTCAATTTCTAGTTCTTGCTTTATCACAATTACATTTGCTTTAAACATTTACTTGTATTTCATTGGATGACATATTCCAGCAAGCACATTAATCTTGTCACATTTCCATGCTGCATGCAACAAAAGAGCCTAACGTTACATCGACCACGCCATCATCGTTTCCTTCATTCTCCACAGCAAGAGCAAAATAAGCAACGTTCTCCTCACCATCAGACAAAAGATGAAATATATTTAAATTAAAATTTATATGTAAATTTATTTATAAGAACAAACATTTTTTATACTTCTGCTGTGACGGTTTTTCTAAATTCTTGGTAGTCATAATACATGGACTTAGAAAGATGTACGAATGATTTATAGAATGTGAAGTGGAGAGAATACATGCATGAATGCAACATAAACTCTCTTCTTTTGATTACGATTACCTATAAAAGTTCTGTATCACGAGGCTGACACGAGGATATTCAAGTTCTTGCACTTAATTTTCATACGCACCATTAAGGCAGAGTTCATGCAATAAATTAAGCAAATGCTACTGTTGCGAGTACGATATAAGATACGATATTCCTTGTAGAACTGCGTGCTCAATGTGTTCTCATACCCAAAACATCAGTGAGTCTTCAAAAAGTTATAAATTTTCATGCCAATTTCTAGTTTTAGAAATTCTTCAAAACTTTTTATAAAAATACCTTAATTCATCGATTGCAGTAGTCTGTAGCCGGCCGGGAGCATCTCCATTTCATTTTAACTACAATAAAAATTATAGATACATCTAATGTAGTTGTTAATTTTGGTTTGGAAATAAGCTGGATGACGGAAATTCGATTCAGAAATCCACATATCATATTGAGACCTCATTATAATCTTTATTCAAATAAAAAAATTTAAAAAACCAAAAGCAAGGTTTTTAAGGTAAATAAATCGACCGCTGGAAGTTCGAAAAAACCCATTCGAATATCTAGTCAACCGGTTACGTCGAGCAACCCAATTACAAAGCCAAAGAAGAAAATTAATCTATAAAAAATTTTTATTAAAATAATTTTTGCCAAAATAAATTTTGCAAAAAAGTTGCTAAGAAAATACAAAAACCAATATTGGAATAAATTTTAATCAATATTAAAAAAAAATTACGAAAAATTATTTGGTATAATTATTGAAAACTTTGGTAAATTATTAGTGAAAAATGTGCGGTAACCGTTATTTTGTAATTTGGAAAATTCTGCAAATAATTTTATAAATAGTTAATAATAGATTTTCTGCTTTTGTTTAAATTTATCAAATAACAACCCAAGCTTTAACGTGTCAAATAAAAATGTGATCTTTGAAAATTTATTCACAATCGATGTTTCGTTACACCTTTGTGTCTGTCGTTTTACTAAAAAATTTCTTTCTTTCCATTCGGATTATAAAATTTCTTTCTTCAATAATATGTTACTATATATTCAATTAAAATACTCTTTAAAACAATTTTTATGTTTAACCTTTTCTTTCTTAAGAGTTAAAACGTTCTGCGTAGCACAAGCTGAGAACTGTCTTATTAAAGAATAGTAAAAATGTTTTTTGATTTTTTATTTATTTATTTTTAAATTTTTTTTTTTTTGCCTTTTCAAAGCCAAGAACACTAGAACAAAGCAAAGAAAAAATACTTTCAAATTGCGAGGTTTACACGCCGCAAGCAGTTTAACACCTTTTGCGTGTTAAAAAAACTCACTGTCAATGCCTCCTTTGAAAGAAACACAAGAAATAAATATTGTTTTTAATTTGTTTCAGTGCTTTTGTCGCAATTAATTAACTAGATTGTTTTAGTCTGTTTTATGTTCGTACTTGTAAAAGGCCAAATAAATGCCCTTTAACCCGCAGACAATTTTTAAGATATTATTCACTTAATTCAAATACATAAATTTATTAAGCGGCATAAATTCGTGGAAACAGGTTTTTCTGCCAGGAGCTCACCGTAACGTATGAGTAACAAAAATACAATTTTTCCAAATATAATAATTATCCGTCATTACTTATTAAATGCGGAGGTGATTTAAGTTTTACTTAAACTTTAAGCGGGGTATTGCGTGTGTATATGTGCATGCGTGTTTGTGTGGTATATGAAAGTTATTTTTGGGATAAGTTATGCTAAATTGTAAGAAGAGAAAATTACTCAAATAATTAACTAACTTCAAACAATTATAGCGGGTAATAGAAATTTAATGGAGGTAATGCACATTCGCCAATCACAAGGGACAGAAGGTGACAAGCACCATTTTACATCAAATGAAACAAGAATAAAGAATTAATTTCATTCAATAAAAAGCTATGGAACTCATTAACACTTTTTAGTATAATGTAATTTCATAAAATAACACGACAAAGTCAATTTTAAAACAAGAACTTGTGCTAACTAATTTCCGAACATATTATTTTTTGTGATAGAAAGATTATTTTGATGCCAGAGAAGAACTTTGAGCGAAGAAAGATATTTAAAATATAATTCAACACTATTTATTTCCATAAATTTAAATTGCGAAAACCTAATTATTTATTAAACAATAAGTTTCTAATACCAAAAATATATATTATTATCCTTTTTCCCCTGGCCGCTTGTTTAGGCTTTATTGAAAAGCCAACAATAAAAGCAACAAAAATATTTCTTTGTAGTTCAATGCAAATATTTGCAAGACTTTCGGACAATCATTTGTCATGTTAATTAATAATTATTGAAAATTAATTAATTATCTGGGTTCAAGTCTTCTAGTAAATTTACTTAATTAAAACTGCAAATGAAATTAAATTCTTTTTTATGTTGTTATTGACAGCCGAAGTATTGAGAAAAGAAAATATCTATCACCTTTCAAAGCAACTGCTTTCTTCGTAAAAATATCCTTTTACCCAAAAAAATATATTTTTTTATTTGAAAGAAGTGATGTTTTTTTAAAAAAAAAACTCTTTCGTAAAAATTTCAATATTTTTATTATCAGACAATTTATTTACCTCCCTCCTTGTGCTAACTTAAGTTGTGCACAAAAATTCTTTGAGTCGTTATTGAAAATTTTAAATGAAATTTCTTTGTGTATTGAGCAATTGAATAAATGGCCTCAAGAAAAATACAGTCCAATGTTTATCTATGTGCACAAAATAACACACTTAAGTTGAATGAATCAGAAAGTTTTCTGTTGCCATAAAAAGAAACAAATCAACATGATACGAGTAGCTTGATAAATATCTCTGAAGCATCATTATATTTTCCAATAGTCTGTCAATTTTGTTTATTATTTTCCATTGTGGCTTAATACGTTTGCAGGAGGTCATTATATAATGTGTTAAATGTATTTTTATAATTGAAACGCATTGTTTAAATTGGTTTTTCTTTAGCAAAAAAGAAATATCTGTAGTATTTCAAAATTCTGCTTTAAAAAAAACAGCTAAAAACCAAATAAATTACAAACTTGTAAGACTTTTTTTATTCTATGTCTGTTAATTAATTTGTAGGTCTTATGTCAAGTAAATGTTGACCATGTCTGGTAGGCGGAGTAAATGATGACTTACTTTTAAAACATGTTCCATTGTAGCCCAAGGCTACAAGGCTATAAACAAATCGCCTGATATGCTTGGCCATCATATTGAGCTCCTTAGGATCGTTGTTTTGTATGCCGCCTTGATGGCATTATATGTCGAGCAAATTCAATTCTTGTATTTCTAGGCCTCGGTGACGGTGACATTATACCCTTTGTCATACAAATCGTTTCTGTTCCTCAACTTCACCATATATATTCTCTTCTCTGTGCCTTTCAAAAGAAATTATCAAAATGAATTCTTGGAAAAAGATATATCGATGTCCTGGCCAGCATGTCCTTTTTGCATCTGGGTGGCCATCAAGATGAGAAATAATATTTTTAGAATTGTATCGCTTAACAACTAAATAGATCAAACAACATTTACAAAAACAACAAACATATTTCTTATCTTTTTTTATTATTTTTCATCTCAACATTGTTTTCAACAATTTCCTTCTGCAATACGAGTATAACTTTTAATATTAACGTTAATTTATTTAAGTTCCTTTTTGTGTCTTCAGACCTGAAATTAAATTACAAAACGATTTAATTTACATTTGCAATTTAACCAAATGAAATATAATTCAACGAACAAAGTTTTTCAAGTCACCAGCTTGGCAACATTAGATGACTTAAAATTAAAAAAAGACAAAATATCTTAAACTTTGACCACATGACATGAGCAGAGTTTCATTATTTACAGATGATAAAATGAAATGTTTCTCTCGTCACTTCAGGAGCAACACTAAACACATCCATATCAAGTTATTTTTCTAATTAATATAATTTTTTAAACTTTCCAAACAAAGTACAGGCAAAAATAAAAAACACAGAAAGAAATAGACATTTTTAAATATTGGGAGTTCTTTATTAGAAACCAAGGATAACAACACTCAGAGAATAATCTTGACTTATGTCATGCATTGTTTTTTAATTGCGAGAATAGAAAATGGGATAATTGACAATGAAAATTATTTAGGCAATCAAAAGAATATGTTTATGCAGAGAAGTAATATTGTTATATCATGATCACAAGAACCATATTAAGTTTTCTATAAAAATATTATGTTGTCACAAGCATATACGGTATATTTGAAGTTACATTATGTGTGGTAAATATTAAATCATTAATCATAAAACCTATAACACGTCTGAGTTGGACAATAAAGCTTTTACACAAGTTCTAACCACAAACAAAGTATGATAACTATAAGAAGTATCTACTGTGGAATTCAGCGGCTTAGGGCAACGCTGCCAATTTTTGCTTAGAACAATAGATTATAATTATTAATAGCCATATCAATGGTATGATTTGTTTAAAACAATATACTTGAATCATGAACAATATGTTGTATTTGCGTATAGGAGAAACCATGTATCTAAGGGGTTCCCGATGCAGGCTAAAGACCAGCTGTGTAAATCTAAACAACTTCTTAGAGACTGGGACTAGGACATTTGTATGAACAAGACATTTGCGTTTATTTATTTTTCCATATTTTTTTTATTTTTCTTTCTTATTTCTGCTGACATCACTTGAACTGTCTGTGGCAAAAACACAATCATTTACCAACCAACTAATACAAACAAACAGTTGAAAGGAGTAAAAAAAAAGGATATCGAATAAAATAAAGCAAAATAAAATAGTCATAAAGTATATAAAAATAGTATAAAAGACACTTGGCGCCAGGCGAGATGAGCGTAAAAACCGAAACCTCAAAAATGGCTTCATACGAGAATACTCGTAACAAGAAATACAAAAATTGGCAAGAAAAAATTATTCATTCATTAGTTTAGCAATGAAAACGGTGGCCATATCCTTCTAGAACACAGACAACATGTTGTTGTAAAAACAAACACTAAAAGATTCATTTAAGGGAATATTTATTGGACCATGTCTAATAGTCACACACTACAAACCTACTGGTCCAAATATTTCCACACAGAAATACTAAAAGTTAGAAACTAAATAATAATGATGAAACCAAGGGGAAGTGGAGTAAAAGTAAAAACCACACAGAGCAACGCACACTTAACACAAACAACTATTTCAGTAAAAAGTGATTTTCAACCAGTAAAACATTTATCTTGAATTTCAACGGCAATGACCACGAAAAGAAGGGTAATGAAAAATTAATAACAAAACCGAAGAAAATTTAAATATAAAATAAAACTTAACGCCAGCAGATATTCCTAAAAATAGAATTTGAAAAGTGTAACGAAAATTATACGAAAGAAAAACACCCCGAAGAAATTTTTTTTAGTTTTTTCACGGAAAACTTGACCTTGTGAATGGAAAAAAATCACACGCAGAGAATTTATTTTTATAAATAATGTAAGAAAAAATGCAACCTTACTTTGCAACCCAAATGCATACAACTAATCTTATATACATATGTATAACAGTTTGTTAATATAACTGATATTATTCATTCCTTTTCTTAATCTCTTTCAAGTCACATGTATAATAAACTAAATTAATCTTTCATTTATAAATTAAAGAATTGTGTGTATCTTTTCTTGGGTTAACAGAGGGTATCACGTTAACTTCCACATAAAACTCTGTGACTAAGGCAGGTTAATGCCAACAAAGGTTATGGGCCCAGGTACCTATTAACCATAATTGAAAAGGTTTCAAATAAAGTTTGAGGTTATAAACGACGCGGTCAACGTGTTTAAGATTTTTTCATTGTTTTACCTAACTACACAATAAGGCTCAAGAATGGCAACCGGTGTAGCATGTATTGAAAAACTCAATGGCGACAACTACAACACATGGTGTATTCAGGTGAAGAGCTTACTGATTACATTAGATCTGTGGAATACGATTGATGACGATATTCCGAAGACAGACGCAGAAGCAACTAAATGGACTCTAAATGATTCGAAAGCCCTTGCAACCATAATGTTAAGTGTGAAGCCAAGTGAATTAATTCACATTAAAAATTGTAGTACCGCGAAAAGTGCCTGGAATGTTTTAAGCTCATTGTATAAAGCAGATACCGCATCAAGAAAAGTCAATTTGTTTAAAAAACTTGTACGGTTCAAGTTTAACATAAATCAAAAATTTGCCTCACAAATAAACGATTTTAGTTCAGTTGTTGATGAACTTAAAGAAATTGGGATTGAATTAAATGATGATTTGCTGTCAATCTTGCTTTTGTGCAGTCTACCTGATGAGATGGAAAGCTTCGTTATTGCTATTGAAAGCAGGGATAATTTGCCTAAGTATGACAAATTAATTTCAAAAATATTGGAAGAAGAGTTGCGTCAGTTAAACAAAAATTATAACCAAAATGAAACAGTATTTGCAGCAAATCCTAAAAATGATAGTAAAAGAAACAAGAAGTTTAACAAGAGCATCAACTATACCAACCAACGGCAAACTCGTGTAAAAAGTGATCAACATCGAAACGATAAAAAGCTTTTTGATTCTAATGTTAATAACATTAAATGTTTTCGCTGCGGCAAAAAGGGCCATTTTCGCTCTCAGTGCAAAGAGGATGAGCAAACCGATTTTGCATTTTCATCATTTGAGAACACTGACAAGTTAACAGAAAAGTTCATTTTAGACAGCGGAGCAACATCCCATATGTGCAAGACAAAAGAATATTTTTCTAAACTAACAGAGTCAAAACAAAAAATCGTATTAGCATCTGGTGAGAGCATAAATGCAGAAGGAATTGGTGATGTAAAAATAAGAACAAAATTTTGTAAGCTTACTTTACATAATGTTTGGTATGTTCCTAAATTGCATTCTAATTTTATTTCGATAAACAAAATTTTAAAAGCAGGTCACTCTGTTATTTTTCAAGGCAATACAGCTTTTATTAAAAGTAAACAAAAACAAAATATTCTGACAGCTGATTTATGTGAAGGTTTGTTTATTGCGAAAATGGATATAATTAAAGATATTGAAAGCGTAAATAATATAAATGAAGAAATTATGACTAAAAAATGGCATTATAGATATGGACACATTAACGCAAGTGATTTAAATAAGTTATCAGCCAAAAATATGGTAAAGGGATTAAATTTAAAAGTGCCTAACAAAATAGAGTGTGTTACATGTGCTGTCAATAAAATTTCTGTGAAGCCGTACACGAACTATTTAAGCGTTCAAACAAACGATTTGTTAGAGCTAGTGCATACCGATTTATGCGGACCAATTGGAGTAAAAACTGTTGGTGGATCGGCATATTTCATGACTATTATAGACGATTATTCTCGTTACGTCTCAACGTATTTTCTCAAAAATAAAAGTGATGCATTTACAGCATTTACTAATTTTGCTGCGATCGCGGAGAAGCAGACAGGCCGTCAAATTAAAGTTGTTAGGAGCGACAACGGAAAGGAATTTGTTAATTCTAATTTTAAACAATTTTTTGCAAAGAAAGGAATAGTACACCAGACAACTGTAAGCTATTCGCCGCAACAAAATGGTGTTGCAGAAAGGGCAAATAGAACCCTAGTCGAAATGGCTCGGTGTTTATTGGAACAATCTAAGTTACCACAAAGCTTGTGGGGTGAAGCAATAAACACGGCAACATATCTTCGAAATAGATCACCCACAAAAGTTCTTGGTGACATCACACCCTACGAAAAATGGTCGGGTAAACAACCGTCAGTGTTTCATTTGAAAACGTTTGGATGTGATGCTGTCGTTTTAAGCAAAGGCCCTAAAGCTAAGGGTAGTAAATTTTTACCAAAAGGGTTAAAAACTAAGTTCGTTGGATATCAGTTAAACACTAAAGGGTACCGATTATATAACCCCAAAACAAAACAAATTATTATTGCTCGTGACGTCATATTTTTTGAACATTCGTTTGAGAAATTGCCTACAGAAGATGATAACCAAGAGATGCTTTATATAAATATTTTTAAACAAAATACAAACTTTAATAATAAAGCTGTAGTACCAACTGAAGGTGATAGTGATTCTCAACAAGTACATGACGAATTTGATGATGAAGATGAGCAGGTGAGTTCAATAGATAGTGAATCTGATAGAGAAGACACAATTGTTGTTGATAATAAAAGAAAAAGAGGAAGACCTAAAATCCTAAGAACCGGTGGTAAAGGAAGACCCCGCAAAGTGTATGTTACTGAAGGGGGGCCTGAAATGTTAAATGCTATAATTGAGAATCCTAATTCTGTAAATGAAGCACTTAATTCAGACAATTGTGAGAAGTGGAAAAATGCTATGCTACAAGAGTATAATTCCTCAGTAAATAAAGGTGCAATTTCATTCTATTTGGGTATGGAAATTAATCGAGATGGCTTAAGAGGTGACATAAGTATTCACCAAAAACGATACACTGAAGAATTGCTAGAAAGATGGGGTATGTCAGATTGCAAACCTGCAGCCACTCCATGGCCAAGTGGTATGGTGCTTAAGAAGTGTGAAGGAAAATGTAATGACTTGGATACAAAAACGTACCAAAGTCTAATTGGAGCATTGATGTATTTAGCTGTAATAACGCGACCTGATTTGATGCATGTGGTATCGAAATTGTCACAGTTCAACACACACCCACATAAAGAACATTTTGCAACGGCCAAATATGTCTTCAGATACCTAAAGAAAAATCCAATAGGTAAAATTACTTTTTATAATAATTTAAAAAATTTTGAATGTTTCACAGATTCTGATTGGGGAAGCGATTCGAGTGATCGAAAGTCCTATTCAGGTTTTGTAATATTTATGGCAGGTGGTCCTATTGCATGGGAATCACGAAAACAATCTGTGGTTGCTCTAAGTACGATGGAAGCTGAGTACGTCGCTTTATGCCAGGGCGCAAAAGAAACTATTTTCCATCGGTGTCTACTTCATGAAATGGGGTTTGACGACTATATTGTATCACCTACTCCTATACTTTGCGATAATCAAAGTGCAGCCTTTCTGGTTAAAAATCCCACAGTACAGAAGAAAAGCAAACATATTGATATCCGTTACCACTACATAAGAGAAAAATACGGCAACAAGGAGATCGATATACAGTATGTTACAACCAACGAAAATGCAGCAGACATTTTAACTAAAATTTTAACAAAGCACAAACATTTGTATTGTTGTAAATTACTAAAACTTGCAATTAAATAATTGTTTTATTAATAACTTTCAAGTTTGCATTTGGTTTGAGCGGGAGATTGTAAGAAAAAATGCAACCTTACTTTGCAACCCAAATGCATACAACTAATCTTATATACATATGTATAACAGTTTGTTAATATAACTGATATTATTCATTCCTTTTCTTAATCTCTTTCAAGTCACATGTATAATAAACTAAATTAATCTTTCATTTATAAATTAAAGAATTGTGTGTATCTTTTCTTGGGTTAACAGAGGGTATCACGTTAACTTCCACATAAAACTCTGTGACTAAGGCAGGTTAATGCCAACAAATAAAAATTCCTATTATTTTTTTCTCTGAAGTACCTGCCATAACGGAAAAACTTTAAGAAATTTAATTATAAAAATTTTTAATTTTACTTTAAAAAGAAATAAAAAAAGTCCCTAACAAGAGTGTTATATAGAAATAAATGTAAAAATTGGACACTTTATAAATCTAAATAAAAAGTATTGATAGCAGTACAAGTTCTAAGTAGCAAGAGTAGCAGACGTATGCAAATGAAAAAGATTTCAAGTCGACATTAGTTAACAAAGTTATGCAACGGCAACGTTGACAACACTATCTACACAATGTTGCATCTTATCCGGGTAGTCGAATCTCAAAATAGGTGGCAATTTACAGATTAATTTTCCTTATTAGTAATTTAACAACAAATTTACAAAATAATTGTTAGGAGATAAACTTATCTCTGTGCGAATTAAGCTTAAGCCAGTTCAATAAACAAAAATAAACAAAATGAGAATTGTTTTTGAAACCTACTACAGGATATAAATGTTTTAACAAAAATATAACAACAATTGTATTTGAATCACGTTCCTTTTTCAGAATTGTTTTTTTAGATTGCAATATATAGGGAAAATTCTTTTACACCATTATTTTTTCTGAAAACATCACAGACCAACACAGAGTTTAAGTTCTTCATAACAATAATATTTCTTTTTGTTTCCTTCTTCAGCTCTAATGTGCAGCTCAAGAAAATAAAGCATTCAGTAACTGTAGCCTCAGAATATGCAGCATAATTTTACTGTACTGCATTCTCTTCGTTGCAAGATTCAATTTTTTACAAATAAAGTTTTAAATTAAAAAAACTGCGGCATTTAAGTGACATATGTGAAGTGTCCAGAAAACGTGGTTGGGAAATTTGTTTCCTGAATAAATTATTATTTTATGCTACTCTTTTTATTACTTTCCTGTGAGTTAATAGCTCTTGTGGTTAATATTTTTTATTTTGCAAATTGCCTGTAGTGGAAAATATTTTTAGAAGTTAATCCAGAATTGTATTTTTTGTTTTCCTCAAGTAAGTGAATTTAAATTGAATGTTTGTTAATTGTAATTTTGTCGTTAAATAAAGATATTAAAAATTATCAACTTTTTGCCATTCATTGAAGTTCTCAAAACACTTGTCCTGCCTTAGTAGCAGAACGCTTGTGTTACATCGTCTTGCAAATAAAAAAATATATAAAAGTTGTAATTCATATCAGACTCTATTTTCTATATTTCTAACATAATGTGTGTTGGTACTTTTGAGGCCCAATGTATGCACGTCCGTATTGAAGGCAGCAATTGCAGTAGAAGAACGAATGTGACACCATCTTCTCATTATGTAAATCTGAAGTCTTAAAATTATATTCATGGAGGATATTACAATGTGCGGCTTCTTGAGTCGCGGTACAGTTCTCCACTAATAGCAGCCCCATCATTGCAATTTAAAAGCATTCAGTGAATCCCAGCCCCATAAATACTGATTAAGAAGATTTAGACTGCCCCCAAATGACACCAGTCTGCTTCGTAGCATGTCAATTTATATTTAAAATTATTTTATAATGCAATTATAAATCCTTTCTAAGCCGCCTTTTTTAAATATGGCCCAATTTAGTTTTTTTATTAAAAAAAACAGCTTACAAAAATACCAACTAAACAACATGTGTATGTGTTTTTAAATCAGCATGTACTATCTTGAAATCAAAACAACGCATCTCAACGTAGGTTGTTTTATCTGCACACACTTGCAGTGTTTGAAGCGCTTTGTTTTCGTTAAGGTTACTGCTACAATCTCATTCTTATTGGATTTATATAAAATGGATAAATGTTATATTTGGAAAAATACAGGCAAATAAAAAACATGAATTTGGCGTGGTCACGACAATCATATTATGCTCTCTACAACAATATATTGTTGTGGCAAACATATAATGATTATTTGAAAACATGTGAAGCATTACTTTAGTTGCCATAAGAATTTAACCATTAAATGATGTCCATCCATAAACTTGGTGGAATCCTAATATGTTTCTCTTAGATTATGGTTACCTTGACCATACGGTGAACCCTTCATGAATACCGTGCATATAATTATTCAATTGTTAGTAGAATAAAGCTAAATATTTTCTCGAAACCCTGTTAAGTTACTCTATCAAGCAGCTCCCCCCTAAGCGCACATAATGACCGCACGATACACACATTTTTATTAAGCTTCCTATATGCTTAAGTGTTTAAGCTATCAGAACAAATTTTGCTGCTTTATTTAGAATTTGCTAACGAAAATATGCTACTAATAATTTGGGACTTAAGAAAACGAATCTTATACAACTTAGATTATGTTAGAATTCAGCAAAAATTTAAAATACTTCTGAAGATTTCTTGTACTCGTGTACATTGCTGGCTTCTGCATAACTACAAGTTATTATGCATCCACATGCTGTTTGTGTTTCCCTAGGAATATAAACAGAAGTTGAAAACTTTTACCTAACGTTTTTCTACGATAAAAAATGTTTGTGTAACTGTTGTTATATACAACACACAACAACACATATCACTCCTTTATTGCAACATAGTCATATCTTAAAAAATCAAGTTTTTAAGTTACCGAAGAAAAATGTTCCTTCCAAGCCGAAGTTATAGCGAATATATTCTATTTACTCAGAAAATTGTGCCAATATTTGAAAAACTTTAATCGCATTTTGCCAAGTTTGCTTTTTTTGAGATATGACTATGTTGCATTAAGGGACCTATATGAATATTGTCGGTTTTTGTTTTTTTTTTCTTTTTTTTCAACATTTTAAAACTTTTTCAATTTAATATTACAGCTGTTTAAACACTTCCAAAATAAGTTATAAGTTTAAAACCAACATCTGCTACAGCTTACACGTAGCATGACATCAAAAAGTTATTTGTTTCACCTTCCTGCATTATCGCCAACCGCAGGCAGACATGCCACATTTAGAGATCTAGTAGCTACCACACACAAACTTTTGTTGGCATGATTGTTGTTATGGTTCTTACATTTTTTGTTTCCTCTCATTGTTGTTGTTACCGTTAACTTGTAAGTTTCCTGTATGTTGAAACTTGATCCATATATGCATCTTTGGCCCGTAGTCAATGCTTTTGGGCACAACATCGAAATGTATTAGATGAACGGACATTGCAAATTGTTTCTACAAAATCACGTAACGTGGGCATGCACGACCGATAAGTATCGACAGAATCAAAACATTAGCCAGCCTAATCCATTGGCTTTAGCAGCTGGTGAATATTTAACACAGCACACAAGTAAGCAGTTGCAATACACACTCCACATATTTGCCCACTTGACCCAATACATACTCGCGAATATTCAAGTTTGATAGAAATATTTACCCAGAATTATGGAACTACAAAAAACGAGAGAATAGAAGATATTCAGGAAAAGGAGGTTTGGAAAAGTTAATGAAAAAAAATTCAAGCAATTCAATTCAACGATAAGTCTGTCATAGGATCTTCCCTCGTCGGCATTGAACACTTGCTTACTTGTACCAGAGACACAACTATAGAATACTTTCTGCTTCAATACTTGTTGTCTTTTCTTCAAAGAAAAGGTCATAATTAATTTTATTGTCTAAAATACTAAAGATGCTCTCTTTTTATTTTAATAAGCCCTACATTTTTCCAGAATTGCACAAAGTCTAACGTCACCCACTATATCACCCCTTTTAAACTAATAATAGTTTATGTTTAATGGGCCCACTAAAGATACAAAAATAAATAAACTATTGAAATAAAAATACTTTTATATTCCGGTTTTTGTGTTACATGTCTAATTGCTTACTGGGTTTGGATTTTGCACTTGCGAGTTTTCTCGTTTCTATTTCATTAACCCAAAGCATCATATTCGTTCACACAATTACTTGGGAGTCCTTTTCTAGTATTCTATCCCATTTCTAATTTAGTAACATGAATTTGTAGTTTTCACTTAATACTACGAACACTTTAAACAATTTTAGATTGTGAAGGAATGATTCTTTACTACAAATTGTAGAAAAAGTGTAGCATAGAAAAATTTATTGCTCATTTTATCTAAATAAGATCTACTTGCTGCGTCAGTGCATTCTTTAACCAAAAAACCAAATTTGTTTTTCAGAAATCGATGCGGTTGTAGAATGTGTGTTTGTGTTTGTGTATGTGTAATGTGTTGTGGCAAATGTCGTGTAGTTGTGGCAAATTGAATGTAGCCGGAAAGTTACTCTAAAGGACATGGACCACCGAGCATTAGCAGTATAAGAACAATGGAAGGGGGAAAAGAGAATAAAAATACAGTTAAGGCAAGTGTAAAATAAAATATTGAACCGTCAATTTTTATTTTTTTTAATTTATTATTTGTTGTTTCTCATATGGAGATGGAGAAACAATAACAATTTGGCAAAATATATATAATCTTCTATTTATTAATTTCTAAATTAATATAAGTAACACTATAAGACTCTTGTCACAACTTACATCTTAATATACGGTTCTGGTGTAAACAAAAGTTAAGAAATAAGATACTTCTGTGTTAATATGCATTGTTCACGCTGGTCACCCTAATTTAATAATACAAGATAAACCAAGTTTATGGAAGGAAATCATTTAAGGATTAAATGCAAACAACAATTAGTTCATGACAACTAACATTAGTTCTTTGAAATAACCACTATATGTTTGCTACAACAATATATTGTTGTATGGAATAGACTATGGTTGTGGTGACCATGCTACAATCATGTTGTTTCTTTGAGCGTACATAGGTGTCTTTGTCTACCTTAATATCTTGCTTAATGAATCTGTTAAGTTACAAACGCAGGAATACTTTTCGCACGCACTATTATGTGTGGCTGGTAGCGCCGGTCTGCTAAAACCACATTTCGTCTAGATTCATTCCGTACAGTTGAGGCCACAAAAATTCCATTATCATGAATGTCATTCACAGTGACCGCTATATGGATGTTTTTGGAGTTTCTGCGACATTCTCGTTTACAGCAACAGTGTTTTGTACACATAAAACGGTACTTCGACGCCAAACTAATTTTACATAATTTACCCAGTTTCTTCAAATTTTTGGAACAACTTTTGAATTGTTTAATTTGTTATGGGTTAAATTTTTATCGTGTCTAGGAAAATTCTGAAACCTTTAGCTTTTCAGCAATTTCAAAAATGCGAAGGTACAGTATACTTCACTTTCGTATTTAATTACGTGTAGAACTACCGTTTACGGTTTTTTATATTTCAAGTTTTAAAAATCCTTTTTTTTCAATTGTTTTTTTTTAATTTCTTTCCGTGTATTATTATAAAATTCAAAGTATTTTTATTGTATTCGCTTCAAAAATAGGAAACAAGTATAATATAATATAATGCTGTAGTAACTACAGTATCATGTCAGTGCATGTTCACTTTTGTGATCTGAGGATTTGTTAAAATTATTCCAATGCTCCTTCTACTACAACGAATGCAGAGATTGAGCTGCAATTGCTTTTCTTGGCTTTAAATAAGTCAGCCCCATCCACAGACTATATATTTCCCGTTACAAAGAAACAGAAATAAATTAAAATATAAAGTAAAAAGGAACAATTTAAATAATAAATTAAAAAATACAAAAAGTGACCACAATGCAAAATACTCAAATGAAAAGTATGTTAAAAATGATTATGCCACTGACCAGCAGCTGTGTTCGACACAGACCACCTGCTTTGTTTTCTTACGCAAAGAAGTAAAAGGGTTGGGGAAAGTAAAATAATTTATTTCCTGAATAAAAAAAAATAAACTATAAAATAGTTGAAGGGTCAGTCATACGGTATGCTGCAAATTATTACACATTTTAAGTTTATTTAACAAATACTTGTCTTGTTTTTATAAAAATTTTAGTATTTTATTTTGCTTCTATCATTCCTTTTGGTTTTTGGTGCAGCTTTTCATTAGCAACTGTTACAGTTTCTAAAGTAGCTGAATTCAAACTGACTTGCGGTTGACATACAAATTCCTACCCATACACGCCAACTGTTTAAAGAGGACAAATATGTGAATAAATAAATGTTCACAAAACAAAAAACATATATAATTTTTTTTTTATAATATGGCAACGTCGCAATATCACTGCACTTCGGAACGTCTCCAAGTGGCAAGTTCTAAAGTCAAAGCTTTCCCTATTAGTATTTTCAACAGATTTTAGAAACTTCTAAGGTACCTTAGAAAAGTTTATTCCGTGATTAAGTTAATTTTCATTTTAATTCCTGTTTCAATTAGCAAAATATGTATTACTGGACAGCAGCAAATCTACAAAGGCTTACAGAGCCTTTATTGCATTCACAAAAAAAGATGAGCATTTCATGCCGGAACTGCGAACGGACCATAGTTTTTCCTTGATGCAAAAAATGTCCACGTTGCGGGTACTCTGTTATATTGGAAGACTATTTTTTAGCAAGAATAGAATAGTCTTGACATCAGTGATGCAGACATGCATGACATCAGCTGATCATATAAAGAAGAACGAAATTCATAGTTGAGCTCAATATTTGAATGATACTGTGTTCTATTTACATAAATATTGATACGCCATTCATGAAGACCCTTTACTCTTGCAAGGTATTCTGGCCGAACATCAAATCAATATTGCATTCATTGCATTTACACGCGGATAAATGTGTCAAAAAAAACTGCGCACGTATGAGACCATAAATCATCAGTTTCAACCAGCGTTTGAACTTGATTTATGACAAAATACAAGACGAAAACAAACTTTATATTTACGGCCATATTATTTGAATTCGAGAGCGAAAGTATTTCATGTGAAATGCGGTTTGTGTTAAGAATGGAATAATAATATTTTCCAAAGCTACTGTATGCAGAAGAGCTCGTTAGCTTACTCTCTGGGAAAACAACACATTTTACGTTTTTGTCTATGACATGTTCTTCACTAAAAGCTCTTCTTTTTGTGATGATTTGCCAGTTCAATGGTCCAATACAGGAAAAAAGCGTATCATTCATATATCTAAAAAAACTTTCTGCACAAATATATCCTATGTAGGAAATTTTAAATCGAATAATTCTGGCCATAATCTTTCTTAGAATTAATTTCCTTAGTTCCACCGCAATGCACTACATAAGTAGATGCCATTGCTCGTTATTAATCCAGTAAAAAATATAACAAATCTGCGCAGGTAGAAAACCGCACACTTATTCGTAGACAAGACAGGGATGACATCTCAATCAACCCTAGACACAAAAAAATAATGATAATGAATTTATTTTAATAATTGATTTAAGATTTAACCAACCAGTTTCCATTGTATATGGGACAACACCGATTTACACTAAAAAGTAATTCAATAAATTTTAAACTTCTCTAATCTTCACTATCAATCATGTATTGCTGCATCAATCTATTACTTTATCTAAACAAAAATAATATAGCAGAAAACTTAGTATATCGTGTGATGTGTTTTAAATTTTTGCTTCCACTCCTTCATTTAACATTCTTTTATTCTACAAAAGTTCTATAAAACACCGGTGACCCTATTCTTGCATGCATGAACCTGCAAGTCAACGAATGCACCCACCTCATATGTTACAGTAGCAATTGCTGCAGCGATACTACATGAACTACCTACTCAAAAATAGGTAAAATATATTTTTTTACGGGGGACTTGAACAAGAAACAGTTGACAAAAAGCAGGGGTTCTAGGATGAACTACATACACATGTATGCTGAGTAATTCGCATAAATATCATAAATATTTCAACGACACGAAGAGGATAAGTATGTTTGTGTCTTCAACACTATTTTGTTGTGGCAAACAAATTATGATTATTTGTTAACATTTTTTGAAAATAATATATGAGTAGAACAGTAGAATTTAAAAGAAGAAGTATTAGTTTAACTTAAGAATTCATTCTTAAAGATTAATAGAAGATTTAACTTTACGCCTACAATACCATGGTTTATTGTAATAGAATAACAAACAAACAACATAATTATTATTCATTTATTATTCTGCCTCAAGAAACTCAGAAGAAATAAAATATTAGAAGTATTATTCAATAGTAAACAGAAAAATTTAATAAGAGAAACCATAAGTAGGGACAAATTCAAGCACGACTGAAGACAACGACCATACTTGTCATTATCATCTTCTCTTTTTTGCTGACTCTTTTAGAAGCACTTGAAAATCCTTAAAAGGACTAGGGGTAAGATTCCGTGTTGTTATACTCTAATGTATTTTACAATTGAATAATTGAATTGATTTATTGCTTTAATTATTTTCAATAATTTTCACGCCTTATTTTAATAAATTCTAGTTTAACATTAATTTAGTAATTCAATTCAACTTAAATATACTGAATTTATAATTCGCTTACTTTTGTATTAAAAATAATTCCCTTTAAATATATTTTCAATTTCTATTTGTGTCTGCATGAACCTCCCCCATCCATTATGATTGTCGTAATAAATGCAGGACTTAAATTCGTATTTAGTGTTATGACTCTAATCTGCAATTATTATTATTTAATCTGCAATATAAGCACTCTTGCACTATGGACATTGTGCCTCAAAAATAAATGTTGGTATTAAAAAAAAAAAATATTAATAGAATATATTTTCACCTTTCTTTCAGGGTATTTCAAGTTCTCTCACGTATACAAGGACAACATAAGACCTGCTGTTGCAAATTTTATTGTTACATTTTCAAATGGTCAGTATGTGCCATTGGACTTGAGGTGAATATTTTTCAACCAAATCCTTACAAGGCAACAATTTCTATGCTTCGAATGAAATGCCATGAATACATGTTTAACATTTTGGTTAACCCGCTAAATAATTTGGACTAATTAGCATTTTACCGACCAGCAACTATATAAATGAAACTCGGTCCTTGTCTGCTACAAATGTCAGACATTGAGTCATTCGCGCGAATTTTTTTTTTCGGTTTATGTTCTTTTCAAAAACCCTTCTAGTATTTTCTACAACATGTTGCCCTTCACGTCACTTGGGATACACACCTGCTAGAAATGTTTTTTGCGCAATTAAATTTGAATCCGTATTCCTTAAGCTTTTTCACCAAACTAATACTTCTCTCCTGTTCCATTTGCTAATTTTAACTGCAACTATTAACACAACTTTTGAATTCACACACGAAGTACTGGCACAGAAAGACGGTAATTTTGAATTTCAAAAGATGTTAGGCTGCTCGCATCGATGCCAGTCTTGTTCAGTGAAAAACGCCACAAAATTTGTACAGCTATATACGAGTAACACACCTCGTATATAAACGCAATTGTACATTAACACATGTGAGCTTGGATGCATGACTGCCATTAAAAACAATTGCATTGTAATTAAAAAGTTATAATTGAGCAGTTTTCTACAACAAATACAAAACAACTGACGCCTAAAACCATTATTAAGGGGTTTTTAAGATGGTTAAAATTTAAAGGGTAATAAAACTCAGATAAATTTATTCATTGCTGTATATCACCGGTCTTATGCCTGAAATTACATTTACGAGTCCCATGACTTACGGGATACTTTAAAAATAGTGGGTAAATCATGTGGTAGGAACGTGTCTGTGTGTGTAAGGAAGGATATTTGCTGATATATTTCAATTAAATCGACAACCTATTGTTAGACATGTACGAGTAGACAGTTTGCAAACACTTATTTATTGTCTTTGTCAGAGTTCAGTCTTTTTTATTACATTCGTAGTCGTTTGAATTTTTCTCTTATTTTTTTCAAAATATCAATATTTCTTGTGCAGATATCAAATAAAAAAAATAAATACAAAAAGACATCCTTCACATTGTGTATTCCTGCACAAACAATTATCCTGTATTAAGTAAAATATTTATTTCATTATTGTCAAGTGGATGTCTAATGGGAATTTTAAAGCTGCTGCTACTGTCGTGGGTGGTATTTGTTGTTGCTTGTAATCAGCTCACTTTTTAATCTGCACTAGATAAAGATATTTCCGTAGTTTCCAGAGAATATTAATTTTGATTACGAACAGCCGTTTTTCTTGCTCATTTATTGAAGGGCCTTTTCTTTCAAGTTAAAAATACTTTAGGGTGTATAAACCCTACGTTTATTCATAAATAATGGCGTATGTCTTAAAATCTGTAAAGGATTCTTTGAACATAATTTTAGAAATTAATACAATTTTCATATAATATTTTCAGGTAAAAATCGCTTGAAAATTAGATTCTTATGAAGAATAGTAACAGTGTGCATACAAAACGACTGGTTCTTTTTACCAAACAAAATTGTTACAGGTTTAAAATACACACATACAAATGAAATGTAAGCCATATATTTTGCGACTGTTAATACAGCTCCGTTGGTTTTCACGTTGGGTTTTTTGCCCGTAAACAATACAACTTCATGTACAACTTCATTTTGCAAACAAGTCTGGTTGTTTCAAATAAAGCACGAACAACATTATTTTTGCTATGTGGCACTGATTGAAAGTTTACAGCTATTTTTAGTACTTTCTGATTTGCAAATTACCGAAGTACCCCTACAGCATTAAAATATTTTTTACCCTATACAATTAAAACCCCCCAAAACAGACAGGGCAAGTTGTTCTTTGAATTTTTTAAAAATTGCTTTTGGTACGGAAAGAATACTTTTTAAATTAAGTTCAGTTTCATTTTAAAACAAAATAAAATGAGGTTGTTCAACACCCTCATTAATATTGCAACTGGAATACAACTTCCTAAAAATATAAAAATTTTTTGATTTGACGTACAAACGAGACTCAGCTTAATAAAACGAGCCCACAAACTTTGCAATTTCGTGTACAATCTCCTCAAGCTGTACCAACGGTCGCAACGTCTATTGGTTACTTCATAACTTTAATAAGAATCAAAAATATCAAATATGTTTAGAATAACATAATATTTGTTCACATACTTTTCTTTAAAGGTGACGGCAGTGACTCAGGTACGACCGTAGGCGACAAAAGTCATGTAATGCTTGTTAGTTATTAATTAAGTATTTACTACATTCGTCTAATGGTGGGTAGGATAACTTCCTAAACAAATAATTAAAATGTTTTCTTTTTACATTTAAACTTTTTGTGCCAGACTTAGCTACGCCGGCAAATAAAGGTGAAACATTTGCACACCCTCACATGCATGTTTTGTTTATTTTTCAGCTTGAGGAAACATATTAATGTACATTGTGTATTATTTGTGCAAGTATTAGTAGTAATTTTAAGCCCTTATAGCTGCGAGAATACTGAACTGATTTTAATATAATCGGATGTAATCGTATGTAATATGATCGCAAGACAACAATTCCTCTGGCCAATAAATTATAAAGATACCTCGTTTATTCAGCGTATTCTGTTAAGGTGTTTTGAGAATCCAAGATGATTTTTATTGATCATACCACTTTTACCATATTTTTCTATTGTACGTTGTTGTAGTTACCGCGTTTTGAACTAAATATTATTACCATAGCTTTAATTTGTAATCATTTGACATGATTTGAAGTTTGTAAATTTCATTTTACTCTCTCAAGGGAAAGTGAATCATTCTTTGTTTCCGTTTTTGATGACAGTCATTTCCATTCCCTGAATGAAAGTTCTTATTTACAAAAATTTTGTGGTTTTCCCTGAAAGTATTTGCACATCTGTAACATAATTTTAAATCAGACCGTTTGAAATTACATTCTATTTTTAAATGCTACTCCTTGTTGTAGGAATTCTTTGAGTTAAAATTCTTTTTTAAGAATGTCAATAAAATACTATCAGAATCTATAAGATACTGCCTTATTCACATCCTCCTACGTAACATTTCCTTACACCCACCTGTTTACTGCATTAACATTCCATTAATATTGTGTGTGTGTGTTAGTTTTTGTAAGTCTAATTTAAGTTAATACTACCTGCTATTGACTTAGTGAAAAGAACTTAATCGTTGAATTCATTTATATTTTTAGAATCGTTATAGACCAGAGTCTTACAATCTCACTTGCATTTTCATGTATGATTTTATTGCTATGCAAATGAACGAAGAAATACGTTTCAAATTAGCATATACGTATATATGTACTTCTGTATGTCTTTACTTGCACTAACACATTTACACATAATGAAGCAAGTATATTTAATATTTAGGAATATACGACAGGCGACATGTGCAAGACTTTCTTGCTCCTAAATATGAATTGTTATTATATAACCTGGCCCTCAAATACATACAAGTACCTACTCGTACACATGCATTGGACTTAAAAATCTTAAGAGTTCGCCTTTTGCTACAATATGCCGCAATAAATTACAAGATACGGATTTAACATGCAGATACGAACGCATACATTGCAATTTGGTAGAGGTACATACACACATACATACGTGTCTCTGGAGACAAATTAATACTTTCTGTAACTTTTATGTGCTACTTTCAATATAATAATGTTTGTCTAGAAAATACTTCCATGAGTTTATGCATTTTCGAAGGAAGTACAAGAAAATCAAGAACGTGTATAAACAAGTTACAGCGTCAGGTTTTGGTTGTCCAGTCATTTTTTCTCTTGGGATTGGTAGCATAATTGGGAAACAAAACAAAATTGTCACCCCTAATTTCTTAGTGAGAAAATGAATTTCATTGTTTTTTTTTTAATATTTTGTGCAATTTTTAAATTTATTGGTGAATTTTGTTGTTATTTTGATTTTAATTCTGAAACCGGCCATAAACTATTAAATTCTAGCGAGTACATAAACAATAATTTGATTGCTTTTAATTATAGCTACTACTAGGGATGGCAAGATTAATCGAAACCCGGTTAATAATCGATTATTTTGACTGATTAAATATTTAATTTTAATAAAAATGTGCTTTAGAATTAATCGAATACTTTTAAAGTAATAAAAAAAATACCTAAACCATAAAGGCCTATAACATGACAATAAACATTTTTTTCTGGTACAATGCTAATATATATTTAGTAGCGAATCACTTAAGCTAGAGTGAACGCCGGTTTAGAAATATGCAACACACTTTTCTACTGGCAGCATCAACTCTAGTAGACCACAGATTTAAGAAATATCCATTTCCAAGTTCCACTAGCTTGAAATTATTCAAGCTAAGTGAGAGATATTTTTTATGGCATTTGTGATAATTTTCAATCTTATTTAAATTAATCGATTAATCCTATTCATCGCAAATAATAACTTCTCAGTTCGAATAATTGGAACGAAAAATGTCACTGTAGATGGCACATAGCCGAAACCGGTTTGTCTCCAAACCAAACTTGAAAAGCTATGACGGAAATTCGTTCAAAAAATCTACATCAAAACACCCTGCCGGAACATCAAATCAAATTATAATCGATTAATAATAGCAACAACTTGCAAAAACGTTGGTTGAGTGCAAACTGTGTTTTGTCGGACGACATGACTAGTAATTCGAAGAAAAAAGCACACCACTGCCAAACACACTCGATTCGATGTAATATATCCAGAGTTGCCTCCGCAGTCTCTTACTATGGTCCATCGTTCATACATTGTCATTCTTTTCCTGAAAGATTTATTGATACCAGTCCATCCATATATATCATACATTTCAATGTAAAATAATGAAAGATTTAAAATCCCATACGAAATATTTTACTACGGAATGGTCCATATATTACAACGAATTATAGATACGAGTACAAACATGAATGTGCAAATATTTCCTGTATTACTTCGTTGTAAGTTTTTGGTTTCCGGTTTATGAAAAATACGTGTTACTATGTTTCTGTTAAACTCTTTTTCTGAATCTCTTGATTCTCCTTGCCTTCCATACTCTATACACTATTAAGGAGACGAATGAAACTAAAGCAGATGCATGCAAGTATCTTATATATAAGTATGTGAAGTTACTATGATGCAAAAGAATTATTTTAAATTTAGGTCTTATGTAAAGTGCAAAATAAAATCGTTTCACTTTAATTCGGTACTCAAACCTCGATTAGCAACCAAAAAAAGAGAAAAGTTGTTGCTACAATCGTAAAACATTGGCCGAAATTAAACCACCTTTGGAACTATTTGGAATAGGAATGGGGTATAACGAGCTTAAAAAGAAAAGTGAAGTAAGAGCATGCCTGAATATGACCATAAGAGACAAAATTATAACTTTTCAAATCATGTGCAGCGCATCTGGGATTTTTCAAAATTTATCAAGAATTCTATCAGGGAAATAAGTGGCATCTTTAACATGAAGAGCTTGATCAACATTCAGCAAATCGTCAATAGATACACTCAAGATTTACTTAACAAAATGTAACGTTTGGCTATGAAAGAGAGCCACCAATTAATGAGGCGATTTCAAAGTTTTACGTTTCATTAAATTTTTGTCGGTTTTGTGATTTTTACTTTATTTGGAATTTTGTCGTGTTTTTCTCTTTATCATCAATTTACGTATTCTTGTTCCATTCTTAATTTTACTTTAATTTTAATAATATTTTCCACAATAATATACTATATGTGAAGGCGTACTTCAAATAATGTTTGCGGCTTAAAGGTTATTCAGTCATTTTTGAGTCTCTTTTCCCCCGATTTTAGCTTTTTTAAGTGACTTTGAACTCCATTTTTTTAATTTTTGGTGATTTCTTTTACAATTTTACATCTAAAACCTTGCAGAAATTATAAAAGGAACGACAAACTTTTTCACCTGTCTTGAAGCATAAAAAAATATAAAAAAAATTAACACATTTTCAATTTGTTTCATACATCCATATTTGTACCTTTTCTCGTATAGTACGTAAAGGACACATACTATATTCCAACAACTCAAGGCATTAGAAACCTCTTTGATTTCCCTTGCAGTTAAGACAATGACTTGTGTTGGCTTTTAGCCAGAATTTATATCCCTCACAGTCTCCTGCCTGCTCACCCTCATGTATGTGTGTAGCAATGGCCATATTAAAGTACCCATAAAAGTACTTAATTTTGTTTATTTTTTTTCTTATAGACAAGTTTTTCATGCCGTTAGTATGTTTAATAAATTTTGCTGCAGTGGCTGTTAAGTTAACTAAAATAAAGTTCCCGTCTATCTTTACTACTTGCTGAGATGTTTGAGTCTATCTTTGCCTGGTTTTTCATATTCTTTTTGTTCGTTTTTTTTTTGCTTGCCTTGTGTTTATTTTCTTTTTTCTTTTTGTATTTGCTTGAAAAACTTAATTTCGATTACTATTATAATTTTGATAAGTTTTGTTTTTGCTGCTCCTGCTGCTATTTTATTTTCCTTATTTTATCTTTCAAATTATCCTGCTTCCTTTCATTTCTACTTGGCTTAAGTCCTTTAAGGCGTTCGTTGAAAGAATAACAACAGCACTAGTTATATGAACAATTGCTTCAAGAAATGGCCAAATAATTTTGTTTATTTGGTCACTGCAGAATAAACAGGAAAGGATGCAGTCTATTCAAGTGTGAAATATTTAATAAACTTTAGGCAGCTAAATACAAGAATGAAGAAAAAATATTTCAGGTTGGAGAAATGAAAGAAAAATAAATTGGTTTCTTGTTTCTACGCTAAGCTTTACTTCACACAAAAATTAAATCTGATAAAATTACAAAATTAGTTGAGTCACTTCAATTTTTACGAAAATATTTAATGTACTAAGTGTCTGGAAATATTGTTAAGAAACATTTTTAGTTTTCATTAAGTCAAAGTTTCAAGTAAGTTAAAAAAATTACTGAATTCTGCTTCACTTAATTAGAAATATTAAATGATTTGCAAGTGCTAAAATTTAAGAAACTATTTAAATGTTGTTGAGTGACAAAAACAGAAAAAATTAAATATAATTTGCAACGAATTTTTTACTAAAACGCAAAATGTTTTATAAAATTTAAATCAAAAAGTTTTAAAATATTTTAAAATAAACATTTTCATTTGAAAGTAAAAACAAGGTCGTTGTTTACAATCACTCACAATTTTAATTTTTTGGGTTACACTGCTATACAGTATATAATACGAAGGTCGTTTATTAAATTTGAAATATATGATGAGTTTTTGCCAAACATGTTAAAGTCAATTTCCGGAATAACCTTCAATGCGCATAGCGATTGACGGTCACTTGAGTTTGCTGAACAGCCAGAGGTCACACGGAGCTAAATCAGGCGAATACTCACGAAGAATCAATGCGGTATGCGACAGTGCGTTATCGTGGTGCAAAAACCAAGAGTTGTCGGCCCATAATTCCAGCCTCTTTTTACGAAAAGCTTCACGCGACGCAAAAAACTCAAATAGTATTCCTTGTTGACAGTTTGGCCCGTCGGAAGATATTCGGCCGATTGATCGCTGTTTCCGGGTCGTATATCCAAGACTCGTTGCCTATTATAAAACGTTTAATGACATCCTGGTAGTCGGAATGCGTTATTTGACAGACGTCAACTGTTTCGTGACTTCACTTTTCTTAGGCCCAAATGATCTTTTAAAATGGTTTTTACTGATCCCTGCGATATTCCAACGATATCAGTAAAGTCTCTGACTGTTAATCGTCGATTCTCGAACACCATTTCCTTGATTTTATTGACGTGTTGATCATCAGTTGATGTTGATGGCCGTCCTGGACGTGGTTCGTCGTCAACGCGTTCTCGACCCTCTTTGAATAATTTGTACCTATCAAAAACACTTGCTCGCGACATACAATTATCACCGAAGGCCTTTTGCAATATTCTGAATGTTTCGGCACCAGAAATTTCATTCCGCACACAAAGCAATTACTCTTAAAAACCCAAGGAAAACTCCCCAGAATTCCACAAACAAATAACAACAAATAATGCAGCAGTATACTATTATTCTTTCTCCAATATAAACGTTCATTCATTTAAAAAACCGCTGCATACATCTTGGCGCCATGAAAACTTGACATCCACACAAAGTGTTGTAGTCTTGTCAATAAGCACACAATTTCTTGTTGAGTTTTAGACAGCAATTAAATAAAAAAAGAAACATATTGGGGGGTGTTCTAAAAAAAGGTTTTTTTAAATAGCAAATTTTAAAAATAAAAAGCGATTTAGTGCATTCGAAGTTAAGTTCGAGTTATTTATTTTAAACATTTAAAACATGAAAAACTGATATAAGTCAGCTTTTTAGTTTAATTCTTTTCTGAAATGTTGGGATATAATCCACGTAAGCCAACAATTAAAACACTAGGGCTAGCGTGGCCCTTATTTGTATGTCTCACTGTCACTATAGCTACAGAGCTAACATTTGGTATTCTGGTAGGTCTTTGGGAATAAGTAATCAGAAAATTCTTAAAACAGGCACATTTTATCTAGGGGACTGGAGTATCAGTATGGGACATTTTGAATTAGAACTGAAATTTGGTACAACCCCACCATATTTTACATACAAATAAAAAATATAAAATAAAAAAAATTACTTAGAAAAAAGGAGTCAGATCCGCACAAAAACATAAATATGAAAATAAGGTATCCAAAAATTTAATTTCTAGACAAATTGCTAGCTTGTCAATACTTTTTAACTTTCTAATATGGGAAAGAATTATGAGGAAAATGTTACCAATCTATTAGGTTACCTGAAAATGTGATTGTATTGTACATATCAAGAAATAGGTCCTCATTTTGATCTCAGTACTTTAAAGGCTGGAAGTTTTTGTATAGGAACTTGGTCTTATAGTATTTTTACATTTAGGTTTTTGTGTGGTTTTAATTTTTGTTGAACAGAAATGGTATTAATGCAAGTACCCAAACGGAATAAAGCTTTTGAAAAATCAACGTATTTTAATAAGTGCAAAAATAAATAACATTTCTCTTTCTTTTAATAGAATCCGAAATCGCACATATTTTTCCGAACTTTTTTGAAACGCATATAAAAAGCGTTCAACGTAACTTGTCATCAATAATTTCAAATTCATTTATGTGGTTCAAATAAAATGCAAAAGCGTAAGAAAGACCATTTATTTGTTCTTCAACCGAATTTTAGTTTAGTGTTGAAATCAGTTTGTTATATTGCTTCGTTTGTTTTTCTTACATATTAATTTTGGAAGGAATTTTTGTGACGAATTCAATTAAAAGTACTTAAGGCCACAATTTTGGAAAGCACTCTTAAAAATAATGCAAAAAGAATCTATTTGACAATCAAATATTTGTGAAAATATTAAAAACACATAAGAACCCAAGATATATTATTAAATCTCTCTTTTAAGCTGGAAAACTTTTAGAACTTATTTATTATTATTTTAGACCACAATATGTAATTATACAAACAATATAACAATAAACAATAAAATAAATCATTGTTACCATCTTAATACAGGTTTTGTTTTAGTTAGTTTTTCAATATAAACCACTGTGCAGCACATATCTACATACTAACTGCATTGTATATTAAAACCCCATCAAGCAAAATAAACTTTTGTTTTCATTTTAGTTTGGTTTAACACGCTTGTGGCTTGTTAGAACAACCGGAAATAGCTTCTACATAGACATACTTGGAGCAATGTGTATGCGTGTATGTATGTGAGAACGTTCACGTGTATTGGCAATCGCAGGTACAAGTGTATGTGTGACTATTAAAAACACAATAGTTGATGTTGGTGTTATCCTTGCTTTTAAATAAATGCAAAAAGTGTCTCCCTTCTCCATTTCTCTCTCGCTTAATAATTTACGTTTAACAAAAATGTATTTTTATTTGCGACTCATGCAACACGGGAATCACTCAATCTAATAAATAACTGCACATATTTATTGATTGCAATAATGTGGTATGTTGGTATACAGGAACAAAAACTGACATTTAAATTGAAGAGAAATTGCAAAAATAAAAACCTTTGCAAAACAATAAAATGTGAATTTCCTGTACTTTGATCTTAATGGAAAATGCTTCTTTTTGTTGTTATATGCCTTTCTTTCTTTATTTAGTGTTTGATTGTAACTGATTATAAAAAAGAACATAAGCGTTAAAATGTTAAAACGTTCAATCAATAAAAAGGTATTGCTGAATCGCGTATGCTGGAATTTTTCTCACATTTTTTTTTTGTTTTGTAATTTTACCAATAAAAATTCCTTGAGGGTATTGAGGAGTTTTAAAAGAGCAGAATATTAAAAAAAATGTTGTACTCTGTCAATATTTTAAACGCAAAATTCCATATGTAATTTCAAAAACCATCCTTTAATAAGTGAAATATCAAAAGTATGACTGTTGTGTGCCATCAAGGGGGCATTCAAAAATATAAGTACGTGTGTTGGTACATGTGTGTTTAAATGAATAAAGAGACGTTTTGTGATAGTCCTCGAATTGGCTGTAACAAGATTGTTATATCAAAAGTGAGAGATTCGTTCTAGTCGAAAATGGACACAAATGCGCCAGGTAAAGATTGGTCGGCAGGACTGCTAAATAAGGGAGGCTCTCTATTTTAAGAGATTAAAAAAATAAAAAGTGATTTATACAGAAACAATATTAAGGGGCTGTCTTCCCTTCTTCTCCAAAGCAGCAAAGAAATAATACTTAAACGGTTTCTTGTATTAAATATTATTTGAATTCTTTGCTAAAGAATTCTTCTTAGGTATCATATTATGATTAATGCAGGGAGGATATCGAAGCAGTCCCTTTTTAACCTACTTCTTTCCTCGAGTTGATTTCAGGCAACCGATTTGTAATATACGACTACCTTCATCACACGACTACCTATCTCATTCGAGTCTCGCTGTTCCACCGTAAATTATTAGTTAGCCAGACTCCTTGTATAAACAGGAACCTGTTACCGGCCGGCACCACGTGAAGGTGTAAGTCAGAACTTCAGACATTGCACTCAGTTACGTCAAGCCATCGATATCTTTGTGCTTGCCAGCTGATGCCCAAAGTTTCATATTATAACACAGACTTAGCAAACTTCTTACATGACTTCAAACCAGTACAATAGCAGACCACTGTTTTCCAATTTTAATCTGCCATCTCCATCTAGATTCTTTCATGTTTATGAGAGTATTTGTAAAAACTTTAGCAAAAGTAAAATGTACTTTTGTTTTTTTTTTTACTTTTTTAAAAGTATTTTCCAATTTTATTTTATGGACGACACATCTAATTTGTGGAAATCGCCTTCGTTCAATTGAGCTTAAGAAGCGTGTGAATTTCTAAACGTGTTTTTTTCTGTCACGAATATTGTACGAAAAGGATACTCGGACCATTGGCTTTTGTTGTGGCCATTAGTTTTACTTATAAATCTGTGCAGCCAATCCCAACTATATGGAGATTATTGGCACAAACTCAGTAGGTAGCAGACACGAGTTCCACGCAAGATAAAAGCAAAATGATAAAATATAAAAAAACACGCAAGCAAATTCACAAGGGATTTGGCATTTTTATGTTATCAATTGATTGTGCGGCGAATGACGTGTAGTTGAGAATAATTTCACCAAGTTATCATATTTCTTGCAGGATTTTTTCTTGTCTGTTAATACGGATCTGCCAGTTCTTTTTTTTCTGTTATTATTTCGAAGACTGTAAATAGTTTGTAAAGTCATGATTGGAATCAGAAATTATTTTGTAAGAATTATAATCTTAAATATTCATTGAAATTAATTTTATTTTGGGAAATTTTAGTTGAATTAATGTTGCATAGCAAAAAGCAGAGACTTTGAGCGAGCTATAAGTTTTAAAATGTTTTAGTTTTTATATTTGAAACCCAGACAATTGGCAAAACTGAAAAAATATTTTTTTTTGTCCATTTAGCTTTAAGACAAAGCTTTGCCCTTGAGAACGAAATAATGGATGTCTACAAGAAATCTCATTTTTATCACACGATCCATGTGTTCGAATGTGAAATAAATTGCTTGTCGAAGTTAAAATCTTTTTAACAGGTTGTTGCAATTGCTGCAATGTTTGTGACGACATCTTGCTGAAACATGATGACCATATGATGGTTTTGGAACTGGAACAGAAAAACGTTTGAATACATAAAAAGGCAGTGCGCTCTATTCAAGCAAACGCTATAGCCACAGTCATCTTTACAGAAATTAGAACCGAATTATCGATAGATATATAATTGTAAATTATTCAAAACTTTTAAATTCACCAGAATCGTCATAAAATCGAAAACATGGATTAAAAAAAATATAATTGCTAAAAATCAAATGTTAATAAAAAACCAAAATTTACAACAAATTTAAAAATTGAATAAAAAGTTGAAAATTCAGCAAGAAAGTTATAAAATTATACATTTTCTCAAAAATCTATATTAAACTAAAAAAATCTAAATTGAAACACAATTTAGGATTCCACAAAGTCTAAAAATTCTTCACGAAACCAAAGTATAGTCTAAACATTTTAAATTACTAAAATAGCATAGCAAAGTTTTGAAGAAAACCGAAATTTCACCAAAAAATTACGAAAATCCAAAATTTGTCCAAATTTTTAATTCACAAAAACTGCGAGAATTAACGATAAAATCAAAAAACTGGAAGAAATTAAAATAGTTGTGAAAAACACCACAAAATGCAAAATTCAATAGGTTTTAAAATTTCAAAATTTCAAAATTAAATTAATCTCAGCAAAATTTATATTTCGGTATCGCCAAAAGCTTGCAAAATCTATATTTTATGAAAATCGTCATAATTTCACCAAAATCGATGTTACACAAATTTCAAAAAAACCAACTTTTCACAAACAATTAACCAGAAACAATCTTAACCATATTTTTAAAATTTATCGCCAATATTTACCAAAACGTTATAATTTCACCTAAACTCAAAATTTTATCAAATATTAGAAAGTTTTAATGAAAATTCAATTCTGTTGTTATCTACAATTCACTATATATCGAGAATTTATCAAAAATAGACCAGCATTCAGAGAAACTAGAGAAAAGAAAAACAAATTAAAGGACTTGTAATTAGAAAATAAAATATTAAATCGAAAGGGGAGTTGAAATGTAAATTAAGGCAGCTAAAAGCGGAGGCCATAATTAAAGATCACAAACAATCTTTTGCATTGAAAAAAATCTCTGTAGTACATTCGTAGTAGTTTATAGTTTTGAAAAATTTAGCACAGCCGAATATATGTATTTTTTATATATTTTATTTATATAAAAATTTATTTATGAACTACTGTCAACAAACCCCAAATATATGTTATTGTATTTTTCCATTATTATTACCAATTTTCCTACAATAGATGTTTTGTTTCTGTTTTCTTTCATTTGTTTATTTAGGGATTCCAATAGTGTTCCTGTGCTTGTTGTTATTCTCGAAACGGATAATAAAAAGGCGTCAATGAAATTCTAAACCAACACTAACTGAAAAATTAACATTTGAATGAACCGTATCCAAAACCATACAGAACATATAATAGAATAAATTTAAAACTAGAAAAGATACCTACAGCAGTGTCTGCGCGTTGTACACTCACTCATAGACGCTTTTGGCATTTCATCGTTTTTTGTAAAGAAAATTTGAACAAATAAATTTCTAAAAATTAAACGAACTTTACTGGATGAAAAATCAACACAAAAGTAACAAAAACTACAAAGATTTAAATTTCATGAACTACTATCGACTAACACTTGGAGTTATTTAAGCCAAAGACTGCAATTTGCAATCTTAAAAATTTGTTTAGTTTTATTTTTTATTTTCTATAGTCGAAATCTTTTTAATTTTTTTTTTTTTTCATTTTAATCCTTGTTGTGTCTAAGATCCTTCTTGATGTATTTTTTTGTGTTAGTTTCCTGGAATTATTGTGCATTAAGTGTAACATGCTTTTAAGTTATAAACATGCAAATTATTATTAGAGGCTAAACTAATTGTGTGAACGATAGCTAAACTAACGGAGAACAGACGTATATAAGCAGCAAAACTCAAATAAAAGTGAATAAGAACTGCACCAGAATTTATTGAAAACTTAACTAGAAATGAACTATTTCTTTGCAGAGTCCCTGTTTGTGATAGATGTATGAGAATTAAAGAGTAAAACTAAACACATGCTTTTGTAACACATGAACACTTCCAGATTATTAACTCTATCCTAAACCCTTTGTTAGACTCTACACAAACAAACACATACAAACAGTTTTCTGTTTTAATTCAAAATACAATCTGACCAAACAAAAAGTTAACACTTTTAATTTTGTTAACATGTTTTGTGCATAAGTTTTTCAATTTAAACATTAGGAAATTTCTAACAAGGTTAAACCCGTATCATGTGAAATGAAGGCTATCAAAATAGTTAGAGCTCATGAGAATATCAAACAGGTCTACAGAGGAATTCGTGCTGTATGTTTTCTCGCGTGTCAGTGGGTGTGAGTGAACTTTAAATAAACAAAAAAAAACAACGTTGAAAATACAAATAAAGTTGCTTTAGTTAGAAAATAACCTGGATTTAAAATTTATGTTAAATAAAATCAAATCAAGAAATAAGTTTAGTAAGAGATTTGCTTAAATGATGTAAATTGTGAATTAAAAGATTAAAAAGCGTAAAATTCCTAAAATGTTTATATAATGGCTTAAGCAGGTATTTGTTTATTCATTCCATGGAAATAATTTTATTGCATTATGATTTGAATAAACAATAAATAAAGGAAAGTTTATTTTGAAATTCCATAAACGTAAGTTTTTCTACAAAAACAAAAACTTTTCCCCGCAAAATTTTTATTTCTATTATATTTTCAACCAGAAATTTCACTTTTTCTGTAGAACATTAAAATTTAATCCACAAATTTAAACACTTGTATTGCGTCTAGCTGTCGTGGTGTGTAAACATTTCAGTTAAAATGTAAAGCATACGTTGAGGCTGGGTTTACATGGGACCGTGCGTATGATGAATAATAATTATTACCATACACATGCTTGACCTTTTCACTTATTATAACATCCCAAAAATAAGTCTACTTCTCTAAAGTGCGCTTATCCAAGTTATAGATGTTGCAACCGTTGGTATAAATCGGTAAGTTATCAAGTTGGGTGTTTTGTCCACAAACAACACAACTTCATTTTGCAAACAAGTATTTTTGAATAAAAATGGAAAATAAACCTCGCACATGCTTAGTGCTACTGTACTTTTTTCAAGGCTTTTTGATTTACAAAATTTACCGAAAAACTTAAAAAGGATTTTATACGAAACGGACAAGTTGTCTCTTAGAATTTCTGAAATAACACTCTGTAAATGGAAAAATACTTTTTAAGTTAAATTCACTTCCATTTTAAAATCTTGATTCTCATAACTGCTATCTGTTCACTACGATAATAAACACGAAATAGGTTGAGGTTGTACAACACCGTCACTAACGTTGCAACCGGACTACAACTTGCCGAAAATATCAAAATATTTTTATTTTTTGTACAACCGAGACTAAAATTAATACAACGACCACACAAACGTTACAATATCGTATACAATGTCCTCACGTTGTAACAACGGTCGCAACGTCTATGGCTTGCTTTAACCGTTGAGCTGAATAGTTAGGACCTTTCGGCTTTTTGGCTAGCAATTCCAGCATATTTCTGGTAGATAAACCGATTAGTATAAGACATTCTGTCCATTATGGGAGAGAAATTGTTAAATATTCTGATACTGTTTAAACTTATTCATCATTCTATTATAACGCCAAGACTAGCTTATTCATGCTCAACAAATAAATTGTATTTTTATAATAAAATGAGTTGGGATAAAACTTTTCTATAAATAATGTTTGAAATACAAACACAAAACTGCCTGCACAATCATAATTGCAAAAACCAAGTCTGCTTTTGTTCTTACAAACATTTAAATATGCGAACACAACAACAATTTTTCTATACTGCAGTATCGCTTTACCACACAAGCACCTACACACCGACAAAATTAAAGAAAAATAAATTGCGATTTAACACTGGATAGCACATTTCTTTAATGTTTAAATTTATTCGATTACAGTAGTTTTTCAAGCTGGGAAATATGTCCTAACAAAAATATTACCACCTATTTTTAGGAATACTAAATGGAACCAATGTTCTTAATCTTAATTGCATATTTTTCACTAGCATGCTACGTACGCTCGTAATAGAAAATAGCCTTTCTGAGTTGAAGACTTTAGCTCCTGAAAACCTATAGATAAACGAGGTGTATTTCCCACTTAAAAATCAACAGTGACTTTTAGAAATTCGACGAAATGATTCTATTCGGAAACTCTGGATTATATTTATTACCAAATCAACTAAAATTCGTTGGTTCCATATAACGAGAAGCGACAAAAGTTAACTTAAACTTCGTGTTACCTTATCTCCGCTCTCACCGCCATTTAAAATTTTAAATATATTTTTAAATAAAAATTAAAATTTTATAATATCCACGCGACTATAAAACATATTTCAGGTTCTTCACATCCAGCAGCTAAAGGAAATTCTGACTAGGATACTTTATATTGTTAGACGCTGTGTCGTTTTCTGAACTGAAGTTTTAAAGTATTTTTTACGTCAGTATAAAAATGTGTAAAAGGTGTTAATGACTGCAACATCTGAGGCAAAATGCACATGATGCAAACTATTTTAGATAACACAATCATAAAGCTGTGTTACTAAAATCACGTACACACTTTTATACACCAATATACGACAGTTGACTCAACATATTGTAACATGCAACACGAAAACGGTTATATTCACTTCAGCCACAAATAAAAGCGGAAAAAATAATCGAGTGACAGCTAAAATTGTTTACTTTACTACACGCACGTGTTTAAACTTCATCTATGAAAGTACAACACACATACATGCGAAATACACTAGTGCGGAAAGTGCTGCAATACAAATAATGGAAACCGCGCAATAGAGAATCATGAAACTCACGAAATGAAAGCCAACAAAAAAAACAACAAAAGAAATTAAGCCAAGTTGATACTACTACACCGACTTCAATACATACACACTTGCACAAGGACTAGAAATATTTAACTTTATATCGGTTTTTAACTTGGGATTTTCCATATTACAAATCAAACTTAAACTTTTTCAAATTGATATTTCGGGTAAAAGTGTTTACCTCCTAAGCAGCTGGACCGATTTGGATGGGATTGTGTGTGTTTGAATTGGTATCCCTTTAGATACTCAATTTGACACGGTAAGCGGTGCTGAGGTCGGGTCCTAGAAATTTCGATTCTTTGAATTGAGCCTGCAATAAGTTTCATCAAATAGCGTCACAGCAATCTATCGAGGATTACATAGAAGATGGTATCCAACAGTATAACATCTGTCTCTGGAAAAGTACCACGACTAAAGTAAAAACAAAAATGATTTAAACAATATTTTCAATCCATGTGATTTTTAATCTAAACAATTATATGGCAGGATTTCGTACCTCACAATACATCTTGTATGGTAGCGTAAAAACAGCAATGTAATGTACATGTTTTGTCCCATATACAATCGGCGTAGTACGATCTATCAGATTATAACTAATCAAAAATTAAAATATTCTCCGAAATCAATTTATAACGATTACTTCCACTGTTTCCTGTAAAATTAACTTAATTTGCCAAAAATGCCATCTTGGTACAAAAATTTTAAGAAAAATGTTACAGGGTAATTTTTTAAATGTCTTCAATGCAAAACATTACTTTTTCCGCTGCAAGGTACTTTTTTCATAAAAAAACATTTTTATGTAGTTAATATTTTGGCAAAAAGCGACTTTTCCAAAAAAAAATTAATTTTTTTTGAGAAAGTAATTTTTTCTCAAGCAGCTACTTCTTTCATAATAAGTTATTTTAAAAAGAAGTAAATATCTTCACAAGCGGATACGATTCTCACAAAGTTGTTTGCTTTCTAATGAAGTTAATTATCTTTTCACAAAAAGTTATTTTAAAGAATTTTATTTTATGCAAAAATGAAAATGAGTAGTTTTTTAAAAAGCTAACATTCGTCCCTGTTCTGTGTTCCGGGTGGAACTAAAACGTGCGGAAGTGTTAAAACACTCGCATTTCACTAATTCGAAAATCATCTATTCTACATTCCACTATTTTGCACATATATGTATTTTAAAATTTATTGAAAAAAGTTTTAATCGAAAAAATCTGAATCTAATTCATTATATCAAGCTTTTTTATTCTAAATATAACGAAAGAAATTATTCGGAAGTGGAATACAGAGCAGGTAAAACATACGAAAATTTGTGATTCGAAACATAGAACAGCACAGAATAACTCATTTTTTACTTGAAAAAGCAGGACTTCAATTAAAATTAATTTAATATCATGGTTGACTAATATTGCAACACAATGGTAATGAAAATAAGAAATAAATGAAAAAAAAATAATAACAATTGTTAAACAGGAAACAAGAAAATTTATCAAAAATGTATTAAAAAGAAAAGTGTTAAACTTAGTTGAAACTTCCATTGTAATGAAAGAATGCGCTCCAACTTTTGGACTGATTTTTTATTTATTTATTTTCTAGGGATACTTAATGATTACCGAGGAATTTGCATATAATCCAAATACACATTCTCTGTATGTGTTTTAAAGGAATTTCCAAATTCCTTTTAATAATCGTTATTTACTTATAACATTTTGGGTAACTGAAAAAACTGTTAGGTTTGAATTTTTGTATTCCCTTTTTAGTTGCAAAAAGCTGCCAAAAAGACCTTTGATAAAGCTCAACATAATTATGATGCCTTTTGGGGGTAGTAATAAGAGGCTCTTTAACCCCGTGAACATTAGTTTCTCTGAGTTTTGTCACATAAACAATCGCAAGCTTTACAACACTTTCCAAAAGACTTTCCCCAATTAATTACCTTTATTGACGTGCATATGTATTTATTTGGTTAAAAGTTGCTGTTTACACAAATACAATAAATACAAACATGCAGCACATTCGTACACAACATTTTGTGTATGTGTCAGTCAGTGCGTGGGCAGTAGTGGCCGTGACCCCCAGGTAATACAAATTTGTGTAATCGTTTTGTTTCAAATCACAATATATTTTGTTTAACACGAAATCAATCATCCACGTTGTTACACTTTTGCTGTGGCGGCAGCAAAAAATAAATAATTAAACAATTCAACGGTGAAAAAAACAACTAAAAAATGTTGCACTGGAAATTTTAAAGACTTCATCAATTCATTGTTCAACAACTACATTTATTTTAATTTTAGTTTGTTTTTTCTGTTTTATTTTATTTTGTTTTTGATAGAGACAAGTTGTGAAACATGATATGGAAACTGACAAAAATTAAACACACAGAAAAACCAGGTGAAATAAAAATACATGCCCGTATTGAATATTTCTTTTAAAGTAATTTAGATTTTAGTTTGATAAATTTTATTAAACTGATATTTTAGAAAACCAAATTCACTGTTCAATCAGAAATTGAAATAAATATTTTTATATTGAGATAAGGATATAAATTTTTAATCAAAAATGTCCTTGACTAACCACCTTTGTTGTCTGTTGTTGTGCAGTTCGTTAGTAAAATTATTTTTTAATATAAATTTCTTGAAAAAAAGTGCTTGAAAATATGTTTACTTCAATGATCTTCAATATAAATGAAGTAACGTATTTACGATGATCAATTCCCTCGGCAGGAAGGCCAGCAAGGTGCTCGGATATAATAGGGCTACTTTAAGCTGGATCACTGCGTTAGTGACAGGACATGGAAACTTCAAGCACCATCTGGCTAAGATGAAAGTCGTAGAAGATGATACTTGCAGACTATGCCTGAAAGAGGCTGAGACGGTAGCGAACATTGTGTGTGAATGTCCAGCACTGGCTAGCATAAGGCTTAAGACCACGGGCAGACACTTGTTAGATGTGAATGCCATGGGGGAACTAAGCCTTAGACAAATGCTAGCAATTACAAAATACTCCGTGATGAGGAAGAGTGTCGACAGTTACAAGTCGAGAGTCTGAAATCACTTTACTCAAGAGTAAAGGCTGGGGCTAGCACGAGACTCAATTGAAAGTAAGGTGGTTGTGATTACGGATCGGTTCCCTGAAATCAATTTGAGGAGCGAAATGGGGGTCGAAAAGGGACCCAGAAAGTAAGTGGTCTGCTTCGATATCCCCCCATACATTAATAATAATACGATTATCAATTTTATTTAGATTAACTTGTTCTTTGTGTAAAAATGTTATGGTGGAGCATCAGCACAATGTTACTAATAATTTAATTTAAATTTGCTTTAAATGCGTTTTGAATGCGATAAAAAAAATTAAAGTAAGTAATTTTTCTTAATACTCATTCTTGAGCTGCTTTTATTTTTCATGTTAATAGACGACGACGCTTCAAAAAGATATACATAAAATTGAGTAACCCTAAGGAAATACTAAATTCTTTTAGCACCTTCTACTACATCGTCTTAATCCATTTCTTACACCCTGCATTAACTCTTTGTAAACTAATTTGGTGTAATCAATGAACTGAATGAAATAAATTTGACGTCCTCTGTGTACTGCTACAATGTACACAAATACAAACAAATGTATGTATGTATTTGAAACGAAGTGTTAATTTTTTTTATAAATGCCTGTCGTTGTCACTCTACAAACAATACATGTGTCGGGATGTGTTACTTTACGAGAATGTTTTTTTTCAAAAATTCGAGTATTTTTTTTTTTTTTGTAGTGGGTTTTGTTAAATGTCGTAAAGTTGTATCACATTTCCAGTTAAGAGGATTGTTTAATTTTTATTTTGGTTCTTTTTATTTTTTTCTATAGTTTTGTTGCTGTTAAGCACTTAATTAAAAAGAGTAAATCTAGTAAAGAAAGAAAGAAAGTATACACAGACATAGGGCAAAAACAATAGTGAATATTGGAGTTTTTAATTAAGAAAAGTAAACGGGCAACTGCGACTGCAACGAATCTTATTTACCCGACAATACGCTTAAGATTAACAAATCTGTTCACTGTATTTTACTGATGTAATTTTAACAAAGAACAACGAGGAGTTTTTACTGCATTATCGCAAAGTTATTTTTCTTATAGAAGAAATATAAAGAAAAAGTTGTTTGCTTATATTTCAGTTATATATGGGCCGGCTTTATAGAAAATGTATATGAGAGATTGGGCCATCGTATAGGTGTTTAAGTCATCTGGCGACTTCAGAAAGAGATAATATTTAAAGAAAAATTATCTTAAATAGGATCCTGTTTTTACTTTATTTCGAAAAATATTTTTATTATTTTAAACTTTATTCTAGTTTTTTATTTTATTTCCTGACGATGCTACACAAAGGCGTAGCGAAATATTGAATAAAATAAAATTAATATTTATTATACTTTATAATAAATGAAATTTTATTGAAGACCTGAAGCTTGGAAAAATTAGACAAACATAATTATTTTTATTATTTTTATAAAAATTTAAACATTTGTTTTTGAAATTTACTGCCTAAAACAGATATTGATATTGTTACGAAGTAATAATCAAACCTGTGTGAAACGACCTATTGTACATATACGCAATGGTATAAACATAAAGCAAAAACAATTGAGTAGCAAAAATCCCCCGAACCGCGATTCAACGTAGAAACAAAAACAACTTCTACAGAAAGAAAAAGTAAACAAAATATACACACACACACACACAAACACATATACAATACTACTAAGCCAGCAAATGAAACAAATGATGCGCAATTTCGCGTATGTTCGGGACATATCAAGAAGCGGCCGTGATATGTATATAAACGCGCCATCCACCGCAGAAGATATAGTTGACTTTGATATTTCATAGAGTGAATATCTGTGTGTACAAAAGAGTGTAAGTGTAAAGTAGTACTGAAGAGTTGTAAATAGAGCCTTAATTGCCGAATACTGATAAAGTCATTAAGAACTGTGTATTTTAATATTTGCATTTGAACGAACCCTAAAAATTAACGTTTATTGCGGTAATAAACGTAACAATATTTTGTTGTGAGGCAGCTACTTATGATTCACCAGCAGCGTAATTATTTGTCGTTAGTCGAAGAACAACAAACATCAAACATACAGCAAAGATATTACACTCAGTGTTTGTCTGTTTCGCCTGTATCTTTCAAAGCAATTTACACCTGTCATGCCGTTTCTTAAAAGTAGCACTTATGACAAGTTGAATAGTTATCCTTGGCTTTTTTTAAGTTGAAGAATTTCAAGCAGGCAGAGTGCACCTAATGGTGTTGATGATATTGTCGCAAATGCTTTGCAATTCTAATGACTTGACCTGTTGCCAAACAAGCGACTGCCGACAAATAGAAAAGTGTACATTTTTTGTATTTGTTTTTAGTGTTAGGTTGCCTTGTAGAGCAGACCAAAAATGGTGTAACATTGAACTTCTTAACAAATGTTTTTAATTTCTATGCAGTGGATTCTTCATCGCAAAAAGCTTGTTAAATTAGCACTTTAATTTTAATTACCTCGCAGAAAAAGTAATGGAGTTTTCAGACGTAAAGAACTTGAAAATTAAATAAAGAAACAGTTAAGTTTTGCTAATGCCATGAGAGATACTTTTGTGACATTTTATTAAATATTTGTGTTGACATATGGCTGGCAAATATGTAGTCCCAATGGGAGATGAAATGTTCCATCGCTTTTGAGACATTTGGTGACATGTGTACTTAATAAAATATTGGCACAAGTGAAAAGAAATGTTGGAGGATGTGAAGCATTCGTCTGCGATTAAGTTTTTATAGAAAAATACTCAGTAACCATTCCATCGATTGGAAAGGCAAGTATATAAAATGATTGACTAAAGTTCGTCTCTCAGATGATTCACCTTTAAGCTTCAGTGTGGCAGTTTAATTCTTATTGGTAACAAAATTTCTTTTCTTTATATTTAAACCTGTTCTACTACTGACCTACTAATCGACGAATTAAGCTGAGGGATCTTAAAGTCTTAATCACCTGCTTTGATGCTATTTTTATTTCTCCGTTTGCTTTTCTAGCGAAAATGTGGCATTTATTCTACACTTTGCAAGATTTTGTGTTCTTTGCCGAAAATAATGCATGAGTGTGAATATTCACCGTCTTCCCTTTTAGAAATGCCGCACGAACAATTTTAAAATATGTGACATGTTTTATGCTCCTTTCTCTAATTGCTCTTTCAAATACTTTGCTTTTATAAAGAGCAAAGTTAATTGTTGCAGATGGAGTTTGTTGATGAAAAAAACGATTAAATATTATTTAATTATTTTTGCGACGTTTTTTGTAATATTTTTGTTCTATTGTGGTCATAAAAAATGTGGGTAACTTTGCTAAGGGCTTCGCAGTTTAAATAGGAACTTTGTTCAGAAAAGTAGGCGCCGCTTAAAAAGAAAACAAATATAAATAAATCTTATAGAAGAGAATTGACGTCTTTAAGATATGAATCTTGCTACTAAAAGTTTCTACTGCACAAAACCAGCTATGGCTTTTTGTTTTTATTAATTTTACTTGAAACGTATTATTGTTCAGTATTTAAATACAACTTACACATTAACCCAATTAAAATGTTGGCCTGCATTGAGTAAAATAAATCACTTTCTCTTCCAATTAAAACTTATCCAATATCCTTCATACCCCAACACATACACATATACATACAAACCACTTGAAAATATCGTACTTTTATTACAACAATATTAAACGCATTTAAGCAAAACACCATCTGCTTCGAATCTCTGATTCAACCAATCGACCAATAATACAAATACTAATCTTTTACATCGGCATGCAAATCTAACTTTTATACGTACGGAATTGCTACTAGTTTGAATGTGTGAATGAAATCTGGCAAACAGCCAAGCCAAAAACTTTAATCCTTTAAATTACAAATAAAGGAAACTCAGCCAAACACTTAAAATAACAAAAAAAAGGAATAAAAGATTTAAACACAGCAAGGAAAGAAAATAAATTGCAAGTAAAAAATATTTGGAGGCTAAAAACATTTGTACGAATTTAAAAGTGAATGAATGAGGCCTATTTAAAAATTAAAATAATCTGAAAAAAAAAAAGATTTAATTTTGCTTTTGTCCCAAATACACGTACGACACATACTCCCACACAAACACACACACACACATACGGGTGTTTTTTTAAAGGCGCACAACTTTGATTTAAAATAATACATTGGCTTTGTTTCAACTGTAACTTCATGCCTCTTGTGTTTGAATGTGATTTCGGGAATGTAGGCGCCACGGCTGGCTTTGATGCAGCGCATACTGGAAATCTTATTTTCGAACACTTTTTCAAGCAAAAACGGCGTCGCGCGGAAATGGTCCACACAATTTTATGTTTCAATTCGCCCAAAGTTGGTAGATTTTGCACATAAACTAATGACTTCAAATACGCCCAGAGAAATTAATTTAAGCGCGGTAAATCGTATAGTATCATTGGCAAATTTACTGGAACATTTCGGAAAACAACGCATTCGCAAAATGTTGCCTTTCAAAAGTCGACTGTTAGAAACATTTGACACACATAATTAGTATTCATGGCTCTATACAGCTAGCCGCTGACGGTAATATTCTCGCCGATCTCATTTTGAAAGAACTAAGGTAAACAGTATTTTTTATAGATGTAGCGCCTCCCGTGGATTTTATTCACTCCAGAGAAATCCAGTTTATTGTCAGCCTATTGGCAGAAGGTACGAAGGAAACAATACTAACTCGGTATATGGAAAATAAAATAGCCGAGGATAAATGATACTAGAGTTGTCAGATCATGACGACTGTGTAAAATTTTAATCCCTGTCAGAAAATGGAGCCTTTAAAGATCCCCCGTTACTATTGCATACACATACGATTTTAGTCAAGAATTATTAAAACATGTTTTTTTTAGAATTTTCTGCCAAATAAAAAGCCATTTTTATGTGAAAATAATTTACACTGTTTCCAAACAAAATCTTGTTTATTTTTCCGGTTTCAATGGTATTTTTTTATACAACAAAAACCATTGAACAATTATAGATGAAGAGCCCGTGAATCCCAGATCGACGGTGTAGTGTAAAGGATATTGCGTAGTATTTGTCCTATTACAATATAGTACAAAGGTAACAACCTTGAGTCGCGTTTTCAGGTGGCAAAATGTATAAAATACTTGCTCAAAAATGTTATAATATAAAGGGTCATTTTTTATACTTCCTACGGGATACTATTAGAATGCGCGTGATATATTGCTGGGACATATCGCAAGAACTTCAGCTTGGATGACTGGCTGTGAAACAGCTGATTCTCTCGGGCATCCCTGCTAGAGTTCCATTTGATTAGTAGCATCTGTCTGGTAGAGGTTTTTCAGGTATCCAGTCTGCTAAACCCGCGCCTTGCATATAACAGACTATTACCTCGCATATTTTTTGTTGTAGTGATCGAGTGGATTTTGGCAGAGATACTTAAAGCTGCTTAACGAAATTCATTCTTGAACAGTTTTTCACATGCCTAGTTTTGCATATTAAAATCGGCATCTCCTTTCAGTTGCAGGCACAATATACGTGAATGCTAGAGAACCTGCTCTTTTGAACCAGAATGGTATGGTGTTCTATCTGTTGTGATCAGTTGGAATTTCAAATGTCTTTGAATTAGCCAACGACTAAACTTTAGCATTTAATTTGAATCTGCTGTTTTGAAAGGAAATTGTGTTGAATAATATGCTGTTACAAATATTAAAAAATATTTATTCTGGCACCGCAGTTACTCGCTTATATGACAATAGTTGTATTTATTTTTAATAATGACGTAAAATGTAAGTAACCATGAATATTGTAAAAATACATGTTTCTATCTAAAAGCTTATGCTTCTATAATCTGTGTACATAAGTGCAATCATACATTTGTGCAGATTTTCGAATATAAAAATTGTGTAAAACTACTGATCCAAGGACTGACCTGGCACCTCCATACATTCACTTAAACATGTGAATCGAGGGAGCCAATTCGGGTCACCGAAACGAAAGTGTAAATGATGAGGAAAAGTTTCACGATAAATATTATCCAAAAGTGTGGGATTGGAGCCTGATCGTACTACTAGTTCTGGCAGCCGATTTCAAGGGGATTAGTCTTATTTAAATTAACTGACAAATCACAGAAAATTCTAGAGACATAAAATAGTAGGCCTGGGATAAAAACGAATTGACATTGTTTCATACAGACTTTATTTAAAAGGACAGAGACCAATATACTGACGGTAGAATAGTCTAGAATCATGTCAAGGTAAGTGAATTTGACAGCCAAGAAGTAAAGTTTAACAATAGTGAAAAGTTGTAAAATGCCGAAAGTAGTTAAAAAGTAAAATTGGAATTATAAAATAGTGCTTAAGTATATATGTTTGGAACGATTTTCCGTCATCCCTTGTCAATTTTGGTTTGGTGACAAACCGGTTTCGGCTAGTTCGGTTATGTTCAGTGCCATTTTTATCGATAAAAATGGAAATATAGACTTGAAGCAGAGACAAAACATGGATGAGCTTATTAGTTGGAATATAACAAGAAATAAGACACGCAACCTCAATGGCTGGGCAAAAAAAAACTATCTTACAAATTGACCTATTTACGCTATTCTGATAAGCCAAAACCTGCCAATTAACTTATAGGACAAGTTATACTGCGTTTTTACAGACACGCGACTGCACATGCTGAAACAAGCGAGGGAACATTTGAAATTCCAATAGACTACATGCTGTCATTCAATGGAATAGCTGTTGACAGTAGGAGTTTACGTCCAGGCTGCCATGAGTCATCTTCAGTTTAATTTTTCATTCTGAACGACAAGGGATGACGGAATTTTGTTCCAAATATCTTTACAAATTGTATCTTTCATCTGTAAAAATTCTTCTCAATATTAAATATTTATATTTAATAACAAAATATTATAGCGCAAAACTAAGTACGAAAATATTTTTTGTAATTCATTTCTGCAATTTAACCAAAAAATTAAGTTTCAGAAGAAAGCATTCTAAAATTTTTTAAAATAAATTGCTAAAAAAAATTCAGACACAAAATTTTACCCTGAATACTGTTTCAAAAGTGTTCGTAGTGAAAACTTCACTGTAAGATTTGGTACGTCTTAATACGAATATTAGTCTACATTTTGACTTTTACTTGGAAGTCATATTTATGACTAATTACTAAAAAAAATTAAAAATTCACTGCTGAAAATTGTGTTAGAAAACTGGGGTTTTACTAAAACTTCGTACTCAGATGTAAAAATTTGGTATAACATAAAGTTATTAGTTATTAGAAAATGCAAAAACTATTTAAAATTTAACAACCCAAATTATTTTATTTGATGATTTAAAAAAAAAATTTCAAACCTTTAAATGTTTTATGATTTATACAAAATATTCTCTTACGTTATTTTCACTTTCAACAACCTGCCCCTCTTCTGCTATAAAATAGATTTATTATTTTTAATAAAAATAAAATTGCAAAAAATACAACATCGCTGCATAAATGCTGCCTGCTGCAAGCAAACAACACAACGAACAGATAATAATTTAAAATGGAATAAAAATAATTTTTACAAACCGAAAAACAAAAATTTATTCACTGACCTGGCAATTCTTTTTTAAATACTATTTCAACAATAAACATTTTTGTGTTAAAAAAAATATAACATTTGATTGTAAAATATTCGTATCCTTGTGTTGCTGATAGACAAATGATTGATTCTTTTAAAACAAACTCATCAACGTTGAGCAAATCGTTCTATTTTTCTTGCTTTTTTTAATGAATGTTTTAGTTTGAACATTTCAACACGAACTTAAACTTTTTTAATTCAATATGAAAATATTTGTGAAAAATTTAATGGCAGTGGTAAATAAACATTTTTTAATTTGGGATATTTTAAGGATAATTAAAGTGAAGCCACCCAACCAACAGGTGATGTTGGTACAGAAATAGTGTAGCAAGAAGGTTTAATGCATATTTTAAGCTTATGAGATCATGGCAAACCTGTGGCCATTATTAATTTTAAATATTAAAAGATTTTTTTTAAACAAAAACATAATTATTTGATGTTCATTTTAAACGTATTCAAATACTGATTTAGAGCAATTTTTACTCCTACTTCGCAGGGCGTATGAGGGATGTGCAAATGAAAATAATCATTAGTGACCGCTCCAGGTAATAATTACTACATATTGCCAACTGAATACTCGTATTATCGTAGGCTGAACTGCAATACCGAATAGATATCATCAAGTCTAACTACCGATTTTAGAGATAAGAATAATTTCAAATAATGACTGAAAATGGTAGCACAAGCATTTCGTTTATCAATTTAAACTAATAAAGATTTTAAAATCGATTTTCAGACATTTTTAATTTATACTTTGTTATGAATAAATTTCGCACTTATCTAGACGGTGATGGGCAATACTTTTAATAGCCCGTTTCTTAAAATAAATCGAAAACTTTAATAAAAATGTAACTATCTTATTAATTTTAACTAGTATTTGCCTAATGGTCGAATTTCGAGCTCTCTACATTCGTCTAATGTGGGTAGGAAAATTGACTAAACGAATGAAAGATAATTGATTAATTATACGCACCCATGGATGTGTTGTGTGACCACCAAAAGTTCTTCCACTCGTTTTTGGGCCACATGTACTTATGTATTTTGCTTCTCTTACTAAATTCGTAGTTTGTATTAATAATTAACTTAGTTTTAAATGGTAGCACTGTTTTCATACAACTCTACCATGACTGACAAATGATAAGCTGGTATGGATGCGTATACGTGAGACTCAACCAAACAAGCATAATAGTAACACCTACTTAATAATTTTAGAATCTTATTCAACTTTATTATTTAAGCCTTTGGCAGACAGCAAATAGTTGGGCCAGAATTTAATTCGACTTAACTACTTGTAGCTTAATTATTTTAGAGTTTTACTCAACTTAATTAAGCTAGTCTCTCGCGCCACCTACTGGTAGCGAAACTACTGGTGTTTTCGTGTCAGGCCAGAATTTTATTCGCCCTGACAAGACAAGCCAGTGAGTAAGGTGACGCTAAGCCGCTTGGGTCAGAATCTTATTCGCCTCAATTTGTATAGGTGAGTAGTGGATAGACACTCATCAGGCGGTAAACGGTTAGGTCAGAATTTTATTCACCCCAACCGAGTGCGTTCGGAGTTGAGTGAGCAGAGGAGACATCTCTTAGCTTCGGGCCAGAATTTTATTCGCCCCGACAAGAGAGTCAATCCTTGTGCCATCACCTAGAGCAGTAGCCATACGAAGAGAGTCCATCTGAGTGAGAGGCGCAGAGCTTCTGGTATTGTCGACTCAGGCCAGAATACTATTCGCCCTGACTAGAGAGGCCAGAATAAGAAGTGCTCTCGTACCATCGGGCCAGAATTTTATTCGCCCCGAAGAGAGAATCGGCTCATGTGCAACCGCAATGAATAGTGGCGGTATCTTCTGTAAACGTCGGATGGTGTGAGAAGCTAATGAGAGTACCTACGAATGTGTCCATTGCAACCGAAGGAATTTTGTGACGCGCTGTATTTATTAATTTAAGTTGATGAATAAAGATTATAACGTTGTTGAAAACAGTTTTATTAACTGTCTTGTCTCTATCTTGGAAACAAATAAATATTTTCTTGTAACGAACTCTGGGAGCCGCGAGCTCTACTCCAGCGAACTGTGAACATACGTCGTTACAGTTGTTTATGTTACAACTTAGATTGTGTAACGGCCAAGATAACAACTTGCCTTTAAAGTTCGTGTTAATAAAAGGTAACTTTAGTTAACGTGAGAAATAAAGTGGCCTTTAACTATTATTCGTTATTACAACTGCCTTGTAAAATAAAATTAGTCTTTCACAAGAGCGATAACCGACTACTTTTGACAAATGAATTGTTTTTTTTTTTTTTTTTTTTGTTCGCAATTTTGCAACTTCAAGTTAAAGGTAAGAACTTCCTGCCTTTAGCTTATGGGCAGTTTTATCTTAAAGTTCATTCATAATAACGAAAGACGCATAATCTTGCCGATAACATGCTAATTTTAGCTATCGCCAAGTTGTAAAAATGGCCCTAAGTTTAGTAGCAATTTCGGACCTTTATAACTCTTAAAATACTAAACCAATCGTAATAAAATGCAGATTGTTCACAGCTGTACTTTAATAACATACTTCTTGTTAAAATCGGCTGTTTAATATAAGCGTAAAAGCGATAACAAAAAATCCTCTTACCTATTAATTATATAGAAGATTTGTAGAAGCAGATATACAGCTTTTCCCTTCCTTCAGTATTCTCGCCTGTGTGTGCGCCTTGGTAGGCTATAATGTAGTGCAAGTAGAATGAATAAACAAAATAAACTTGCGTGTACTAATGCAAAATCTTTTTTATTTTTATTTTATAGCTATTCTGATCTTGCATATATGTTTAACTTTGTGTAGCCTCTAAGCTTGTAGGCAAACAAGTCTTTAAACTTGCAGCTACGGTTTGTGCTTGCATTCCAATCTTATGTTTAGTACAATATTTTGTGATTGTAAATGAACGGGTGCATTTGCACATTGTAGGAAGCAAATATTGGTTGAGCAACAATAAAAAAAGGCAATAAATGTTCATCCTGACCCCGGTACAATATTCATTTGGAACCAACGTGCACATGCATATTTGCTCCGGTTTTACTGCAATTTTTCCGAAACAACATCAACCATCAGCATTTGTTATGAATGCCAAAAACTCAAACAACGACGTATGAATGAACAAAATTGTAAGGGACGTGATTGATGTGGTGCTGCTAATGGTTTTGCACAGTTTGACTTTTTGAAAGCTGAAAACATAATTTTTATTATGGCAAGGGATGACGGAAATTCTTTCCAAATATCTATGTATATCAAATTAGCCTGTAGGAAAATTTATTTCACGAAAGAAAAAAATCCAATATTCTTCGCTATCTGACAAAAATGTTTACCAGTTATTTCGTATTGGGTTCCCAGCATAAATCAGCATGTGAGAGCAAGTAATGATCATTTAATCATTGGCCCACGTATGGTTGGATATGAGAATTGGAAGAAACCCATAATTCTAATGCACCTTTGCCTTTAATAAAATAGTTCATCTTAGTTTTTCAATTTAAAATCTTAAGCAGATGCGTTAAGACCAATATATCTATCCCAGCCAACATTTTCAATTGTAGTTGGCACTAAATCGTTACATTATTATGGTGTGCGTTTTCTTCTCTGATCATTTTGATCGGTTCACTTTATTGCCTTACTAGCGTGCATAGTGCGCTTTTTGGATGACGAACCGGAAATATCGTTACACCAACTACAGTGTATTGCAATTAAGTCGCTTCTTACCAAATACTCGCTCGCTTTTTTAATAACTTCGTTATATTATTCGACGGAAATCGCAGCACTCATTCAATGCATACCAGATAATCAATCTTATACATTTTTGGATGCATTCATACCTCCATCATTTGATAAAGAATGTTAAAAAAAAATTTACATTAAGTAGTGACGAAAATGTTACTTTTTAGTCAAATCCATCTTCCGTATGCTGGCGGGTTGGTGATAAGAATTCATCCCATTCCAGTTTGTTTTACTTAATTGCCATTTGTTGATGGTTGTGAGAGCGAAAACTCTCCAGGTCCGCTTTAAACACAAAAATTCAATGAAATCGCAGAAGTGTTTGTGGTAGCCGCGGTCATAATTACCAGTGTCATGCCAAATGCAGTTTGATGTTTGAATTTACTACAAGAAGGAGCATACATACTACTCATAAAAATGTAAAATCCATGGTACAATGCGCCAAACTAGTCTATGTATGTACAAGTTCAGGTCTGTTGTACCCAGTAAACATCTCATGTCGGAGAAGATTTTTTTCGCAATTTAGATACAATTTCTCTAGGGTTGAGTTGAAAATATTACATACTCCAAGAAGGAATTCGTGCAATTCTTAAGTTTAATATTTTGTCTGTCATCTCATATCTGGAAAAATATGTTGTCCGGGGAAAAGAAGTATGCTCTCTGAGTATATTCATGTATCGTACATATGTGTTGTTTGTGTTCCTGAAGTGTTTTCGGCAGGCATAAAAGCAAATCAGCTGCAAGTTTGTGGGCGAATATTCACGATTCATTACATACGAGTTATATATATAAAACTGTATACAGTGGGGTACAAACATGTTGGAGTTGGAGTTTTGTCACAATGATGACATTCATAATTTCTAGGAGTCGGATATTTATGTTGTGCCCCTTAACAAAGGCAAATATTTGATGGCTAATATTTGTTTTAATTGTATTGGTAATTTATGTTAAGATTGTAAGTATACATGTAAGTATGCATTGCATATGCATTTAAGCCAAATGCCATCAACGCCACCAACACATTGCTCTTGCGAGTATAATTCAAACAAAATGTTCGCATAGGTCAAACCCTAAATAGCAAATCGACATGCTAACTTAAATATGCAATCAAAACTTAACAGATATTCGTATATCTGTTACACCAACAGGCTTCCCTCGCATTTAAAGTGTTCAAGTCTAATTTCCCTTTGATCAACCTCTTGGCTACAGGTGCATTCAGGTGTTTGAATTCAAATATACATTTTCCAATGACTTATTTAGTAACGAATAAACATTACGTCTGCACTTAGGCATATAATTACTCATGTACATATGTGTGTATGTTTCATACATAATGCAGCTAATGGTTAATTCTTGCTAAATCAGATGTTTAAATGTATTTAAGGAACGAATTTCAATATTTTATTTATTACTTTAGTCACAAAGCATACGTTTTTTACGCTTTACTGGGGTGGATAAGTAGATATCCCCTACACCATGAACTATTCTGATTCCTTAAATGATTAAAAATATCTAAAAACTTGTTAATGTATGGAAAATCACATTGGCAAATTTCATTATTTAACTGATCCTAAATACGAGTGAAAGCTAATACAATGCGTTTAAAAAATTGTTCTTAAGCGAAATATACAGTAATATCTATGTTCTCTATTTTTGAATATTTAAGTGAATTTATTGTCAGTGTCATTATTCTGCTGAAAAAATGTTTATTTTTCTAATAAAATCACCCTGTCGGAATATCAAATCAATGCTTTTTTAAAAAGCAGAGAGTATTTACAAATTTATTTACGTTATATTTAGGGATGCATCGATACACTTTTTTGCCAATACGATACCGACACTCAACAAAAGTATCGATAGTGAATAAAATTAATATATAATGTAATCTGTAAGATGTTGGGATTTTTTTATTTGAATATTTATGATTTAGTGGGAGATACGTATATTGATATATTGTTGTTTCGGCAATAATACATATGTATATCGTCGATACCGATATATTAGAAACCCTGAAATATCGCCGATATATTGTTATCGGATGCATCACTGTCTGCTTAAGTTGTAAATAAAATTATATTTTTGTTGGTTGTTACAACAAATTTTATTTCCTGATGAACTCTAATATAATTAATTATAAAAATGTCAAGAAAATCCATAACTTCAATTAAAAACTTTTTAGACCAATTTTCCAAAAAGTTATGCTATGTTCAGACATGCACCATCAGTCAATTAAATTCTAAATAGAGTTATAAACTTTGATGTTCACACATATGCAATTAGCTTACTCATTTATCATTTGATGGCTGAAAATGTGCTCATTTTCTACGTGAGAAGAAATATTTTAAAGAAACTAACTATATATTCTTTAATTATCCAAACTGTTTTTTTCTTAAATTTTTTTATTCACAATCAATATTTCGCTACGCCTTGGTGACTATACGTAAGGAAATAAAATATTTTATAGGAAACTATTTTATAATACCAATAACTCAGAGAATTAATTTTAAAGCAAATACAGGCAATGTTGCTCAGATACATTGGCACTTAGTTCATAAAATAACATTATTAATACGAGTATTATTTATTGCAGGTTGATTTATGTTATTTAAATAAGTTACGTGTAGATGTTCCTGTTCAGTTAGAGTATAATTTTGTGTTTCTCATCTGTTGTCAGCATAGTTAATATACGTGTGTTTACAGGTTACATCTGTGATTTACAGACTAGCGCATACACACACATTTAATTTTTCCTGCGTGGATTTTGTTTGTGTGATGGCAGAACAGCGAAGTTTGAAGAACTGTTCGGACAAATCTGTTTTCAACACGAACCAACCATCAACAGCGGCGTCTTCATGGCCCAAATCCCTGTGCGAACAACAATCGGCACGTTGGCAGAACAGATCTATGGCTAGTCAAGACGTCATGTTGATTTCTGTGACAAACATTTATTCATATGCATAAGAATTTCATTATGAAATATTTTATATCCAGAAAGGCGCACCGAAAAATCGATTATAAAAATACATATTTAAGAAAAAAAATGTATTTAACATCTTTCAGCTTATATACGGCCATGTTCCGACACTCGCATCTCACACTAAATTTGCGATTGTGATTTCAACTCGAGTTTTGGCGAGTTTAAGTCGCAAGAATATACTGAAGTGAACTGCTGCATTTAAACTAAATTAGTTTTTAAAGAAACTACAAAGTTATGAATAAATTAAATTAATAGTGTTTTCTTTTTATTTTAGTCAAAACTATTCACATTTTGTAACAAACTTTTTCTAAAAAATTAAATTTAAAAACGTTCCTTGCTTCTGCAACTTTTGCCTCTGTATTTATTCTTTTGCACTGGCGATGTCAATGAACAGCTAATACGAGTCATCTTCGAAAAATATACGCAGCTAATGCTGTAATTAATTCAAATGAAATGCCCGGGTATTTTTTTAATATTCTAGGTTCAGGTATTAGAAATATTAAAAATACAGAGTTTTCTTTATTGAAATTGTCCAAGCTTGCTGCTCAAATTTTGATTCCTAACTGTCAAACCACATATAAAAACATTTCTTTTATGATGGATTTTATACAACAAAAAAAAGAATTTTTTGCTTGAGAGTGTTATATGGATCGCCCATAAATGGATAATTTGAATGCAGTTCCTCAATTGCAAAAAGTACCAAATAAACGACAAAAATACTGAATTTTACATCCCTGAACTCGTTAGTCTCATTACATGCAAAGCTGGTGTATGGTACGTCGGTGTAATGTGGATGGCATTTTTGTTTACTTTTTGTCAGTGCTGTTTTGTGCTCTTTTAATTGAGTCTTAAAACAGGTTGAAAAAGAAGTGTTGATAAAGTAAACAATTTGGGTGTGCTATAAAAATAATAAACAGAGTATAAGTTTTTATTTCCGAAAACTTTTGTTTAATAAAAGGCTGGTGTTTTTTGTAAGTTAAATTAATTATGTATTGTCTTCATTCAAGTAATCTCATCACAATAACAATAGTCAACTCGGATTTTGTGATCTGCCCAGTCAATCATAAAAAAAAATCCCACAATATTGAATACGGATGCATGCTTTTATGTATCCTACTATATGCATTCATATGTGTGTATGCTGAATGAGTTAATATAAAAAAAATAAATCAGAGAAAATTTTAATATTTGTTTATAATAAAAATGTTAATTAAAAGATTTGCTTGCAAAAATTAGTTTTAGAATTTTGTGTCTGCACAAGGTGGGAGAAAGACGGCAAATGACAAAGATCTGATAGATGACAAATGTTTTTGTTATATTTTTGGTGTAGGAGACTACTAGTTTTTATTTGACCTGTGGTACCTTTTTATTAATTAATACAATTGCACTTTATATTGTTTACAAATTGATACAGATGTATGAAATCATCATACGAGGTTTGATCCAGGAGTTATAAAAATGTTTTGTTTAATAAAGTGGGATTTATCTAATGTTATTATTTATTGTTATATCAAAATATAATTACATATAACCTAATCATTGCAAAATCTCTTTAGCTCTGTGTTTGATATACATATGTAGGTATCATAAAGGATACTCGCACCGGCGGCTATCCAAAAGCCTTAATTTAAAGCACCCTCATAACTTTGCTTCCTTTATTCATAAAATAATGAAACGTGAAACATAAGGACACTAAGTACAGGTATCATTTTGATATCAGTACTTTTAAGGGCCGGAATTTTTGGATAGGAACTTGGCCTTATTTTCACATTTATGTTATTGTGCGAATTTATATATACAAGGGATGACGAAAATAATTTGGATTGAATTAATATTTTTTATGTTCGTATTTATATACATATGTAAATAGTTAAATTTTCATCCAGTGTACTAGTAAATTTTGTATGCCTTGTTAAACTCTAAGAGTGTGTGGATATTCACCGGTTTTAAAAATGGTATATCCCCAAGACCTCCTTTTTGAAGAGCGTGTATGCAGCAAATACAAGGATTACAAATGAAAATCCAACGTTAAGCTCTTCATACTGTACGCTTTTTCTTCGGTCATAAAAAATGTTTTCGAGAAAAAGTTTTACCGAATCCCGCTAAGTAAGCATCTGTTTCGCCAAGATTAATATGTTCTACAAATATGCCCAAAAGCATGGTACCAAAGTGTATCTCTGACTGACTGCAGAACTAGTCCGTTAGTAAATGTTTCACTGTATTTAAATTATATACCTTAAAACAAACCAGCTAAGTATTAGGCAAATTTTATTTTTTATATTCACATCCATTCACTGCTTTACTTTATCACAACATTCATCTATATACTCAACAAGCACCTAAAGGAACTTATATACAAAACAAATTAAACAAAGCTCACATCGAAATGACTATTCAGATATTTCTATATGTTGTTGTAAATGCATGTTTGAATTTAATTTAATTATTTTTGTGTAGTTTTGATAATTGATGTTGTTTTCCTAATATTTTCTGTCAAAGCGCATTATGGCATTGAAATGTTTGTACGCAGAGACGTGTTTAAATCAGAATAAAAAAGAATAATCAATTATTTTGTCTACGATCACATATATGAGCTAGAGAGTAGGGTTTGCATGAAACCCCACAACTTTTCGAAATCGATTAATACTTTCATTTTTTCTTTCAAACAGATTTAAAATTTTCATTTATAACTTTAATAACTAATATGCATAATTGATGGAGTTATACAAATAAAAATAACCTCCCCCCAAAACTATATTATTAACTTTCACCTAAATCGATTCGAATCGAATTTTTGTTAAGAGTATAGTACTTTTCATTTTATTGGTTTTGTATAGTAAACATTTATTTTTTACAACAAATAATTTGTTCTTAACAATTTTTAAGTCTTGCTGTTTTAATTCCATCTTGTTCTATTATAATCGAGCTGCAAAGAGCATTAATACCCTATAAACATGCTTTGACCTGTAAGAGATCCATAAGTACCATTTTTTGTACCGAACATATTATTTCATAAGTATTTTTTTTTTTTTCATTTTACAAATTGTGGTTGCAGTTCTATTCTGTAAAAGTTGTAGTCTTACTTTGTTTAGTTGCTCCTGAACTTTTAGTTAAACAAAGATAAGGTCTGTTCCAGGTACATAACAGAAAAGTCCGAATTAGTCCAAACGCGTTCCAGATAACAATTTTTGTGCAATTTTGAGAAAATTAGAGAGTAAAATTTTTCATTTCCTGTACAAAGTCGTACGAACTTTTTCTTTGGGTAAGTTCGGACTAGAATTAAATTATCAGCTGTTCTTTGTTTATATTTAAAAATCAAAAAGTTTTTAATTAATGGAAGAAAGTTTTTATTTTATATTTATTAAAAAGCAAAACGGAAAATTTTTCCAATAAACTTGAAGTTGTAAGTACATATATTTGTGCATATTTATCACTTTATTTAATAAAAAAATGCTTTTATCGATCAGTTAAGAAGTTATGGACAGCTGCTGCCAATGATGCAAATGTTTTGCTTTTAAAATACATATTATGCATTTTAAGCATATAAAATTACTAAAATAAAATTTATTTGAGAAAGTAGGCACCATTAGCATTTAAAGATGTTCAATTGTGGTTTTTTGCGTTCCAGCAATTTCGGACAACTTTGGCACATTCAGAGAGTAATTTTCTTTTTACTCTCAATAGTCCGGACTATTTTGTTATGCACCTGGAACAGACCTATAAAGTATAATTAAATTTGAAGACGCAGTCACTTAATTTTTTCTGCGAATACGATTACGATTAAATGGTATAATTAATCGTAATTACGACTACAATTGTAATCTGCATGCAAACCCTAAAGATGAATGTTTTTTTTTAAAGAAATTGTTATTGTTTGAGGTTTTTAGAAATATGTGCATATACATACATATGTATATGTATGTATGTTAAGTGTAGTTTAAGAAATTTCTTAATTTTTTGAAGGTACTGCAGAATACTCGTATTAAGAATATTTAGCAAACGTTTTAAGCTTTGTTTAATTTCTATATAGGGATTAAATTTTAAGTTTTAAAGTTCACATATTTCACATCAATGCATAACAAAAGACACAATTTTGAAAAGTTTTCATTCAAGGCAAGATCCCTTGTGACTATATCTCGTCACCCAAAGACGCCTTACATTCCGATGTAATAAATTTATTTATTATACTGATTTGTTTATGTCATGGTTTTAGTCTTCAATCGTGTTTTTGATTTTCGGTATACATTTGTACTGTTGTGATACGCTAAGCTAAGATTAGTGTTTCTTATATGTACATAGGTACATGTATATTTAATTATATAACCTACAATTATGGTAAGGACCAAAGTTTTTGCACAAATTTCGTCCAGGTGGTATTAAAGATCCCAAATTTGTTTTAAAAAAAAGTAAATAGTATGCATCTACCTTTTATTTTACAAACTATTTAAATGATGACTGAAAATTGTATTCGTTTTTAAATTTCCCTCAAACATTTACAGTTAAATTCTGCATTCTTTTTATATCATAGTAATAACATTGTTCAAAAAACAACAAAAAAATCTCTACCATCAGTCAGAAATTGATTGAGCCAGTTTGTCTGTTTCTGTAGCTCAGTTTAGTTTGTTTTACGCTCTTGAACCGACAGCAAGCAAAAATTATAGAAACGCGCTTTAAGATCGAAATTTGAAAACGAGTTTAACTCACTTCAACCGCTCGCTTTACAAAACAATACACACACGTAAGCTTAAAAATAGTAAAAACTAAAAACAATCGTAAAAAAGTTTGTATAAAAAGAAAAAAGTCTTGCAAGAACGTACTATGAAACACATACATACATATTATATTATATACATACTAATAAATACAAATAAAATGTGTTCTGTTTTTAAAATGAAAGCATAACAAATAAATTTAAAAAAACGCATAAAAAATGTTTCAAAAAATGTGTAACTGTGTGAATGAATAAAATAAAAATGTTATTAAATTATTCAAAACATTTAAAAGAAAAACACTTAACCGAATTATGTATCATTGAAACATTCATTTGTATTGGTCTAAAAATTATTATTGGGATTTTTTAAATTATTTATGTATGTATATAGTTAAACAATACTTTTTTTTATCAAGTGATAACTAAAGAAATATAATTGAATTAAAGAAATGTTAAAATATAATTTAAAGTCAAATTAAGAAATAAAAAAATAAAGCCACAACAACATGCAACAAGACAAGTCCATACCAGTTGTACAGCATCATCATCACCACCGCCTTTTAGCCACTACTTGAGCATTCTTGTTTACTTCAAGGCAGACATGCACAATATACACATCTTTGATACAGCAGCAACTGTTTTCAAACATACGGAAACCTCAACCAACTTTATATATATAATTTTTTTTGTTTTGTTTATTAACGTGTGTACCTAACAGCAACCAGATTTCTAAAGAAGTAAAGAAATGTGTTTGTTGTTGTTTTCTTGTTGTCGCTATTATTGAAGTTGGGCTTATTTGTCAATGCAACTTGTTTCTATAAAAAATTCACAAAATTATGAAGTTACATGTTAATTTTTTTTTTAATTTTAGGAAGCTAGTAAAATTTGTATAATTGTTAGTTAGTTTTAATAAAACTTTAAAGTTTTAGTTTTTCAATGACATTTTTTAAATCCATCTACTATGAACTACTGTCAATGGAAATGTTCTCATAATATTTTATTAAACAGAGCAAGGTTGAAAATCTAGACAAATCACTTTCATTTAAATAAGTCAATGAAAAGAATAATTATGGAAAGTGTAATGAATGATCAGCATATTAACGGAGAAACTTTCGGCTGAAAGGATTTTTGCAGAGGTTCAAAAATTGTTTGCTTAAAATTAGTTTAGGGCAGACCACCAAAACAAAAAGAACACCTAAGGTTTTACATATAATATGTAACATCGAGAATATTTTGTGTCGGAATGCTATTACTGGAAGACCTGTGAAGTAGCCATTCAAATTATTGTTAAATGTCTACAATGTATTAAACCTTTAAAAGCCAATATGATAATATATCCCAGCAATAAATAACCCCAATTTTTGGAGGCAGTGCATACTTTTTCTGGCGCACAATTGTGCTTCATAGTAAGCACTTAAAATTTGACTATTTATTAAGTAACTGTATGGTAGGTAGGTATATTTTTTAGCAATGCAGGAAAAGTAATATATTTGCAATGTGAAATTGATAATCGCTTACTACGCTAGATTTAAACTGACTTTCTCTGCTAAATCAAAGTTAATTTTAAATATTTACTAAAACCAAACAATTTAGTTCTTAATTTCAATTAATTTTAGGTAAGATTATTATTAAAAAATTCGCCTTCTTTAAAGCTTACATAAAAGATATAGGAAAATTTTAGATGTAAATTCATTTCTCCTACTAAAAACAATTAAACTAAAAAAAGGAGATCTGGGAAGGCTGATAGCATTAGAAGTGTAGTTCTTAAACACGTTCGCGGATGGTTATATAGTTCCTTACTTTTATGAAACCCTATTTCATTGCACGAGTCACAACGAAACACAATAAACTGATTACGGCCTTCAAAGCAGTTATTAGTTAAATTAGGATCATTCGGTTTGAAAGTTTTTGCATTTTGAACCAAATACGATAATTGATTTCCAAACGTATGAGTTTATGTTGTTCTTTCTATTTTTGGGAATCATGTAGTTAAAGACAGATATTTCTGAAAGATAAATTGACACGTTCGCGGGCAGTACAAATTGCAATGAGTTGCCAAAATTGCTGTCAATTTATTTTTAATCAGTTGTGGTAACCGACATTTTATTAACTGCATTTTGTAAGAGTTGTCAGATTAACATATTTTAATAATTATATAAATAAAGTATATAAATACAATTCAATCCAAACAGTTATTATATCAGAGTGTCGAAATAAGTATACCAATTTGATGAATATGGACTAGATCTTAAAAAATATACAATGCTTTTTAATATTTTTTATTATTATTTCTTTAAGCAACAATAAAAGATATTTTTAGCTGTTATTTTTTTCGAGCAGAAATAAAAGTTATATTTGACTATTATTTTTTCGAGCAGAATTAAATATTTTTTTTAACTTATTTTTTTTTAGCAAAAGCTTTATATTTGCAGTAAGATAAAAGTTATTTTAACATTATTTTTTTTAGTCGAAATTAAAGTTATATTTGATAGAATTTATATTTGCATTTAAATTTTCCTATAGAAATTACCTACCCCACGACCTCATATAATTTACGGACCTAAATGTTGGACCAAATTACAACAAAATATCCAAATTTCTGCGAAAACCGAAATTTAGCAAAAAAAAAATTCTAAATTTCCCCAAAATTTAAAATTTACAAAAACATATAAAAACTGGAGTAAAACAAATTTAATCCGAACTGATAACAAAAACAGAAACTTTACCAAAAACACTGCAAAAACCGAAAAATTTTTAAATTTCACCAAAAAATTTAAATTTTACCAAAAATTAACCTACATACGAAAAATTAAAAATCAATATTTTATGAAAAACGTTTAGCAAAGTTCGTTGGGATAAACTAAAATTTAATCGAAAAACCATCAAAAAATAAATTCAAAGAAGCGAAATTATAATAAAAACATCTCATTTATTTGGTCGAAACTAAAAGGAAATTTTAAAAGTAATAAAGCGAGTAAATCCGGAGGCCAAATATTTAATCTTTAAACAATCTTTTGCACCGGAAAAAATCTGTAGTACTTCTGCATTTTTAGTAGTTCATACTTGGGTGAAGGGTATGTAAGATACAGCGCAGCTTTTTTTAGTGTACAACTTACGTACATTAAAGGACTTTTTCATATGCTTAAATCTGATAAATAATTAATACTTTTGCCTTAAAAGAGTAAAATCTAAAAATAACCTTTTATTTCTGCTTGACAATAACAAAAGATAATAACTCTTTTTTTTGTGTCATGAAGAAAGTCATAGCTGTGGCGGTCCCTCTTGCAGAATAATTAAAATAATTGGCTTTGAAATTTAAATGCTACATAGTTCATGCATCACAAAGAAAATTAATACCATCATAGACTTCACATACGCCAACGCAAAGGTCATAACAAAACGAACACAAAGAGTATATAATACTATCCTGCCGACCATATCTGGTACAATTATAATATAACTAAGTTCTTTGATGTCTCACAAATAAATATTGATGAAATTGCAAATAGAAAGACTAACTTTAACATTAAAAAGGGTAATAAAAACGTCATGCGTGCAAAGATACTTTTCTAATACTTTTATGCGTATTCATTCGTATATTTCCAGAATAAGTTTAACATAAAATTTTAAACAATTTTACTTTCATAATTATTTCTATATAAGCACATACATACTTATGTATGTCCAAAAATATATAATAATACCAACCATTAAAATTTATTTTTTTTAGCTACTGGTGGTAGATGACGAGAAATAAAAAATGCCAAAAAATAGAACTTTGATATATTTGCTCTTGCTTTTAGCAAACAGTGTTTTGATAATTTGTAAGTTAGAAGATGCCTTATCTAAAATATAACCAAAATTACTTATATAAAACTTCTATTATTTCCTACCAGGTGAAACAAATTATCCACCTATTTTCCGTCAGGTTAACAATAATATTGTACTTTCGGAAAACACCCCTGTCGGATCGGTTGTCTATCAGTTAGAGGGTTCTGATCCTGAAGGCAGTAATGTTACCTATGGTTCCATAGTTTCCGATTATTTTGAAGTTGATCCCATATCGGGTAATATTACTTTAATAAAATCTTTGGACCGGGAAGAAAAAGACAGTCTTAAGCTTTTAATTACAATACGAGACCAAGTGTCCGAGGAAGGTGAATCAGAATTAGATAACATAGTGCAAGAGACAATAACAATTATAGTATCGGATGAAAATGATAATGCACCGGAATTTCAAAACGTAAGTTAATATGTCATTGCGAAAACTTTTTTAAAGATTATTGTCAAAAGATTTAAAACATGTGATGGAAATAATTATTTAAATTTTATATTGGAATTTAGAACAAAAAGCAACAAGTTTTCATTTAAAATCTAGTAAAGACGTATGCCTAATTATTATTTGATACTTCTTAGACCCCGTACGGAGCTGATGTTAATGAGGACACCCCTATCAATACTGTTATCTTTAATTCAATCCTCGTAAAGGATCGTGATATTGTGGGAGAGAGTTTGGATTTGAAATGCATACCGCAAGAACAATCGCCTGATGCCTGTGATAAGTAAGTAAAAATAATCATAAGGAATCCAACAACTATCGAGAAATTTGAGTAAACATTTACTTCTCGAAAGTGAAATTTTTTTAATATATTGTCTAATAATATTAGATCATTCATGCATACATACAATACGACCATCTATTGTTGCAAAGTACGAGTATTCATTATTATAGAAAAATAAATTTTTTTCTTCAAACTTGACTAAGGATAACGGAAATTCGATCCAAATATATATGTCAAATCAGCATGCCGCGAAATCAAGATAAAAATTATAAGACTATGACAAGGAAGGATAGGTATGACTACATTTTCATATGTAAATATAGTCTATAACTATCCTTGAAGGAGATTTTTTGAGGCTTACGGGCATGTTCTGACACTCGCGAGAGTTTCGAACCGCATGCGAGTAGCAAATCGCCAAACTTATTTCTGCATGTTCTGCAACTCACGCGTTTTACTTGCGATTTGGTTTTGAAAAGTTTTAAAAGAAAACTCTGTATTTTTAATATTTCTAATACCTGAACCTAGAATAGTACAAAAAATACCCTGGCATTGCATTTGAATTAATTACAGCATTAGCTGCGTATATTTTTCGAAGATGACTCGTATTAGCTGTTCATTGAAATCGCCAGTGGAAAAGAATAAATACAGAGGCAAAAGTTGCAGAAGCAAAGAACGTTTTTAAATTTCATGTTTTTAGAAAAAATTTTTTACAAAATGTCATTAGTTTTGACTAAAATCAAAAGGAAACACTATTAATTTAATTTATTCATAACTTTGTAGTTTCTTTAAAAACTACTTTAGTTTAAATACAGCAGTTACCTTCTGTATACTCTTGCGACTTGAACTCGCCAAAACTCTTGCGAATGCGAGTTACAGAACACCTTACATGCGAGTTGAAACAACAATCGCAAATTTTTTGCGAGATGCGAGTGTCGGACCATAGCCGTTAGAGAAATTTTTGTTAGTTTGCGAAATAAGACAAAATTTACATTAATGAAATTTTTATTTGTTGGCAAAAGGTGTAGAAAAGCAAGTGCCTCTCTGCACCTCTTGTTAACAAACAAAAATTTCATACCACTAATTTCATTAAAAAAAATTATATAAATTTACAGCCTGTTTTTGTAACACGTAGATCTACTAACACAAATATTTCGTTTTATTACGATAACATTTGAGTGTGAAAACTATGTATATAGTTTATGTAATAATTAGTTTATTTATTTATTATCGTATAATTAAAAGCCCATAGCGCCAATCAATAAAGCTGTCTTATTTATTCGGTTGCATTTGGAACTAGTGTTTAAACGAGTTGATTCTAGAGGCTAACTTTTTTTGGCTGCATTGTGACTGTGAGCTTTTCAATTTGATGAATAAGCATCCTTGGTATTCTACATTATTGGGATTTTTATTTTCTGTGGTACGACAGTTTACTTAGAACAATTGACAATTATACGAGCCATACATATATATTCCTATAAGGAACATATAGCCGCAACTAAATAAGCGTAGCCACCATATAATGTATAGTTTTCTTTGCTTTAAACAAATATCCCTTATTTTTATGTAATAGGAAACGTACCAATATTATTATTTTATTTAATTTCATTTCATATAAATAATTTTAAATTCCTGAATTTTTTATTAATAACTTTAATCTTTTGCTTTGAAGTTCTTTGGATTTCTCATTTGGCCTAAAGTATTTAGAGCTGAAGACGTTTAAGTTTTTCTAAAAAGTTGGGTAAATGTTTCCTGCGTTGGAAAGAAATAATTTGTTTAAATAATTAGGCCTTATTAAATTAATAAATATTTAATATTAATATATAAGTTTGGCCTTAAAGACTTTGTACGATAAATAAATGTTGCACAAAATGATTGAATAACAATTTGCCCGAAAATAGTAGTTACGCTTATTTCATCAAATATTTGCCCCGTCTGACCGTAGGTTTACAGTGTGTGAGCATGAAATAAGTCAGATATTTTTCTTTCCGTTGGACAAAGTGTTACGCGATTTGGCACTGTGCTATCGCAAAATGGAAAGGGATTCAGACTTGCGTGTACCCGCAATTTGCTTTGTAATCTTTTTCATCAAAAACAAATGCAACCAAATAAAAGAGGAATTGCAGAAAATAATTTTTGCGTGTGAACCGACAGTAGATATTCAATGTTGGCTTTCACTGTGTACTACAGTACGCATAGCTAGCAAGTTTTCGTTTCTAATTACCTTATTCTCCTATGGTGCATATACATATGTATGTATTTATCTGTGTATAAATTCTAGGGAGTTGTTGCTGTTAATCAGGTATTACTTTGGTAGTGAAATTTTACATACCACCATTTTTATGGACGGTATTTTTTTCTTGGAGCTGGAACGTTTTTTATTTAATAATAATTTGAATTCTTTATTGTTCAATGTATATTGCTTGTTGGCAGACCTGGGACATTAATTCTTTATCACTCAAGTTTATGGCAAGTACTGCACTAAAACTCATCATGAAGTAATGCACTCATTTCACATTATCACTGTTTGTTGGCTGTTTATTTCAAGTTTTTGTATTTATATTTTCTAAAAATTATATTAAGATTGGTGTAAGCTACTGCAGTAGAAAAAGTGAATCAGATTTTGAATGATAGAGTAATAGAATAAATAAAAACTAATTAAGTATAGAATAACTTACACCAAAATTAAATGAAAAGAAATAAACTTATAAGCAGGGACCACAAACAAGAATCATTTTTCAACCAACGTAAACCTTGTTTTAATTAATATTTGTTTAAATTTTCATAAAAAAGTAAAATTCGAATTTTTTTAAGTTTTATTTTTTTGCTTTGAAAATAACTATTTTAGGAGTTTTATATTGGTTAGTTAAAAAGAGATTTGTCTGCCCTAAGGTCGGTCAGTGTTATCTCCACAGCGTGTACGTTTTGTAGGCAAAAAATAAAACCTGAAAAATAATCATTAAAATATAATTTTTGTAATAAATCTTATAACCGTTACGGTCTCTACTTATAAATGAAATACATATATAAACATAATGTTGTTGACGGAAATTTGTTTCAAAAATCTACATCAAAACACCCTGTCGGAATATAAAATCAAGAATCAATATAATGAGGATTTATATGAATAATAGGGTAAAAATATAATATGTATTGTATGAACAATTTTACGTAATTTTAACGATTTTTAAGAGCGAAATTAACCAAAAGACGATTTTTTAATAATAGTAATTTTTTAATATAAATTTGCTTAATAATAGTTTATATGCCTCTTGTAAGAGTTTATGCATACGGCCATTATATACTGTTAATACATATATACTATATATATAGAAAAATGTTAATGAGGTATAATATCTGGCTTTAAAAGGTTTGAAGCATCTTTTATCGTTTCAATAAAGCCGCTGAATTTGCTTTTTGTCATATGAAAGTTCCTTTCTTTGTTTTGTTTCAACAAAGTAATATTATGTTTGCTTTCAGAGTAGTTTTAAGTTAAATTTTTGATTGAGAAAACATTATTGACTACTTTTTTTAAATTATGACGATTTTTCGAAAAAAATAAACACCAAACAAACACTCCTGATTGCTAATTGTCTATTGTCGTAAGAATCTTTAAAAATGTCAAATAAAATTTCTCCAAATTTTATAAAATATATAATTTTTGCATTATTTAAAGGATATGTACAAACAAACATTTTTTGAAAGGAAAATTTTTATAATATTAAAATTAAAGTTTCACCAAAAAATTTAATAGAAACATTATTTTGTGCGAATGGAAGATTTTATAAAGTATTGAATCAAAATTGATATGTTATTGCTTTTTAGTTTTTTGTTCTTATTTTTAATCTGGTTTTCTTTTACACTTAAGATTCCATTTGGACATTTTAAAGCGGGAACCAACTATTTTAACAGCCAATGTGGTATTAAATCAGCCTTTGAATTACAATCAACGTACTATTTATCATTTTCTAATCGAAGCTACAGTAAGTTTTTTACATTTTTATAATCAACTTGAAAAGTAATGATTATTTTAAATTTTCTCTTTTCCAGGATGGTGTCCATAAAACCCAAACCAACGTCGAAGTTCGCGTTAAAGATGTCCAAGATAAGCCACCGGTATTTATGGAATACAAATCGAATGTAATAGATGAAGACAGCCCCATTAACACTTTGGTGTTAAAAATACAAGCCAGAGATGGAGATACTGGAGAACCCAGAAAAATTGTTTATGATTTATTAACAAGTGAGTAGAATAATTTTTTAAAATCTTAAAAATTCGTATTTGAAAAGGTAGTGTTTGTTTTTTGTTTAAAGATCCAATGGACTATTTTCTATTAGATGAACATACGGGCGAACTAAGAACAGCAAAACCTTTAGATCGTGAGACTTTGCCAGATGGTGCTGGTATTATGAAGCTGACCGTACGAGTAAGTGCTTGATGTCAATATATCGCACAAGAATGCCAAAAATAATTGAACGTCAGAGTCTTCCAGTGAAGAAACAAACAATGATAATGATGTTTTAAATAAATTAAAAAGCCCTTATAAATTTTTACCTTCACTAATCCTACGATCTTCTATATATAATGAAGATTACCCTAATCTGCGTAAAAATTTTTTAGCACATCCTTAAAGTTTGTGTGTCAGTGAATTGTGCCCACCTCTTATTTTAATGCCAATAGATATTGTATTAGTCATACTTAATTCTCTACTAAGAAGAGCGTGCGGTACATCCGCAATAGAAAGCAGTACAATAAATTAGGAAATTAAGAGGTTAGGCTTCACTGAACTATATATGTTACTTTATTCTCGTCAATTCAATGAGGAGGATAGGGTCTGGTTTTTTTAATGTTAAAAAGAGAGTTTAGAGGGCAGGGCGTAACTTTTTTCAAAATTTCACTTATTTAGCTATATTTATTAGCAAGTTCTATTGAAACGAATTTCTGCTTATCTTTTTTATTTGGAGCCGTAACATAAGTTGTTTTAATATCAGATATTAGGATTGTTTAGCTTATAGAGGTAACTAAGTTCTCTTTTATGTTCAGCAGTAACTGAATCCGATATTTTCAGTACCTTTTTTTTATAAACCTGCAGTTATTGTTTGTGGACCACTACTTTACTTTATTTCAAAAACAGGCTCAATGGGGCTTAAATCTGGGTTTAGATAACGGGCAGTTCATTACGTTCTCTTCAAACCGTTTTTTGTGGTTTTAGCAGTATGAGCCACAGCTCCGTGCTGTTGAAATATTTACGGAGCGGACGGAGCTTATCTTTCATATTGATGGCACCAAATGTTCATCTAAAATAGTTGTATATCGGAACACATTTACTGTTATTTAAACCCTTTGCAGACATCGTAACGCTGCCAGGCAATTTAACAGTACGTTTGAGGCCGTCTCTATTATATGCTTCACTGCTCGTTCTTATTAGCTACTGCGGACACTCAAACTTTATGTCATCGCTAACTAAATTTTATAGAACCCCATTGCCTTTGGGTACAGGTTTGTTTTGCATAAGACTTGTTTCTTCATTTGGACAGCAGTAAGAAAGCCGTTCCAGGTTACCTTGTAAAGCCTGTAATGCAGCTTTTTTACATGTATTGTAGTTTCCCTTATTATACTTCTAATGACCAAAAACCACTCGCCAGCCAACTTTCGGACCGTACTTTGTCAATTTGACTTTATTATTATTATTAACGATCGTATGATGAAATGTTGAATATCATCTGTTTTGTATACTTGTTCTTAAGTTCTTCACAATTCGATGCTTGATTATATGGTAATAATAGAATTTTTTTAAAGCTCGAAATTTATGTGGTTAGAATAATAACTGCCATTTATGTGGACGAATTTTTGAAGTTAAAATAAGTAATGAAAATTTGTTGTTTTCATATTAAAGTAGTGCTGCTCACAAGCTTACAAAAACTGTGTAGTAAAACTTAAACATTCAATTGCTATTTATGTTTACTTTTCAGGCCCGTGAAGTTATTAATGGTGTACCCAGCAATGATCCCATGGAAAGTAGCACTACTACTGTTACCATAACTATTCGTGATGTTAACGATTCTCCGCCTACCTTTAATAGCAGAGAATATGATGTTTCTTTGCCAGAAAATACAGCCACTGGTACGCCCTTAGCTTTGGACATGAATGTTACTGATCGTGATATGGGTATAAATTCTAAATTTTCCTTACGTTTGGAAGATGTTTCCGAAGTTTTTGAAGTCGAGCCAAAATCGGTAACAGGATTTTCACAAGTTCACATTCGTGTAGCCAATGGCAGTTTGGATTATGAAAATCCTAATCAACGCAAATTCATTGTACTGGTAATAGCTGAAGAAACTGATACAAATCCCAAGTTATCCTCCACTGCTACAATTACTGTTAGTGTGTTGGATGTTAACGACAACAAACCCATGTTTGAACAAGAATCCTATTCGGCCACTGTGACAGAGTCAGCCCTACCCGGCCAATATATTACAACAATTACTGCCAAAGATATGGATTCTGGTAATTTCGGTGATATCGGCTTACGCTATAGTTTGTCAGGGAATGGGGCTGAACTGTTTAATGTCGATGAAAAAACTGGAGTAGTTACTTTGGCCGATTGCAGTAAGATCACAGAATCTTCTGCGTCCAATTCAAGAAGAAAGCGGCAATATGAAGATATGGATAGTTATTTGACAAATTCACGTCATAGTGATGAATATGAATATAGACTGTTAAAATCAGCTAACGCTGAAAATATTAATAATGAATTGATGCCCGATGAGCAGGCATTGTCGAAAAGTTGTTTAGATTATGAAACTGAAAATACCTATTTCTTATCCTATAAAGCCACCGATGATGAGGGCAGAGGTACAAATTCGGTAGTATCTTTGCGCATAACAGTTACCGATGCCAATGACTCGCCACCTGTTTGTGAAAGTCCTTATTATAGAGCTTCTGTAGATGAGGGTTCTAAAATATTCGAAGCTCCGTTAATAGTTAAGGCACGTGATGCAGATACTGTATCAGACATAACATATAGGTACATTAAATCATTTCATTTTATGCTTGTATTCTATCTATTACATAAAAACGAATTTCTTTATTTTTTATAGCATCGTTGGTAATAATGTTATAAAAGATACTTTTGCGATTGACAATCAAACTGGCCAAATTACCATAAGACCCAATGCTACTCTCGATGTCACACATTTAAAGAATGATAATCTTGTCTTTTCTGCTGAAGCCAATGATGGCCTTTACTCTACCAATTGCCAAATTAATATTACTGTCAGAGATGTTAATAATAATGAGCCACGCTTTTTAGCCGATAGCTATTCTGCTGTTGTAGAAGAAAATTCCGAAATTGGCAGAAGCGTTGAGAAATTAGACGCTGAAGATTTAGATTCCGGAATTAACGCTGAAATAAGGTAAACAAAGAATTAAGTTAGTAATAATAATTTATGTATTATATTGGTTTTTGTTACTAGATATCGTATACAGCAGGGTAGTTTTGACGATTTTCGTATTGACGAGAACACAGGAGAAGTATTTGTTTCCCGTAAACTAGATTATGACAATCGTAATACCTATCAAATTGAAGTAATTGCTATGGACTTGGGTACGCCCAGTTTATCAGGCACAGCCACTTTAACCGTTAGTATAGTAAATAGCAACGATAAAGATCCTTATTTTACACCTGCAACTCAACATGCAGAGGTAAGACTTTTTAAACAGTAAACGCTATTATACTTACCTGAATCTTTTCATAATTAAAAATTAGCTAATTGTATGTTAATTTGTGTGTTTATTTAGCTTCTCGATGCACTAATTTCTTATTCGAATTTTAATTAACATTTAACTAATTTGGCTAAATTTCAATTTCATAATTACAGGTACGTGAAGACACACCTGTCGACACTGTTTTCTATACTCTCATGGCTATTGATCCTGACGTTTCTGCACGAGATGCTTTAGACTTTTCGGCAGTTGGCATTTCAGCGATTGACAAGGATGGCAAAGAGGTGGAAAATAGCGAACAATTTAAAGAATACTTTACCATTACACGCAGCGGTAAAGTAAAGGTCAACAAGAAACTTAATCGAAATTTGTTTGCGGTAAATGCTTATTTGGAAGTAAAATCTTTAGGCAAAACTTAATTTTTACTAATAAATTTGCAGGTTATACGTATAGATGTTTTAGTAACTGATAGTACAGCACCTACGGTACAGCAAGGCAGGGGTTTATTGATAATACAAATCATTGATGTTAACGAAGTACCACCGGTAAGTTTAAATGTGATCTAATGTAATGGTTGTGATCTTATAAATTTCTCTTGAGATATGAAGGATTGTGCTAACTTCGATTGCAGTGGTATAAATTTTAATTGCTGATAATAATCGGAGTAGATATTTCTGCAATAAAAACGTTATCAATTAGTTGTAAAACTTCAAGTGACAAAACTCTTACAATGCCGTTATGGCAAACATTATGTGCAATACTTTGCTAAGCAGGAATATCAAAAGCACGCCCATATTATTGGCCGCTACAACCTTGATAGTACATAATCCCAATATAGCTTCACTAAAATTTAACGCTATATGATCTATACTTTGGGCAACAAGAGCTGGCAATAGCAAATGTGGTAAATCATCTGTTAAAATGGGAAAACTTTAAAATGTATTTATATATATGTATGTATATGTATTCATACATATGTGTATATTCATTTTTCTGTTCAAACTTTTACTTACACAGCTATAACATTTGCTCCTAGTGTTATGTAGCCCATTACAAATTTAATTTGCAAATATATGGATATAAATATGATCAATACACTATGACATAAATCACATTCACTTTGAAGAATAAATTCTACTTCCTTCAGTTCGCCTTGCAGTTTGTATGGATTTAACACGGTCGCTTTTAGCAGTATCAGAAAAATATTTACACAAAAAATTTTCAATTTTCCAAATTCTAAATTCATTTAACTTAAACTAACATAACATATTTCTAATGAAAATCAAGAATTTTGTTTATAAAAAATGTGACTTTTTGTGGAAGAAAATAATTTCTTTTTCACTTTTGGTGTAAAAAGTGGCATGCTTTGAAATACATATCGCACCCTAAATCAAAAACAGTCACAATTAAAAATGTATCAGTCAGTTTATTTTCATAAACCAGTTAGTGCCCAGAAAAAAACCTCTAATGAACGCAAAAATTTCTTTATCATCACTGTCTTTTTGAACAGCAAAACTACCGCAACCCGATTCGAATTTTTATGCCTAATTGTGTTTCGAAAACATTTTCTTTCGAATCTAAATACCGAGTAACCCAACTCTAAAGAGTATATACTATTTTTAGTTATAAGAATGCGCATACGAGCAATTGGGTAGTTTTGTTTCACTTAAAGTTGTTTACCTTAGAGTTGTCCAGTCATTTGTTTAAAAACAGTTTTCTTACCTTTCCTGAACATTTTGGATTTTTCGAGTTCTTACTGTTTTTGATTTAGTGTGCGATATGTGAATGACGGGAATAATTATACAGGATTTTACTCACTAAATGATTTCAGCAATTCAGCTTGCCGTGGACCATTGAGAATCCCGTTATCAAACTTCAAATGGTAGAAGAACAACCGATTGGCACACAACTCACCACTTTGCAGGCCTACGATGAAGATTCGACAATTGGTGAATACGACATTTCTTCAAATGAATTTTTCGATATCAACAAATCAACAGGTGTTGTCACGCTAACCAAACGACTGGACTACGAAAACAATAAAGAAGTTAAATTTGTAGCCACAGTCAGTGATACGGGTGTGCCATCGTTAACGTCCACCGCAGATGTTATAGTAGATGTTATTAATCTTAACGACAATGAACCTCAATTTACACTAAATGAGTATTATTTTAATATCACAGAAAATTCACCCGTTGGTACGGTGGCGGGTAAAGTCGAAGCATTTGATAAAGATTTGGGAGCTTTTGGAGAGATAACGTATTCGCTAATAGGAGAAAATAATAAATATTTTACGATTGATTCCTATACAGGAAATATAATGGTGGCCAATTCTTCTATATTGGACAGGGAGAAAGTTAAACAATTATCTTTAACAGCCGTGGCTAAAGACAAGGCTCCTTTAACTGTGCAAAAATCAACAACTGCAGCGGTAGGTTTAAGATTTATATATTTTTATATATAAAACTTACTAAATAACATGTTAACTTAAATTTCAGATTTATCTTAATGTCTTAGATGTTAACGATAATGCTCCGGAGTTTACACAAAATGAATATACTTCGGTAGTGGCTGAAAATGCCGCTTTAAACCCTCCAGCAGCTTTGTTGCAGGTCAAAGCATTTGATTTAGATGAGGGCATATTTGGTGAACTACGTTATGTCATAACAGCAGGAAATGATCAACAACTCTTCAAATTAGATTCTCAGACAGGTATTATGTATCCGGCTCGTAATTTGCATGGACAAAAGGGTGTTTATGAATTGATAATATCAGCTCGTGATAACCAGGGCTCTGGAACTATGGAAGCTTTTACTAAAGCTATAATAACTGTCAAGGGAGTCAATCAACACAGACCAGTTTTTATTATACCAGCTCTCTCAAACGCTACCATTGAAATACCAGGGGTAACTGTTTTTTTTTTGTTCTTTTCTAATTTATAGTTTATACAACTTTTTAAATTCATTTTAGTAAATCTGTGACTTTTTCCTTTTTTTTCTTTCTAGGATTCTGTGAAAAAGGATTATTTAGTATTAACTGTTAAGGCTGCCGATAATGATACCGATGAAAATGGCAAAATCTTCTATCATTTGCAGGTTAATGATCAAAACCTACAAGAAACTAATGAGTTTAAAATCGATCCTGAAAATGGAGAACTAAAAACAAATACGGAGCTACATCGCAAGGAAAAATCAAAGTACTCGTTTTTTATTTCTAGATTGAAACAAATTTATATGCATATTTTTAATTTGTAGCTTTGAGTTAATATTGGTTGCCCGTGATGCCGGAAATCCCACTCCTTTTGAAACGTTGCGTTTCCTTACAATCAGCATTATTGACGCTAACGAAAATAGACCGGAATTCCCCGACTCGAGCAATCCCTATCGAATACCCATTGTGGAAAATAATGAACGCAATGTTAAAATTGGTAAAATACTAGCCACGGCGCGCAACAAACACAATAAAGATGTATTTTACTATATGTTGTTGGGCAATGAAGATGGTGCCTTTGCAGTAGACAAGTCAACAGGTGATATTTATACCAACAAGTCTTTGGATAGAGAAACTACTGATTCGTATACTCTATATATCTTGGCCAGTATAAAGCGAGATCTTCATATATCGGATGAAGAAAGAGCAGCATTTTCGATTAAAACTTTAGATCGTGATAATACAGTAGCCAAAGTAATAGTTACAGTTTTGGACGAAAACGATAATGCTCCCATTTTTATGAATGACATTTATTATGCTGGCGTTAATTCAAAATCAGCAATTGGCACCGAAATTATTTTAGTTAATGCAACGGATGCCGATATCGGAAAAAATTCACAGATAGAATATATGATAACTTCATCGAATTTGTACAAATTTGGGGCAAATAAGACTACAGGTTCAATAGTGCCAAGTCCATACGGTAAGTCAGAATGTGTTGAATTAAAACGCTATTTGCACTACTAACATTCATTAAAAAACCAAAGTTTTTCAACGAAAAATGTGAACATATTTCTGTAACATAGAATGTTGTATTAAATTGTTTTCAAAATCATTCATTTCCTATTTTTTAGCCATATCCAGTGAGGGAAGAATATCGACTGGCGCTTTTATGGCCGAATATAATCAAGATCGTTTCGAATTGGAAGTGATAGCGAAAGAAGTGGAGGCACCTCAACGTATAGCGCGAACAAAAGTTATTGTATGTATTTTGTCTTATATTCACAACCTTTTATCGTAGGTTAAAAGAGTTTGCATAAGTTTATCCCCGTAAAATGTATGAAGGTACTCTTTATATTTAACGACACCTGCTTCTATTCGTCGTTCTCTATATATTTTATCTATATATTCTCTATATATATTCCATTATATGTACATAATTATCTATATACATGCAATTGAATATACATACTTATGTGCATGGTAGGAAACATTACAAATTCTTCACAAAGCACCAAATGCAAACGTTTTAATTAAGGAATTTCGGATTTGTCCTACAGAATTCTGAGGAACTTTTAGAAGAATATTTGATATGTCTGATATCGAAAAAATAGATAGTAAAATATAAGAAATTGTTCAGACTAGCATCATATTTACCGTATCTTTTGTCAATAAATGTGCAGGTTAGAACACAGTCAAACTTTGTTGCTAAGTATTGCATAAAACTAAATGTTCTTCCGACAATGTGGACAAAGACAAAAGAATATGATAAATGTTAAAGGGGCGTTAACTTCCATTTAGATTATATTTACAGCTGACACTAACTTAGTAGAATTAGAATCTGTCGTTAATAGGAAGGCTTAACGAACACATCGCCCTGACCAAATTAAAATTATTTACTTATTGCACCCTCCACGAAAATGAAAAAGGTATATATAGGTTTGTCATTCCGTTTGTAATTTCTACAATATTATTTGGACCATTTGATCAGTGTGTTCGATGAAGATTCGCTATTTCAAATATGCCACATCGGTCAGCAAGTTCCCATTATTTAGGTTTTTTATTTGTAATTTAACTCTTGCAGGGAAACGCTTGTTCACTAGCCCATAAAATTCGCATATTCTGAATCTAATTTGCTATAAAGTCCCCCTTCAGAAAACATCATCCCCACTTAAATGTTGGACCATAATAAAAAATTAAACAAATCCTTGAAATTTCAAAAACTAACAAAGAAACTCGAAACCCTCCAAAAAATTTACTAAAACAAACCAAAATTCACCAAACTCTTAATTTCAACAAAAAGCCAAAAAATCAATATTTTAGGAAAACGTCGAAGTTTTAACAAAATCGATGTTAAACAAATATAAAAATTTCTCCACAAATTGTAAATTCACAAACAATTTATAAATTTACCGAAATATTTAAAAATTGTAAGAATTAAAAATTTGACTAAAAATCGCAATCAATCTGAAAAGTAAAAACCAAATTATACTATAATTTGGGAATTCAGCAAAATTCAAAAACTATAGGCCAAAAATATAAAATACCAAAATAACATAATAATCCAAAACAATTAAATAAAACAAAATCGAATTTGAAAGCTCACCATAAACTCACATAATTCGAATTCACCAAATGCTAAAATTTTGTAATTTCAACAAATAGCCGAAAATTCACAAAAAAATCAAATTTCACCACAAACGGGGAATACACTAATAATTCGCCAAAAAAATAAATATACAAATTATAAATTTTACCAAAAATCTAAATTAATCTGTAAATGAAAAAATAATTTCACCATGATTTGGTAATTCAACAAAATTTAAAAATTCTTAACACAACTAAATTATTGTCCAATAGTTTAAAATTACAAGAATAACAAAATTTTCCAAAATATCAAAATTTATCCAAAAAATGCGAAAAAAATTTAGCAAAATTAGTACAAAATTATATAAGAAATCTCTAATTTCACCACCAGTCTTGAATACAAAAAATTTCTCATTCTATTGTCTACAAATCAACAAAAAATCGAGAATTTATCAAAAATTAATAACGATTCAGAAAAAAGAAAAACAAATTCAAAAAAAAAAAACATCTCATCCCTTAACTGATTGACTAAAACCGGAGGTCAAACTAAAATATCGCCAAAAATCGTTTGCACCGGGAAAAATCTGTAGTACATTTTTAGTAGTTCATATGCTACATATATAAGGGTATATAAGATTCGGCACAGCGGAACATATGCAGCTCTCTTTCTTGTTTTGATATCAGTTTGACAAAATTAAGTCAAAGTAATAATTTCAGCAAATAATAAGAAATGACTAACCAAAAAATGTTCAGTTCATTATAGAAGAAAAATTTAGACAACTCGATTTATTTCCAAAATATTTTTGACTTCATATATATCGGCAAAAAATGTTCTCTATCTATATGCTTCTGTGAGTGTATACGAGAATATGAATGTATTATGCAAGGTACAAAACTGTGCAAAATATTATAAAATTCAAAATTAAAAAAATTCAACATCACATTAAAAATTTAGTTCTAGACGAAAAACATTTTTTTTCGCAACATATGGTTTAGGGCCATACCAGATTCGCTTTACAGAAAAAAGTCATAGTACTTTTCCAATAACTATTTAATTCTTTTTACTAAATTTAAGGTATGGATCTATGACTACAGCCAATTAGTACGTGTTATACTTTCCCGTCCCCGTGAAGAAGTATCGCAACAACAAGATGAAATAATAGCTGAACTACGTAATGCTACACAGCATCGAATTATTGTCGATGAACTTCGCTATCATGTTGACTCAATGGGTCGTATTCGTATGGATTGGGCTGATCTATTTTTCCATGCAGTGGATCCAAAAACCAGGCAAATTTCCCCTGTAGATGAAATACTAAAAGTTATAGATGCTAATTATGATTATTTAAGGGTGAGTTTAATTTTTAACTTTAAATAAAAAATATATATTATCTTTCATGTCTATATTTTTAGGATTACTATGCTGGGTTTGCCATTGAAAATGTTGTTCCTGCTTATATAACGATTGTTCAAGAAGAATTTGATTTGGCTGTAGCTGGTCTAGTGGCTTTAATTATTGTCTTATTTGTGGGTGTGGTTAGTTTTATTGTACTCTGTTGTTGTCTTAAACATTGGTAAGTTTTTAGTTGTACTTGTTTATATGATCTCATTTTTTCTATAGTTTTTAAAACGGATCTAAGTAGAATTTAGAAAAATGAAAATTATAGAAAAAAACTCTTCATTTCTTTTCCGAAAACGGACATACATACATACGTTTTAATTATTTGTAATAGATCACATATATTATATGCATTTTAAAATTTTAAGGAATCTCTCTGTGCCTACCGAAAATCGACGTAAAGAAGCCTTAATTAAAAAACAAATTATTGAAGATTTAAATACAACAGAAAATCCTTTATGGATTGAACAGTAAGTTCAAGATTTACTTATGTATATATGTAATTATTTTATTTAATTTATTATTGTGTTCTTTAGAAAATTAAAATTATATGAAGAACAAGAACTTACTATGCAAGTATTTTCCGAACCGGATCATATTTCCACCTCAGAGTTACCAGTAAGTACCAATATTAATTTGAAGACATTGAATGAATTTACATGTAATTTTTTTAAAATTTAAGTCGCACATGGATCACTGTAGTTCTATCGAACATGTTCATCAAACTGTAGATAATACTTATGCTACCATACAACCTAGACATGGTAATCATGGTTCTAACCAAGGTGGTAATGGAGTGGGTGTCAATGTATCCACTAATAATGTTCATAACACTCATCGCAGTCGTGGAATGGAACCGCCACCAACACAACATATAAGTGATTTTGCCGACTATGCAACGCTGCGTAATAATCGGGCACCTTCGGTAAGTTTCAAAGTGCGGCTGATATATTTCTATATATTATTTTTTATTTTTCCTTCAGATGTTTGAATTTACAGGTTCAACATTCCAGGCACCCATAAGGGATGGTGATGATGTTGTTACCGAACTAATTTAAATATTTTAATAAAAAACAAAAATACTCGATTTGTAAGCAAAAAAAATGTGAAAAAAAGCTTTTCTAAATGGGGGAAACGATGGACGTATAATTAGTTATTTATATTATCAGAAAAAAACAAATAATATTAAGTTCTAAGTTTTGGTACAATCTTCTTATTTTTGCGCAGCTATTTACAAAAAAGAACGACTATTTGTATTTTCTAATATTTAGATTCTATATAAATATACAAAAAGACAATAAGATAACTAAATAAGAAAAGAAAGTTAAATAAATTAAATGGAATAATTTTGCTAATAAATAAGAGCATTTAATATACAAAATTTAAAGTGCAAGTGACCGGATGTAATTAACGCTTTTGCCCCTTCTCTAAATCTGCTCATGCAAATATACACTAGTTTATTAAAACTATTTTTATATCAATGTATTTATAGAAATGTAATTAAATATATAAATAATTTATATATAACCCAAATTAGATAGATTCTTTATGGAAATTTGAAGAACATATTTACTTTAGTATTTGATATAAGCAATGAAACTTTCTATTCCACATAAATTTAATTACTAATTTTAAGTTTGTAAATTATTTTTAATATTAATTTCTTATTTGTTTAATTTAAGTTCTTTCTGCCCATCTTGCATTAAAATAATTTTTATGACATAAGAATAATACATTTCCTGTAAACATTTCATTTAATAAATTAATCCAGCAGTTTGTAAGAAAATTATTTCTTTATACATAAATCATTAAGCTTCCATTTATTTAAAATAAATGATTGCAAATAGTTATAAACAAATAATCATAAACTTATTTATTTTCAGTTGAAATTTAAATGTTCAGAGAAGAGAATGGTAACTACTAGTAAAACTAGTAGATTCGGGTCGGTCGCGAACTAGTTCGTGCAATTGACGGATTATTTCATAAAGATGGTAGAAGAATTGAAAATTGCTTGCTCTTTTTGTAACTGTTGTAAATTGCTACAACTGTTATGAAATAATCTCTCATACCAGACCTGAGAGTAACACGTGAATGGTCAAAATTGTGTTTCGCAATTTGTAAACTGCCTCTAAACAAAAAATTATTTTCTTTGAATTCACTTGTTTGAAGAATATAATTGTTATTTAGTGACAAAACTTGGTTGTTTATTGAGAAAAAAAATTGACAACATTTAAACTTTATATTCTGTCATAATAAAGTAAAATTGCTTAAGTGCGAATTTTTCGTTTAACAGGAGGGCAATTGTAAACATTATTACATATATAATCTGAACACTATTTAAGACAAGTTTGTAATATACGTTTGCAAAATAATTGTGAAAAACGTAGGTTGTTTTCTTATTCCCAATTCCCAACAAAATTGCAAGTTGAATTAAGTTACTATTCCAAATAAAACAGATAAGCAGAAATTCACTATAGTATAACTTTCTGAACAATTAATTCACAATAGCGCAATTTACTCATAGCTTAAATCCAGTTTAGTGAAGCCGCTCAAAAAGAAACAAAAAATTTATCCTAGGTGATAGAAAATTAAAAGATAAAGGTAAATAGAAAAATTTGCGGTTTCCGAGTTATTGGTATCATTTAAAAGCTTTTGCAAATATCCTTTAGAAGATGCTAAAATGTTTCAAATATTCTTAACCCATTGTAACCAAAAACATTTGTTGATACATAGAGTTATATATTATGCAGTACATCTTTAATAAGCGAAACCGGTGTTCGTCATACCATAGGGGAAAAATCCTTGCTGCCGGCCGAAGTCCGTTTATGCAATGAAACTTTAGTAGGCAAAGCGTAATAGCATAGAGGAGGAAATCTATTCAGCCATCGCACATTTTGCTGTTCGTACAGCAAAATGGCTAGTCAAGACCACCGCTGGTCGTTCGTGTTCAAACAGAGATGTCCGAACAATAGTTCGCACAACTCTGTCATACTATTATACAAACAAAATACACAGAGAAAATAAAAAGTATGTATGTGTGTGTGCTCTCGTCTGTAAATACCCGTGATAAGCTATGCTAAAAGCATCCATACAATCTCGATGAGAAGCAAAAAATTATGGACAAACTGAACTTGACTTCTGTACGATTTCTTTAATCAGAAGTGTACGAACACATTTTGAAGTCAAGACGTAGTGTTAATCCAAATAAAACAAATTTGGTAACTTCGTTTTAAGTTTTGTTTACACAAATTTGTTGCAGTGGTAACACTGTATGCCACTATCTTTACATACCCATATGTGCATATTTTTAAAGTAATATTTAATTATTATTTTTACAAAAACTTTAACAATGAAATTAAAAAATGATGACAAGAGCACGTATAATCGACAGGACGCAAATTCTAATATCCAAAAAGCCGATCAGATTATGGTGTCCCAATTGAGTGCGGATGTAATATGGGAGGTAAATCGTGTGAATGTGGGTGAGGGTAAACGTTTATTTAATGTTTATTTATATGATTTTAGATTGCTTCAAAATTTTGGTCACCAGAAACAGATGGATGTCAAGAGCCCTATGATGCCCAGTTAATCGATGACATATATTTAAGGGAAATAGTCGAACACAATAACCCACACCGGCGTATAGTAATTTTAGAGTTTAGTCAGTATCTAGAAAAGTACTTGTGGCCCAATTATAAACGGTCCACAGCTACACGCGCACATTTAATGTCCATTGTTTTTATGGTAAATGAAAAGTTTCGAGAACGTGTTGAGGTTTGGCCGACTTTTGAGCAGCGGTCGGAGGAATTTTCGGGATTTTTTCGTCATGTCCTAGAATTATGCTTAAATGAAGATAATAAGACACAAATACAAGAGAAAACTGCCTTAATAGTTTTTCTCAATCACTGTTTTAACAGTATGGAAGTAGAGTTGTGCCGTAATCAAATCAGACGGCTCGTATCTTTGTCCATGTGGTGTTGTTTGCAACCAAGTAAGTAAAGTAAAGTTTTTATTAAATCTTGCTTTTTCTTACTTAATTATTTTTGGATTTCCAATTTTAAAGAGCGCTTAGAACAGGAACTAAGATCCATTTCGGAATGGAGAAGAATTTGGAAGAAGTTACAGAAAAAAGAAAACGAAAAGCAACCAGAAGTTCAGTGGGAACGTCATTTTCTTCAAAGTTTAATTATACAATTTTTGAATGTTTTGGAACATTTACCTTTGGAGGGTAGGATTGACCCCAATACAGTATTATATTGTGAACGATTCCTGGAACTATTGGTGGACTTGCAAGCATTGCTACCTACCCGGCGATTCTTTAATACTGTTCTGGATGATTCCCATTTATTGGTTCGTTGTCAGATTTGTAATTTGGTACAGAGACCCGAGGGGAAGCTTTTCGGACAGGTAAGCAATTACGTCTTTTTAACTTATAAAAACTAAAATAAGACATGCGTAAAATCAAACCGAGGAGCTAATGAAATGTAGCTTAAATAAGGCTAAATTTCTTAACTATTTAGTATATAAATATATTTTTTAATAAGGGCCCACGTTTGGATAAACGCGCGACCCTCAAACCACATGTCGTTCGCAAAAGCCAAACATATTTAAGCATGATCTGAAAACCGTGCGATTCATGAAATTGGTAAAAACGTTTTATTTATAACAAATAAAGAAATCTCAATATATCTATGAAAATGTTAAATGTGCGCAAAACTCGAAAACGGCTGAACCAATTTAGCTAACTTTTAACATATTGCTTGAATATCGAGGAAGGTTCTTATGGAAAGAATAATTTAAAAAAAAGTAAAAAATCCAATCGGGTTTTTTTTATATAGGATGTTTTTAAGCCCGATAGATAGGGTTAACTGTCAAACCGTAAACGCCAAAGTTAAGCGTCCTGCTATTTTCAGAACATTGGCGTTGGAATTTACTTTAAAAATTTATATAATTTATAGGGTGTCACAGAAGTAAAATCATAATTTGAATAGGCTGTAATTTTCTTATGAATGAAAATAGTACAACTAATTCTCTATATATCTTTATCATTAATGTGCTTTGACATTTAATTTTGACGCAATCTGAAAAAATGGCAGCCAGTTTAAATATGATATTTCTAGACACTTGGCGCCTTAAATTTTTTAATTGAATTTGGAAAAATATGGTACAATTCAAATCTATGCTCCGAAATTTAAATATGGACGTTCAAGAAATGAATGTTTTTAATTGATAGATTTTAGGGCCTTACTAAATGATTTTTGTCTCTAAATTTATATAATTGTTATTAAACACGTTTAATAATTTTCTCTAGTTTTGAAAAATATACTACTACAAGCGACAAAAACCTCCAATTTTTGTAATTCGGAAATGTGTTTGTAGAAAAATAACTTAACATAAGTTAAGTACACTTTATTTAATCAAATATAATTTCAAACAAAGATATTTATAAAATCAATGTATGTATAACTATTATATAAATTGTTTGCTTAATTTAAATGTAAGTCATTTAAAGTCCGTTTATTTTTTAATTACCCTTATGACTAAAGTTTGAAGAGATAATTTCAATTTAGGTATGTAAAAATTATGAAAAAAATAAATTATAATTAATATTGGGCGAGCATTGGAATTTTTATATGACTTGTACTTCGTTTTAAACTTAATAGGTGCTATGATTAGTCGTCATTATATTGTCAATATAAATTTAAGGTGTAAAATTAAATATAAAAAGTCAGTTCATCTATTTAACTTAAAAATTAATAATCATTAGAATTCATATAATGCATCTCATCGCCCCAATCATTCGATGAAGGCGGTTCGTTGTAACAGCATGATTTTCTCAGTAGAAAGGTTACATGTTTTTGACGCAGCACACACGTGTATAATAGTAGAGGCGATTGCATGGCATTTACAATAACATGTGCATACAAAAGACCGTCGAATTTTAACCAAGATAAACATAAAAACAGCCAGCTTATAGACATGATTAAAAGCATTAAGGAAAACATAATGAAACTGTGGAAAATATGAATAAAAAATAAAAATTAAAATCAATTTCGTCTTTGAGTAAAACACACTTACTTGGCCTTTAATTTGTGCTGTATACGCCCATAAACATTACGACGATTTATTAATTTCAATGTGGTCACATAAAAAAATATATCCACCAATATTGTAAAAGCTATGGGAGCAAAAAATATTGCTATACCCAACCAACCCATGGTTTCTTGTTCAGCTACTGTATTTTGTTTTTTATATGTATCAGCATCCAAAAAGAAATGCGCAAATACTGCCATGGCTGCCATAAAGGCTGTAGAGCCCCAAGCATATGCGGAATAGTAACAATATTTTCTAGCATCAGTAACTCTAAGAAAGACATTACGTGAACGAAAGGTCTTCCAAATGTAATAACCAAAACTATTGATCCAGAAAAATGCTGCTAAAATGCTAAAGTATAGCATAATATCGGCTACTATAAAACTGACATGATTTGTGAATTCCGTAAATATGCGTACAAGGTCGGCCACCTGAGCTATCATTAGACATATAGCAATTGTTGTTATTATATTGCCTACGAGGTCCCTGAAAGAAACAATGTTTAAGTGTTCTGATCTTTAGCAAAATATTTTCTATATTTTAGCATTACCATTCGAATGTCTAATATTAAAGAAAACGGTTTTTTATCAACAGCGCGAAGGGGAAAAATTCGGCGGGAAAATGTATTATCAATCCAACAAATCCGAACATTGTTAGTTCCTTAAGGGTTTTTTTGCCTGCAATTTAGAAGAGAATTGGTACCAAAAAATGTAAGCATTGTTTTTAATATTAAGATAACAAACAAAAAATGGTCAATATTCTTCGTAGGTAGAAAAGTGCAAATAATTAAAAAATTCGTAACCTATTGGCTTTATTGGATGTCAATCCAGACATTACGCGAGTATTTTTTAAAGGCAGAAGAGAGGCACTCCACAATTTTGGCGGAATAAATTGAAGACAGTTTTTTTAGACGATGTTGTGCCCCACCTACTAAAAGAGCCCAAAAAAAATTGCCGCTAAGGATATTTGCTTGTACATTTTTATCTACGAAGATTATAAAAACAGTTTTTTTTTGTTTAAACTTAATATTAAAAACAATAGATATTTACATTTATGTCCAAATTTTCTTCTAAATTTAAAGTGAAATAAAATTAGGAATTTACAGCCGGGCCTATTTCCGTTGGCGTTGATATTTGAAAACGAAATTAACGATACTAATCGAAACTATATCGGTATTCTCTATTTTGAAACGAATACAGTAAAGACAAAGAAACATTCGATTTTGTCGTCGTCATTGTTAGCATCGAAGCTGAAACGGATCAATTTTGCTAACCGTGGGTTGAATCAAGACAAAATCATTCCCAACGACAACGGCATAGAAACAACACTTAATACAACAACACCAACGGGAATAGGGCCGAATGCTTTACCCTTTTTTGTTTTGATAATATGTATCTATTTTTTTAGATAGGTTGAAAACGAATTCACTATAAAAGAGAAAACGGAATAGTGATAATCTCACACGGACTTTTTTTATGATTGCGCTATATAATCCTTTACTTTCAAATTAATTAAGAACTATTTGTATGAACGAATTTGACGAATTGAAATTTTTAATAATTAAGCAAATAATTTTGTTCAGGCACAAGTTCGTTCTTGTTTTATTCTTTCTATTTAGAAACAAAATTGTATTTTTATTCATACTATATTTTTTTAAAATATTAAAAAAGTTAAGTAATACACTAGCAGAATGGAATTCGTTCATTTTCTGTGCCGCTACACTACGGACTAACCCAACAGAAAAATTATCGAAAAATATGGGAAACTTGCGTATGAAATTTTTATCATTAGGTGGGTTAAATAGATGTTTGCAATATATAGCGGCGTAGTGGCACAGAAAATGTATGTACTTATTTCTGCTAATGCCTAATACTCAAGTCTTCCAGTATTCTAAAAATTATCGTAGGTATTAATAAAATTATTTATTTTTCTTAATTGAAGAATAAACCATGAACTTGAAGCTGAATAAAATAATGCGTTGAATTACTTAAGAATATTATTATGTACAAGTGTTTTCTACAGTCACCGATAAGCAAAAAATTTGTTCAGGGAAATTCTATCAGGAACCCTGAATTCTTGTCTTAGCTCAAAGTTATTTAGTTAGGGAAGTTTCAATATAACCGCTTTCTGTTATGATTCCATTAATAAACTATGTAATCGATTAATATAAAAGTATATTAGAGTATAACTAACCTCAGAGTTGGCAATACAAAATAAATAATAGCTATAATCAACAGAACTATAAGCGATATGACATGAAATATGGGATTAAATATCTTCCGCATCAAAAAACTCGAGTCCGTCCATTTGATTTCTTTCTTTGCCAAACATATGTTTGCAAATAAATCTAGATGTTGATCACCATTTGTGGATATGGCCTAGAAATTAAGAGTAATGTAAAAACTAAACGAATCAACCATTTTAGTCATCATACTCTATCTATACAATATTGATCTCGCGGATAATCGTAAAAATTTGGTTTAGATTCGTCATTTAACTCTTCACGATAATAGGGTGAGGAGAAATCCGATTCTTCATCCGCAATATTAGTGTAGTGACGTAATTTGCCATCATCGAACAAAACCAGTTTATCGGTACTCTAGTGCAAAAAAAGAAAAGAAACATACAATATTTTTAAACTTCTTATGAACTTACCCCTGCGTAATGATAAATGGACCTTGTTTGCATTGAGCCACAAGCGGGCAAACCAATAACAAATTTATATTTTACCGGCATATTATGTTCCCCATTGTAGCTGGTAAACATGGGCTGAAAATATTCTGAAACAATGAACGTTTTTTTAATTGTATGCAATCTTAACCACAATTTATAATAAACTTGGCTCTACTTTTACAAAACATTTTCGTTTGCCAAATTTATTTTCTCCTTGTATTATTTCTCCCTCCATTCATGCTTTGTACGCATACCACTTACCGCTTTCGTTTACCTGGCTGCATAAGGAATCTATGAGTATTTCAAATTTCTCACAACATTTATTCACCCCAACTAGATTTGCGTCAATTTGATTATGTTGTAAATTTGCTTTAATTGTTGAGGGCGGAATTAGCATTATGCAAAATGTGTGAATCAACCATTTAGTGGTGATTTTGGACATGTTTATAATATTCTTTTATTAACTACAAGTCTTTGTTCCGCTCGCTAACTGGCTAAATAACATCTGTAATGTTTTAAAAACACACAAAAATCTCTTAAATACGTCATCGTTAATAAGAAACAGAACTTAAGATCAGAGATTCTCTTTTCATCTTGTATCATATTTAAACTCACTCATTTATTCTCTTTCTCTTAGCAGCTGTCTTCAGTGTTTGTGTGATGATGTTGATTCAATGCAAACTTATTAAACTCAATCATACACCGCAAACCTTAATTGTTGTTATTGCTTTTTTAACCTAAACACAATGGTTGCATTAAATCTATGAACGTTATATCGTATTTAATTTATTGAAAAATTATCATTAACACTACATACATGTATGTACTTTTGTTTGCAGCTAATGTTTATTTATTGAGTTCAGCAAACAATGATCCGCATCAACCACATTTTATTTTCATCCAATTCGAGAGTCAGATACTCACTGTTATTTTGACAACATATTAAAGATAGTGTTGTGTTTCAGTAGTGCCAACTATTGATTGAATAAAACGCCGTATGCCGTTCTCCAACGGGTAAAAAGGGTAAAAAATTAAAAAATGGGATAAAAAGCCACTAAACAAGATTTGAATATTTTTATTGAGTTATTTCGAATGTGTAAATATAATGTAAAAATCCCAAAATAAAATTGGGACAACACAACAATTTTAATAAAATAGTTTGACTTTTTGTAAATATCGTAAAAATTTATTAATAAGACACCAAAATAAAGGCGGATCTCGATAAGGTATACAAGGTTCTTTCCTTTTTAGCAGTACCTATTAAGCAAGATATTTGCTCATCTCTATTGTTGTCTATTAATTAATATGCCATGTAAACTTCTCTCTCATCAAGCTAATTGAGCTCTTTTTTATTTGTGTGCTGTACACAATTTTTAATTTAATTATTCTCAAGCTGTGTTTTGTTATTGCTGCGTACTATTGTGTGTCATCGCTACAAAATTCCTTAATTAAATAGTACGGAAATAAATAATTTACAGTAACAGAATTGCATACTCACATGCAACAAACAATCTGTGTAAAATTTTCAACACAGGACAAAAAATGAGTTTAGGTCAAAATTTCATGTTTTGGATATTTGATCTCAAGATTAATTAGCAACTAATATAGTTAAATCTTCTGTTTGTTTTAGTTTACTATAGTTTTTGTGTACCAGTAGTCCGCGGTTTATCTTTTTTCTTTTTTAAACACTGATACTGGTAGGAGTTTGAACATGCTATTGGGGTGGCAACTATTTATTTAAATTCAGTCATTAATATTCCTTTAGATGTACTGGACTGTTTTTAAATATTTTTTTAAATTTGAGTAATTTATGTATTATCTAAAATATATCGCTTTTAACAGTGATCAGAATACAATTTCCTAAATTCGGCATTTGATGGTCCTTAAGTCGGCTTGGTATATTTCATTAAAGAAACGATAACATCGTATGTATATAATTTCAAGTCATTTTTATTTCAAACGACAATTATTACATTTTTACATGTACGAAGTATAATTTTCGTAAATTATTTTACACAAAGAATTAAAACAATATGAAAAAATTAATCGTTTTTTTATATTTTTATATACTTAATAAGAACTTGTTCATATTTAGATGAGGTCTTAGAATTCATTTTCAAAATTAGTTACTAATTGAAAGTAATTTTAATCTTTGCAAGCTTTGCATACAAAATTAGGATGGAGAGAGTAACCGAGAAACCGCGCTGCTTAAGTCCACTTTTTTAATGTAGGGGGATATATAAGCAGACCGCTAACTTTATGGATCCCGTTTCGACCTCCCTTACCTAGAATTGCTTTCAGGCAAGCGATTTGTAATTTACGATTACCATAGTCTCAATCAAGTCTCGTGCTACCATTAACTTTTACTATCGACTATAGTGATTTGAGACTGTTGACTGTCGACCTTCTTTCTAATCACAGAGTCTTGTAATTTCTAGTATTTGTTTAAGGCTTAGGAGCACCATGGCATTTAGACATACCAAGTGCCTGCCTGTGGTCCTAAGTCTTATGCTAGCCAGTGCTGGACATTCACACACAATGTGTACTACCGTTTGAGCCTCTTCGTCAGAAGTATCTTCCAAAGCTGTTCCGTACACCGCTTGGAAAGATTCCTTGTCCAACTCTTCAGAATTCCTCCATTGTACAATAAATAACAGAGTTCCTGCAGAGATTAACCCCTCCACCTGGTGGGAGGCTTCATTGTCCATCCCTGTCGGAATTTCACGGTCTAACGCCTTAGAATAAATATTGATTCGTTCACGATTTGGCCACGCATATCTGTCGTATGCTGTTCCACTTGTTACCGGCTGCTACCACGTGGAGGTATAAGTCAGAACTTGCGACAGTGAACTCAGTTATGGCAAGGCATATCTTTGTGCCTGACAGCTGACGGCCTAAATGCACTTTTAATTTATTTGTAGAGGAGCTGACAAAAATGGACTTTGCTTTACTTTTCCAATTTCGGATTGGATTTCAATGGTTTAAATACGCCCACATCTACAGGTTCCATGATGTGTACGGTGTGTTGGTGTAGAGCATAGAAAATAATACGTTTGTCTGTGCAAAACTGGCTTAACTTAGGGTCAGTCCCATGTGGGACTTTGAGCCATCAACAAACAGCAGAGTGGGTTGGTGCACATTGTTGACATAAAAAACGTAAGACTCACATATAAAAACCTAAAGCATGGTTACTGTTTTATTGGAATACACGTTTGGATATCTATTTGGTCTCTAAACTTTTCCGGTTCCAAAATGTATAGAGGAATATGTACGGTGCAAAGGTTTTTGTAATCCCGATCCATTTTCTTATATTTTCTTTAGTTATTCCCGCTCGTCCTTTATTGATACCTTCCGCATTTCTAAGGGCTAACTTTGAATGCCATTTCTTAAAGCCTAAATACCACTTCTTTCCAGGTCGACCACTTAGAAATAGTTGGTTGCTGATCTTTCTTGACGATAGTTAGTACAATATTCAGCAAGTCCGCATTATGCGAGATCATGTAGCATTTTACCAAACGTCGTTCTTCGTCTTCAGGGAAGACTGGTTTTAGCCACAATATACAAGGCCTGTGAGCATAATACGGCTGTGGATTATATATTGTACGGTAAACGTGGCACGCCTTATTCTTTACTGGCCGGCCCTTTTATTGAACTCTTGTCTTCTCTTATGTCGTTTAGAACACATTTTAAGGATTTTCCGGAATATTAGGACATGGGTTCTCCCCTTGGAATGCTCAAACTTGTGTGAATTCCCAAAAAGGAATAAAAGCTGCTGCCAACTGCAGAGCATTTATCCTATACTCGGCAGGTCTTAATACGCTCAATATAAACTATAACGACTACTGGATAAACTTGTTTTTAACTCATTTACTTATGATTTTTCGGCAAAATTATAAAATTGTAGTAAAATTATAATTTTTGTGTTGAATATTTAAAATTTAGTGAAGTTTTTGAATTTTCAAAGCTTTTTTTAATTTTCTAATTCGGTCCACCATTTAGGTGCGAATGTTATCTGTGCATAAGCGTTTAATCGCAAAAGTGAAAAAACCCCGGAAAAATATGGACCAATATTATTAATCATTTCAAATAGCGACACTTCGCCGAACGCACTGATTAAATGGCAGGTTTAGCTTTCAGATTCATTTAATAGCGGTTCGTAGTTAGAAAGAATGCTAGGAATCCAGTTTCTTTTTTTTTTTTATTTATTTATGAAAAGTGTACTTTAAAAATAAATTTGTAAACTACAAAATAAGTGCGCAGGTGGCTAGACCATATGCGCTCAAATAGGTTACAACATGAAGGATTAAATAAAACGTTTACAGCGTAAAATAAAGACTAAATACAGTGAGCTAATTTTATATGTTTCAAATTTCTTTTCGTTTTCTGTAGCTCTTAGATATGTTAAAATTCTATTCACGTTTTGAAATTAATGATGTGACAGGAGACTCGTTAACCGATCACGATATGACTCAAATACATTATACGAAAATTACCTCTCTGCAAAGAGCTGCTTTCGCCAAGTTTCCGGATTTAAGATTGTTTGCTCTCTCTAATGTCGCCAGTATTGATTCACGAGACTCTTTGGAAAAACATTTTGGTAGCTTGGACCAAGAAGCACTTAAACAAATTGCATCATTTTTAAATTTAGTACCGGATAAGTTGGAGCCACCTTTTCAATGGCACCGTTTAGATGAAGAGTTTCTTAAGGAATTACTCATAACAAGACATGAAAAAAGATGTTCTCAATTGGATGCTCTCAATGAAATGCCTTTGTATCCTACAGAAGATATAATTTGGGATGAAAATGTAGTGCCATCTAATTATTTTACGGGAGATGGATGTTTGGCTCTTCCAAAATTGAATTTACAATTTTTAACTTTACACGATTATCTATTAAGAAACTTTAATCTGTTTCGTTTGGAGTCAACATATGAAATACGTCAGGATATAGAAGATGCTGTCAGTCGGATGTTACCTTGGCAGTCGGAAGACGGCGATGTAATATTTGGTGGTTGGGCTCGTATGGCTTTGCCCATAGCCTCATTTGCTGTTGTGGAAGTAGCTAAGCCACACTTAGGGGAAAAGAAGCCATCGCGGGTGAGGGCTGATATTGGAGTTACCCTCTCAGTGCGCATGGAGATAAAAGAAGAATGGGAAAATCTTCGCAAACATGATGTTTGCTTCTTGATCACCGTCAAGCCTACCAGGCCATATGGTAAGCATTTTTTTCGTAAAATAAATTTTATAGATTTCTTAAGTTAAATTTTATATAGGCACTAAATATAATCCCAGAGAACCATTTATACCTCAAGTTGGCTTAGTTTTCGTACGTGGTTGTGAAGTGGAGGGTATGTTAGATGCTAATGGGCGTGTTATAGAGGATGGGCCTGATCCACGCCCTCAACTAACTGGCGAGCAAAGAACTTATCGTGTTTGGTTAGATTGCAATCAATACCGCTTGGATATGGATGCATTGCAAAAGGTTAGCATATTATCTACTGGTTTATTATAAAATTGTAATTTTTTATAATTATAATTTTTTTAAAGGGAGGAGATGATGTTTATGAGAGCTTTAATATAATAATGAGACGCAAGCCGAAAGAAAACAATTTTAAAGCTGTTTTAGAAACTATTAGACATTTAATGAACACGGAGTGTGTAGTGCCCGCATGGTTGCACGATATTTTATTGGGCTATGGCGACCCAAGTGCTGCACACTATTCGAAAATGCCAAATCAAGTGGGTGTGATATATTATTTTTAATTAAAATAACTTTCTAACATAATTTAATTTAGGAGCGTGATTTAGATTTCAATGATACTTTTCTTTCGTACCAACATATCGTTGAAAGTTTCCCGGATTATAAAATTAAATGCAATGTTCCAGAGGTTCAGCGCACTGCACCTTTTCGCTTAATATTTGAAGATATTGCTGAGAAAAACGAAAAATCTGATGAGCATACTAAACAAAATATTGAGCAAGAGCTCACTAAATCAATTGTGATAAAACCATATACATATGAAAATCGAGGTCCCTATTTGGGTAACAAGCCTAAGCAGTAAGTAGAGGCTAACATGCCAATATTTTTACATATAGCTTACAAAAGCTTAAATAATAGCTGTAATAGTAATTTCTTAATCGTTAACAAACATCTTTTAGAAACTCCATACGCTTTACTCCAACCCAAATTGAAGCTATACGTGCTGGTATGCAACCAGGTTTGACAATAGTTGTAGGTCCTCCTGGCACTGGTAAAACCGATGTTGCTGTTCAAATCATTTCTAACATTTATCACAATCATCCCAATCAACGTACACTCATCGTAACACATTCCAATCAGGCACTTAATCAACTTTTCGAAAAGATTATGGCTTTGGATATCGACGAAAGGCATCTATTGCGGTTGGGCCATGGTGAAGAGGCTTTGGAGACTGAAAAGGATTTTAGTCGTTATGGTCGTGTTAACTATGTGTTAGCCAAACGTCTGGATTTGTTACAGCAAGTACAAAAACTGCAAGAGTCGCTGGGAGTACGAGGTGATAACGCCTACACCTGTGAAACGGCAGGTTATTTTTATCTTAACAATGTCATGACTAGATGGGAGAAATTCCAAACACAGGTCATAGCTGCAGAGAAAAGTGAAGAGCCCGATGCGTGGCGTAAAGTTTTTGAAGAACAATTTCCTTTTAACAAATTCTTTGATGATGCTTCTCAACCTTTGTTTAAAGGTTCTACTTGCGAAGATTATAAGAATATAGCTAAATCATGTTTTCGTTATATATCGCATATATTCGCAGAACTGGAAGAGTTTAGAGCTTTTGAACTTTTGCGCACAGGTTTGGATCGCTCGAAGTATCTTCTGGTCAAAGAAGCTAAAATTATTGCTATGACTTGTACACACGCCGCCTTAAAACGGAAAGAATTGGTTAATTTAGGTTTTCGTTATGACAATATTCTCATGGAAGAATCTGCTCAAATTCTTGAAATAGAAACATTTATACCCCTGTTATTACAAAATCCTCTGGATGGTTTTAATCGCCTTAAGCGTTGGATTATGATAGGAGATCATCATCAATTGCCTCCAGTTATAAAGAATATGGCGTTTCAAAAGTATTGCAATATGGAACAGAGTTTATTTACAAGACTTGTGCGGTTAGGAGTTCCTACTGTGGATTTAGATTGTCAAGGTCGTGCTAGATCTACTATTTCCTCTCTATACAAATGGCGTTATAAAAAACTAAACGATTTACAGCATATTTTAGAAACTCAAGAGTATTGTCGTGCAAATGCTGGTTTCTTGCACGACTATCAATTGGTGAATGTGGATGATTTCAATGGAGTGGGAGAAACTGAACCAAATCCATACTTTTATCAGGTTTGTTTCATAATTTTTTTTATCAATTCTCTTCAGAAACTTACTCTTAATACTTCTACAGAATTTAGGTGAAGCTGAGTACGTAGTGGCTGTATATATGTATATGCGTCTTACTGGCTATCCGGCTGAGAAGATTTCTATTTTAACTACTTACAATGGTCAGAAACATTTAATTAGAGATGTCATCAACGGCAGGTGTGGCAATAATCCTTTAATAGGTTGGCCTAACAAAATCACCACTGTTGATAAATATCAGGGTCAACAAAATGATTATATACTTATATCGCTGGTGCGCACAAAAGCTGTAGGTCACGTCAGAGATGTGAGACGTTTAGTGGTGGCCATGAGTCGTGCCCGTTTAGGCTTATATATCTTTGGCAGGGTGGGATTATTTAAAAATTGTTTGGAATTACAGCAAACATTTAATCTAGTATGTATAAAACAGAGTATTCTTGGCCAACTTTCAAGATTTCATGCTTTCCTTTCAGTTAGCAATGCGTCCACAGAAACTACAGCTGATAGAAAATGAATCATGTACCACCACACGCATGGTCAATGACAGCCCCAAACAGAATGTTATTACCATTAATAATATTACACACATGACTCAATATGTTTACAAACTGTATATGAGCAAATTGGAAACCATGAAAGATCAATTACCCACTCCTATTGATACACAAATCTATCGTGATTTTCCAAAAGATGAGACTATGAATATGGAATCCAAGGTATCCGAGCATGAAATTTTGGATCAACCACCCGCTAAACGTACAGGAAAAGGAAGTTCTACGAAGAAGCCAGAACCTAAGGGATTTAAACCTACGGCTATAGTAAATGAAATTGTAAACGAACAATTCGAATCTGCTGAGTCCATACTGCAAGAAAAAGAGCAAGAAAGTAACAAAACAAAAGAAGAATAATTATTCTGTTATTTTAATAAAAAAAAAAAATATATCAGATCCATACGTTAAAAACTCATTTTTTTGGTGCAGTAATACCCTCTAATTGGGCCTTCAGTTGCGTATTTGTTTTCCTTAAAAAGGCGATTTCTTCTTGATATTTTTTTTCTTCCGCGGCCCGCAGTTCTGCATTTCTGCGTTCAGCTTGTTCATTTTTCAATTTCATATCAGTTATAATTTCCTCCAGTGCTTCCTTCTCTAATTCTAAAGATTTTACAAGTTCCCTTAGCATTTCCTTCTCTTCGTGGGCTTGTAAAGCTTTACGCATGCCAAACGCTACCGAGCTACAGTACAATGTTTCATATGCTTCCATAGACATGGCAATTTCATCTCTTATACGCAAAAGTAACAAGCCTCTTTCCGAACAATTTATGGTTACTTGTCGTATAATTTCATCTGTAAGTATAAAAAATGTATAACATTTTTATTTCATAATTTATCGTGAGAAACTTGCCAAAACACTGGGAATATAATTCTCGGCGTAAAGGGCATATGCCAGTTTCGCGAGCTTGTGTTTGCTGCAGACGAGTATCTAACATTTCCTGTAAATTAATAACATCTTGTCGCGTGGCTGGTGTACTGGATACAGTTTGTTGCCACAATTGTCCTTCGTCCTCCCAACAACGTGGAGGCAAAATGGAGTTTAAAATTTCCTCGGTTTCCTTTTTCGTGTCTAATAAAGCACCAGCGGTTTGAGGCCGTTTGAGTTCCTAAAAAGTTGGTCCTAAATTTTCTAGTTACGAAATAAGGGTTACTAATTTACCAGTTCTGTTGGAATGCTTTTCTTTTCCGCATGTTTAACCACCAGTACGGGATTATTGTAACGCACTAGAGTTTGATATTGTCCCACAGTAGCTGCGTCGCCTTCTATTTCCATTTTAGCTTTTTTTTTAATGTAATGTGATTTTAAAAGTTTAGTAAAAATATGCAAGTTTGATGTTCAATATTTTAAATATTTTTAGTTTCCGTTAGCAACCAGGTATATGAAAATAACAATACCCCGAGTTGTATTTTCAGATGTAGTATTTACTCATCAAAGCAAAAACATGAGTATGCCCTTGTCTTGAGTAGTAATAAATCTGTTCAGCCATAGTATAATTTTGCTGTTCGCACAGGAGTATGGCACATGAACACCATCGCTGTTGATGATATGTTCGTGTTTAAACAGTGTGGTCCGAACAGTTGCTTGTACAACGCTCTTATGCCAACCCGCAAACAAAATACACACGGGCTAAATAAAAAATGTGTGTTTATGCGCTCGGCAATGATTCGTATATAAACTATGCTCAGAACATAGACACGCTCTCGTTGACAAACAAAAAATTATGATCAAACTGAGTATAATCATCTACACATATTCTCCACAGAGGAGAGTGACGTAAAAAGTAGTCTAAATCAGTTAAAGCGGTTATAGTGATGTTAAGGTAATGTAGCCGTAACGGGCGAATCTGTTAAAACAGAATTTTCTTATACTAGTAGTACAAAATTTGTTCGCACATTGAGAGAGCGTCTGTAAAATAACAAGACCAAATGTCTTCTTGGTCTTCTGCTTGACGACTACATGTAGATGTTTCTGTTCAGTTTGAGCAAACCTTTTATCTCTCATCGAGATTGTATGGATGGGCGGCGTTGTAATTTTTTTCCTTTTAAGTGTCAAACTCAATATTGTATTCGATAGCTTGAACTTTGTGAAGTATTTAGGCCAACTTGCGTATAGAAAATACTTGAACTGTGAAATTATATGTATAAAATATTGTTTATTTTTGACAGTTCTAAAGAAAAACTTATGTGCATTATGTTATCTGCTGTGCTCTTAAGACCACCTGCTACTGGTACGTTTTATTTTTTAATATTCCGAGTGTAAAAACTCCATAAATAAAAATAACTGACTTTTACTCACTACGTATTATTATTGTCGAACGTCTTAAGTCCACTTGTTACCCGTTCTTTTTTTTATTTTCTGAGTGTTAAAACTCATTCATAAATAACAATTCGCCTGGCTATTACCAACATATTTTTATTGTCTAACGTACTAGATTCGCATGTTAAAATTTTCTTGATCTGCCCTGAACCTTCCTATTGTTTACATTTGTTAGTTGTTATTCTATTACATTCTTTAATGTCATCATCGCACTCACAACACACATTGGCTTTTCTCAGTTCTTTTTTTGTGATTTTTTTTATTTTGCAATTGTGTGTAAAAATACAATTATTGGAAAAAAATATTACTTTCATTGTTTTTAATTTTGTAGTCGCTTAGTGTAATTTTGTAAAACTCATCAAATTATGGCATTGTACAATGAAAATATTGGCGTAAGTAATCGCCGTGGAAAAGAGCGGGAGATGTTTACAAGAGAGTAAATGAAAAAAGTAAATAATGCATGCGAATTTAATTGTTTTTTATTGATTTGTATTTTTAGAATCGGATCCTTGAATTACTTAACTTTCCGCTATTGGATCGATGTACAGAACTAAATATATTATTTGAAAGATGCAATTTACGAGAGCTGCAAGAAGTATTTCCATCAATTGTGCAGTCTGTTTTTGGTATTGGTACTGGTGGCCTTGGATGGGGTTTAAGGGCTACCACGAAAGAGAATTCACCACAATGCTTTGAAATGCTGCATAACTTCTTTTCCTCCGTGGGACCAATGTTTCGGCTCTGCTATCGCTTATTAAATGAAGCTATTAAGTTTGAATTATCATTAGAACAATTGCCGGTAAATTAATACACTTTAAGTATTAGTTAGTAATTAGACTCATTTTTTTTAATATTTTCAATTTTAGCATAAACTAGTTGAACTCTTACAATCAGGACAGTACAATATGTTTTACGCTGACCTTGTAAATGTTGATCCTTTTCGGCGGCAAATTTCTTCTTTGTCTCTTAATGCATTCGACTATTATATATTACATTTTGTAATACATGCTACATTTCCTTTGCACAAAATGTATCCAGCTGCCCTACAAGTACACAACGAACGTATGAAGACTGTGTATTTCTTCTTAACAGCTGAGTATTTATGCAACTTCCTTCCCAGCCGTCCCGATGCAGTGGTAATGCCAACAAATATATGTGCTAGTGTAAAGGCACCACAACCCATGCCAGTGCAACCTTTACAGCCCAAAAAATCTCCCAAATATTTAAGGATACCGCAATCTAACAACAGTTTGTATGGAAATGCTTCTCCAATGAATCAGCGTAGTGCAGAAGCATCGCCGCGAGCGCACGCCTGGAGAACAGAGTCGGTTTTTCATTTTTTTATAGATACTTGGTTGCGATATGATATAGATGAGGCTAGGGTAATACGGTTAAATTTTAAATGTTTAAATCTATTTAACTTTTTGATTTTAGGATCTTCCTAGCAGTGAATTTCTACGAGTTGTCCGCATTTTGGTGAAACAAACACATTCTTTTGCTAATTCTGCCTCATTAGATCAAACCGTAATGTCTTGCTTACGTAAAATGGCTCAACCTATGATGAAGCCACGCATTTATCCATTTATCAAAAGCATTATAGGCAGATGGCCTTTAGATAGCTCCTTCTCAGTGGTTTTAGAATTATGGCTTAGTTATATACAACCTTGGCGTTACAGATTTGAGTGGCAAAATAATAGGTTCGTAATATATTAGCACCATATTGATGTAAATTAATTTTTAAAACATTTTTTTAATAGCATTGCTAACTACGACGGCCCTATAAATAATAGGTTTGATACTTTTATCGCTGACAATTTGTTTATATATACACAAATATTTGTGAATATATTACCTCGTTTCGAGCGTTTGGATTTTACTTCTTTTCCCAATGTTATTATGCTGCATCGTTTAGTTAAAGTAAGTGTGTTTAAAAATGATTATTTTGTTGCATATGTTAAATCATTGAATTTGTTAGGTTTTCAGCCAAGCAGGTTTACGCAATAAGTTATATCAAGCCGAAAAATCATTTAGCGGCACTGCTTTGGCGTTTCAATCACCCCGCAAAGAGAGTACACTTTTAAAGTAAGTATATTTGCTACAAAAGAAGATTTCTATTTTTAAGAAATATTATTTTACCTTAAAGCCATACACCAGGTTCTTCTAATTGGGGTGATAGTTTCTATCATGAGGATGACTACATACCCTTGTTCGGTCCTGTCATACACCAAGACCTAGCACAGTTTATCAGAACTGTACATATATCACGTATGTACATTTTGCAGGAAATTCAAACAATTCGACGGGAACAATTGAACCACCTTAATTCGTTGGGGTTCTTTAAAAAACTTTATGCTAGTTTATTTGAAGACAAGTCTTCGGAAGAGATAAAATTACAAGAAATTAATAAAATACCTGATATACTTGACCTGGCGATTCGATCGCTGTGTGAAATGTTTGAAGTGAGTTTGAGTTTGTTTTTGAAAGAAGATTTTCTCCGAATATATTGTTTTTTATATATTGTTTTTTTAGGTTGATTTGCCTAATATATCATTGGAAGATTTAGATGTACCAACTTGTTCTAATGGCAGCTTTAATTTCTCAATATATGACAATAGCGATTATCTTGATATTTCACGTGTTACACCTAGACAAATGATGGAAAATTTAGCAAGTATTAAACCTACTATAGATCCGGCTCTTATGCCTATAAGAACATATGAAGTAAAAGCGTTGGTGCGAGGATTACATTATATTTGCTCTTGCATAAATGACAAGGTAAGATATAAAGTTTTTACAATTTTCTACTTATTGGTATGAATGTTCGACATAGTTAAATTTGGGAAATTCTGATTTTGATTCTTAATTTCGACAGGGTGATTTGATGTATGTATATGTTTGGATCGAATTTCTGTCATCCCTTGTCAAGGAACGTTCTTGAAAGCACGAAAAACGATACTGAAGATGGCACATAGCCCAGGGGTGACGGAAATTCGTTACAAATATCTATATGTATTTTAATGATCAGTGATAGAGTATATGTAAGTATGTTGATACAACGAAAAATATGCTTAAAACTAAGAATGCATCCGTTACCAATATATCGGCAATGTATGAGATTTTCTGATATATCGGTATGGGCGGTATTTTTATTGCCGATAAACGCATCGCACACGAAATAAAAACAGCCAAAAATAAAAAAACCCAAAAGTTTTTGAGTTGACGATCCAAGTGAATTTAAGTAAAATAAAAACATTTACATTTGTACGTCATACATTATACATTTAAATAAATTCACTAGTATATCGGTATCGCCGATATAAGTATATTTGTTTGAGTATCGGTAACGTATCGATAAAGAGCTGTATTGGTGCATCCCTACTGAAAACTGTATTAGCTGGACTTAAGTCGGCCTAAAGATGTAGAAATTTACATAAAACAACTCCAAATTTACATTGTTCTGAATTAATTCTTTTGTAACTCACACAAATAAGGACACAATATTTATTAAAAACAAAATTAAGTTTAAGTATGTTTATTCGTTTAAAATATTATTTTCTAATAAATGAATTTCTCAATTGTTTATTACCATAAAACTGAAACTACTAAGATTGAGAACTTGTTTCAACACCCCCGCTCAATCGGTTAGCCCAAGATGATCTAACTACTTCAATGTAATAACACATTGTTTTCAATAATCTAGTTTTCTTATTGAATATAGTTTTACAATTTCTTTCAAATTTTATATTTAAAACTTATTCCCAATAAAATTATAAGAGACAGAAGTCTTTTTAGCTGAATATTGTTTTCTAAGACTAACCTCATCTCGAAAGATATTGGTTCAACTATGATTATTCGTGGTGCAATATTGTCTCGAATAACATGGTGCTCTATATCAATATGTTTAACATGTTTAGTTTCAATATTTGTCACCATTCCTATGCAACCTCTGTTATCTTCGTACAATTTTATTTGATATTTGATATCTATTTTTTGGTGATCTTTCATTATTCATATTTTTTACGCCTTAAATATAACAATGTACATCAAGCTACTGGTAGGATTGCTCTGTAACTTGGTCGGTTACATTAACATCCAGCTGCAATCTTTTTTTTTATTGGAGTTCTAACTGAATTGAATTCAAACATACCAAATTTATTGTTTATACTCGATTCTTGAGAAATGCTTAAAGCGTCACTATAAAATTTTATTTCCATTCCTAATAAATATTTTAAGGGACCACAATCTGCCATTTCAAATTCATCCACATACAAAATTGAATACAATATATTTTTTCCTTTTTGTAGATTTTGAAGTACAGACAGTAATCATGCTTTGATCTTGAATTCGACGTTCCATCATTTCGGAGCTCGTTTTAAACTACCTTCCGGTAAACCCATGTAAATAGTTTCATTTAATTCTCCATGTTTTCACATCCAGCTGATCAAATTTATAACCATGATTGATACCGTACTTTTGAAGAAAACCTCTGACAATCAACCGTGCATTGTATTTCGTATTTCGATTTAAGCAGCTTACTGTTAGGTGGATATTTAACTATAACTGCAGACACGCATTTGTTCCCTACACCTGGCTCATGTTCTCTTACGTCAGATACTATCGTAGAAGAAGCATCATTAATTTGATTCGAATCAGACAGCAAAAAACTCACCCTCGTTCCCCTCTTGTTCGTCACTGATTCGCACAAAAACGTTTGAATGTTGTTTTCAAGGTTTTATCGTTGACTCGAAAGGGTGAAAAGCCCCTTCAAATTTGATATCACAAGCATTTATTAATAATACACACGGTAAATAAGGCTGCTTCGTTCCAGAAGTACTTTGGCACACCAGATTCTGATAGCGTTGCTCTTACCTTATCGAAAATAGTCCTTGTTAAACCTTTCTGAAACCCCGTTTTATTAAGGGGTATGGTGGCGATAATTTCTATTTGTATGCCCTGCACCAATTTAGTTGTTTAAATGACATGGACATTTTTGATTCTGAAAACATTAAATTTCCCAAAGTCTCATATTCTTGAATCTGTCCAACATCCAATAAGTTGACCGAATTCAGACTGGATTTTACGCGCACCTGCCAGTCGTTAAATCCTTTCTTTTTTTTAAATTGAAGAATTCCGTGTGATTCTTTATTATCGCCCCTAACCTCTTGTAATACACCAACATAAGGATACAAAATATTTGTTAAAAAAAAAGTTTTGTTTTAATATGTACATGCACAAACTTTTTTTTTTATATTTTATTGGTTGGTAGTTGAAGTTTTTATAAAATAATTTATTTCCTGATGATGCTGCACAAATGCGTAGCGAAATGTCGAATATAATGAATAAAACTAAGTAATAAAGAGAATTTTATTAAAGATATTGTACTTACAAAGTTATTAACTAAAATTACAATAAAAGATCAAAGAAATATAATAAAGACCTAATAATTGTTTCGTTAAAACTTTTCACATCCTATTTTATAAAATTTTGTTCTATTGAAATGTTTTTGCCTTTCTTTCTTTAAGTATTGCTTTCAATTACAAACCCTTTGGAATCGTTCAGATATTGTGGGTAAATTATCACGTGAAATTTTGTACGGCCCTATGAAAGCTCAATGGTTTGATAAACCACGAGGTTAGTATATTTTTTATTAAGTCAACTAACTACTGAAATATGGCCTACACTAATACGCAGCTTCTTGCGATTTTTCAGGTGTTAGCGAATTATGTGAACAACAAGTACCAGCCCGTTTATGTTTACGATTTTTAGCCTCATACCGTTCACTAGCTTCTATACTTTTAGCTATTATGATTGGCCTTTTATTCTGGGGCTCATCGGCATTTGGTTTAATTATATTATTTTTTATTTCTCTAATTAAGGTATTTATCATGGCCCTTATATCATAGTACTACCTTGTCTTGTCCAAAGCAACATACAATATAAAAATATATTTTGTTAAGGAAAAATTATCAATAATAAATTTATTATTTAACTATATTAGAAAATATACTTTTTGTGTTATTTACTACTAATAAATTAAATTAATCCCAACGTTTACTTAACAATATTTTAATGGGTTGATTGGGTACGGTAACCAATCTCAGTATACTTTCTATGGGTAAAGTATTTAGACATTTTAAACGAAAATGTGTTGCCACCTAAAAGAAAGAAAGTTTTTATTTTTGTCACGGCATTGAAAATTTGATTTAATTACTTGAGCTACTAAATATTGCATTTGATTAAGGGCCAGTTTGCGACCTATACAGGATCGATTACCCATGGCAAATGGTAGTGTGGCATGAGCTTCGTTTACACCCTTATACTTTCCAGTCTCTTCATTACGTACCCAACGTTCTGGCATAACTTTTAAAGGCTCCGGAAAATACTTTTTATCACGACCAGCAGTGAATAGTGACAAAAATAGTAAAGTCTGTTGGACAAAAAACACTTATTTAAAGCATTGGAAATAAATAAAAAGTATTTATTTTATTTACATTCTTTTTCATGTGATATTTACCGATCATGCAATCCTGTGGCAAATATCTACCAATAAAAGGAGCCACTGGATAGAGTCGTAGAGTTTCTTTTATTAAGCCTCTTAATAAAGGTGAATTTTGGTTGTTGCAACTACACGCGACGTGTAGTGTTTCTTGTAATTTATCATCTTGTGATAAAAGGTATAAAGCCCAGATGGTAGAATAAGCTGTCTATAAAAAGGCGGATATAATTTTTCTATCATTTGAAAGTCATAACCATTGAAGTACTTAACAAAAGTATTGGCTTAGTTTAAGAGGTTCTCATAAAGAGGTATGAAAAACTCATTAATACTAGTGTTTGGTATGTGGTGTTTGGCACTTGAACACCACATACCAAACACACCACAAGACGTACTCTTCTTCCCTTTCTTGTACCTATTCTATATATTTGTAAACCTGACAATTTGTCAGAACTTTTGGGGATTTGTTTCTTATGTCTATTTAAATATAACTCAAAGGCTTAACGTGTTTTCAAGAAATTGGAAAAAAAAACTGGAGTCGCTGAGAAATGTTATCACCAAAGCATAATCCCTAATTTGAATATATCTCATTACAAATAAAATATACATAAGGATTTAAAAGTGCCTTTGATTAAAGACGAGTTCAAAAAAATCATAAATATATGTTAAAATTGGAACAGCATCGAAACCCTCTCTCACGATTACTTTCAAGAACTCAATCTCGCAGATATGATTTACCTCTATTTCGAGTTGAGGACCCATTGTAATCCACGTCTCTTTATTTCTTTGCGTAAGATGTCAGATGCAATAATCAAATAGCACGTTGGTCATTTTACACTTAATCGGAGGACATGGGCTAAGAGGGTCCATACCATTAACCGAGTTCTAAAATCGAGCAAATCGTATGAATTCTAAGTGTAACTGTGATAACTTATTTACCGAGTTATAATAAATATGCAGAGACTTCAATTCAAAGCTACTGTTGGAGTTTTCAGTATAAAAATAAATCATTCAACAGTGAATCTTCTCTGCTATGCCCATCTAAGGTTCATATACAATTCTTTTGAGAAAAGATCCAATAACAATAAGATCGATCTAGCAACTGCGAAATGATGGAGTGGTTAATGCCTAAATAAATCCTGGGAGCAAAGCAAAATTCATCGCTATTTCCAATTACTTTCATGTCAAGGTCAGTTATAGCAATTTGTCTTATATATTTTTATTTATAAACTTTTCTTACCGTATCCGCAGCTGCTATAACCAAATCCACAAATATACGTTTTATCATTCCCAATGAAACTTCCGCTTCTTGTAGTTTTTCATAAAGACCACCGGGATAAGCAGATGTTCTTTCGAGAAATAAGTCAATCACATTATAGCCTTTTGTCAAAACTTCATTAACGCTTTCTTCAAATTGCAGCCACATTTTCATACCCAATATTTTGGCCAATTTCGGTGGGAAATTCATTAATGGTGAGCTGCTCTCAAATATTTTATGCACAATGTTGGAAAAATCATCTACGGCCGTTTGTATATCTATAATTTCTAGGTCCGACGTTTCACCGAACATGACCGAAATTATGACTTCAGTAAAAAAGAAGAGAAACAATTAGAGATTCAGAGCAAGATAAACAAATTGTAAATATGATAATATACTAAACATAGTTACCATCTATGGACCACCTGTAGAGTTGCCTTTCTAAATTTCTTAGAACAAAACCTTTGGTTTTATGTTCTTCACTCTCTCGTAACCACCTCTGTATTATTTTATTTGTCTGTTGCCGAACATGCCAATTCATCCAATCAAGATTGCCATTGAGTAATAAACGACTTAATATACGACGATTGTGAAACCATTCCTCACCGTCCCTAGAAAAATCAATTTATTCTTCATTGTTTTAAATCAAATCAACTCTTTCTTTTTGTACCTACATAAAGAATAAACCCCTTTGGCAATTATTTTTCTTATTGTATAATAACCAAGCTTCTGGCAATGGATGTCTGGGGTATGATCCCTCATGCATAAACACTGCACGCATTAAATTTGCAGATGATACAAATATACCATCATGAGTTCCACCCAATCGTTCGCGAAATATTTCACCATACTCGGCATGACGCTTGTCAATGTAAAGATGTAGTCTGAAATTTGAATTTTCCTAATCAGAAATTTAAATAGAAATCATTTACATGCGAGTACATATGTATGTACATATAAACATTATTTGAAAATCTTAGGCCTTTCAAAACCAATGAGTGTGTGTTCTGCATACAAAATGTAAACAAAATGAGAATTTATTAGCATTTTTATTAGCTTTTTTATTTTCTTCAAATTGCAAATTAAAGAAAAAAAACTTAATGTTTTCAATCTTATCCCTACATATTAAAATGCTATAAAACGTTGTTATATATACGTACGATTGAATGTCGTCCAGATTATTCAAATATTTCGTATGTATCTATGTATGTGCAAACATAAGTATGTCGTTGGTAGTTTAACAAAGCAGTTTTTTCAATTGTATTCTTAATAGGATGTTTTGAAGTTAATCCTTCTCACAAATAGCATTAACATACATACATACTCACATATTTCAAATTCTATTCTTCGTAAATTAGGTATTCTTGCCCTTTCGGCAGTCGTAAAGATTATTCTTCAACGTTCTTGAATGATCTCATTCTCAACTTTTCTCATTTGGCATTGTTCTAAGTTCATCTTCTCTTCAATTCGAGGATTCTCTAAAATAAGCAATTCGAGCAAAGCTGAGAGAAATGGAACGATTGTAGAACATTAGAACTGTTAAGAAAAATTGCGTTGGCTGGGAAGATCCTGCCTTGAAGAGTTATAAATAATTGTAAGAGTTTTTTTTGATACCAACTATTAGGCTCACGGGCGAATTAAAGGCATTTTCGGTACAGTTGCCGAAGTCAAACTCTATATATAGTAAAAAAGTAGCGGAAACGGCGAACAATTGTTTTCCAATTATATTAAAAAAAGACATCAGCTGCGCTAGTTAGTTTACCTGTTTTAATTCGCCTTGGTACTGAGTTACACGTTTTCCATTGACCACAAGAAGTTCTTTTTAAAATATTGAATATGTAAATACTTGATGTTGGGTTACACATTGTGTATTGCAAGATTTTAATACTAATGACGGAACAAGACTATTTTTGGATGATATTAACTGGTAGAGTACTATATACAGTAATCCCCGAATAATTATGTCGTCAACATTTCCAACATTTTTGAGTAATTATGCGAGGCAATTAGATGAATACGGTTACATATCTCACTAACACTCAAGTATTAAAACAAACTTAAAAATTTTAAGTAACAATAATTTATATTACAAAAAAGGGACCAAGGGTAGACATGTTGCATTTAGCTGCAGTCTTGTAACCAAAACTACTTTGAGTAATTAACCTGCAGAAATTTAAGAAACATGTAATTTTGTGGATTCTTTCTTTAAGGCGCTAATCCGAACTTTAAGCGAATGTTATTTACATAGATGTTGAATTTTATTAGAAAAAGAGAGAAAAATATAAAGGGATTTAAAAATCGGCATAAATAAGCGTGATGGGGTAATTAACCGGGTATAATGTATAACTCAGTCTTGACATTGGTTGAGACCAGGAAACTCTAGGAATACAATACATGCTACCTACAAGAAAATATGGGTCGTTTGGCAGATATTGGGCGATAGTTAGCAAAAAAGTTATTAGAATTGAAAAAAATTTAAAAAACCGGCTAAATGCAACCACCGAAGAATCATATCAATGACTCTATATTTAAAAAGATATTGGACTCAGTCAATTTTAAGCAATAAAAATTGTGCGGTTCTTCTTGATGAAGGGGGGCAAGTATGTAACAATAAGGCCAAGTTTTTATCCAAAAAAATCGGCCGTTAAACTACTGATATCAAAATGAGGACCAAGTTCTTGATATGCCATCTCATTTCTAGGAAACTTGCTAGCTTGGCAATAAGGAATAAATACGAAGGTCGCATTCTTCGAGGAACCAGGTTTCCTATATAAAACAATAAACTTAACTGTAAAGATAAGATACTTAGGAAGAATCTTAGGTCGGAAACTGAGAGGCACCGCATAGAGGAGACGATAAGAAAGGCCCACATAAGTTGGACGATATGCAGGAGAGCCATTGCCTCCAAATGGGACCTGCCTAAATCCGAACATGTCACACTGGCTTTACAGATGTGTGATTAGGCCAATTCTGCCCTACGCCCGCATAGTATGGTGGACGGCAGTGAAGAAGAGATGTAATATAGTTACCTTACAAAAGGTCCAACAAACATGCTACCGCGGAAGAAGCGATTCAATGAGAACCACAAGACCAAATAAAATATGAGAAAGCTCTTACATGAGCACTCATGCGGGCATTGGATGAGTCGATCAGTCGAGATCACAAATTACGACATCAAAAAATATGTGAAGCAATGGTCGGTTACACGCAAGATGCGGAATTAGCGGACCAGACAGACGCTCCTGGTCAAACGGAACCTTTAGGGGTACTGACAGGTCTGTGGTTGTCAACATTTTTACGGACAGCCAAACAGCAATGAGGGCGCTAACACATCTATTCCGTATACAGTGTGCGGATGAGTGCAGTGCATGCAGGGAGGACTTCGGGATAATGGAACACTTTCTATGTCACCGACCGGCTTTCGCGCAGCTAAGTCCGGCACTTGAACATACGTGTCTCATTTGAAAGGCATTGACTGCTAATTACATATGAGATTTCCTGTGAGGGTGAAGACTTTTCCGGAATGGAGAGCGCACAACAGGCCGAAGTATTGTAATTTATTTCCTGGCGATGCTGAACGAAGGCAGAGCGGAATATCAAATATAATGAATAAAATTATTTTATTTAGTGATTAAAAATTATTTAAAAATATGTTTTATATCTAAAATTACATACGTACTTATATATATATATATATATATATATATATATATATATATATATATATATATATATATATATATATTTGGGTTATTTTGTCGATATTCGACAAGCCATATGGCGGGGACTCTAAAAAACTGACAACACATACATACATAATTACTGCACTCACGTACATACATGTATGTATATTAATTTGATAACCAACTTGTGAACTTAATAGTTGATGTGAAGAGAGGGCTGCCACTGCAGATAACACGACTAGTCAATACACGCATGTAAAGGACTAGAACTATCCAAAAGTAACCCATGGTCTAGTAAGATGGTCTTTTTAACATTACGATGTCTTAACGCTGGACCATTTAACCCAGCTTTGCATTACATGGGATTATTCCCAAAACTACTCAATGGAGCATCCAGAAGAGGTTAGTTTTAGAACTACTTCATGGAACACCCCAAAGGGTTAGTTTAAACTCCTTCGCGTGGACCACTCTCAATGGTGTGATTTTTAATTCTTGATTTTATATTCCGACAGGGTGTTTTGTTGTAGAATTTTGGAACGAATTTCCGTCATCCCTTGTCAAGTTTGGTTTGGCGACAAACCGGTTTCGGGTATGTGCCATCTTCTGTGTCATTTTTCGTTCTGGTTTTAAACTTAAATGCCATGAAGTTTTTAGTTGGCACAGTATAACGTGTGAGACGACATACATATGTATAACGCAAAAAATGCCACTTCGAGATAAAAGCGGTTAAAGTTTTCTATTTCCTCCCACTACACACAACAAATAACGGCATATGCTCTTCAAACACGGAGAGAAGAAAACATATAAAGATTAAATTTATACACAATATAAAGGATGACATAACGAACAATTATGCGTGTTTAACTGCAAAAATCCATTTTTTGAGCCATAAGCAATAATAGTAATAATAATCAGAACGAAAAATGACACTGAAGATGGCACATAGCCGAAACCGGTTTGTCTCCAAACCAAACTTGACAAGGGATGACAGAAATTCGTTCCAAAATTCTACATCAAAACACCCTGTCGGAATATTAAATCAAGAATCAATAATAATACAAGCGAACCGCATTAAATATTTGTTTAAATCCTTACAGCTAAAAAAATTATAATACGGTAATAATTCGCCATATAAAAAGCATATCAATAGTGTAAGCGGTTTCGTAAGAAGTTGATCTTCTCCTTTACAAAGTTGAATATGCATTTGTATTTGGGACATTCAATCTACACATGCATACATATGTACATATGTGGATATAAGCAAAGGCAAAACAATTCGGAACCATTTTCTGCTTTGTTTTTCCACCGATTTATTTTTTATATAGTAGCAGTGTGTTGTCAATAAAGAACCTCTTTTTGTTGTATTTTTATGCAAAATTTTAATAAATGGTTTACTTAAAATATGTCTTACTTTGGAGCTCCCCCGGCGGTTATTAAATCGAAAATTGTACCCACTAAAGGTAAGCCTTTTACCACAGGAATAGGGCACGTATTACTTAAATGTTTTTCAATTTTACAACCTTTTTTTATTTTACCGCCAATCTTCAAGAATATATTGAACAATTTTAGCCATATAATTTTATATAAATATCGGAACCATAATAAAATAGACTGACAATTATTTGTTGAAGACATTTCTTATTAACTTCAATAGTAATTTTAACTATTTTTTTTAAATTAAATTTTGCAATTTCTGTTTTATGCTGTATCATCAGAATTCTTAATTAACATGCACAAAAGTGCTTTAATTATTTTTTATACTTTTTTAACAGTATTAAAAATTTTTAAGTTCGCCTCCTAAAACGTTATACTTATATTAACTTTACTTTTAATGCAAGCAAAAGGACACCATATTAACACAAACTTCTTATATTGAAAACTTAACGATCAAACTTATTGACCAAACCCCGATTAAAAATGTTGTAATCAATGCTTAAACCGCCATAAGCCATCTGAAGAGCAAGTGAAGAATTCCAATGAATATATGCACGGTAAAATACATACATACATACGTGCATACTTCTCATCAAGCAATAAAATATAAACAAAAACAATTTGTTAAACCTGCACGCCTACCAGACATGGAAAATCAAATTTTAAAATTCGTTTTAAAATCGTGCTGTAACAGCAAAATTATCTGAAGTATCATGTTTTTCGAATAACGTTTGGTTTTATAAAAATCGAAAATTTATGATTATATACAAAAATTTCGCAGCTGCACAATAAATATGTTACGATTTATTTTATATTTGTTTTAATTTTTGGTAACAGTGCTGATTACTTAAGCTAAAATTGATTTTAATAAATCAGTAATAGTTTCACTAAAATATAGGGTTAACATTTGTATATTTTAGAAAATGATGATGTAATGAAATTTCATGGTTTGCCATCCAATACTTGTATTTAAAACCTATAGATGAAAAGTAAATTTGCTGCTCCATCAGCCTTTATTGTGAGAGCTGTGCTGTCCAAAATCGTAGTATGCGTACATCTTTCAGAAAAAGAGGTTGTACTGAAATTTAATCGATTGTCATCTAATATCTAAAACTTTTCGATGAAAGGAAAATTTACTCTTTGATCAGTCTATATTGTGATAGCTGTGCTGGCCAAAATCATTTTGTTGAAAATGCAAATTGTATAAGGGGTATAAAAATCACGATTATTACACATATTTATTACTTGGACACCTCGTGGTGCTAGTTGATTTTATTCATTATAAAACAGTTTGGCCACCAATTGAATTATATACGGAAATACCAAACGCAAAAACGAATGCTAGAAATTATAATTGCATAGAAATGAACGAATTGGATTTCAAGGAGTGTACAACGTATTCGCAAACAATGATTACAAACTCAATTCGTTTTCAAATTTACGACCCGCTTTATTAAAAGAATGTAGGAAACAATATTCTTAAACATCGATAATGGGACGACTCTGAAACCAAAAAATATGACTTGAATTTTCACTTTGTATAAAAAATATAACAGAACCTGAAACCTTTTTGTTCTTAATACTTTTTTATTCTTTATTTCTTATTTAATATGTTTTTTTTCAAATAATTGCAGCTAAAAATTCTTTTAATATTCAAAATTCATTAAAGAAATACGTACATATAGATATTAGATACAACTTTTCGTCATCCCTTGTCAGTTTGATTTAGAGACAGCCAGGTTTCGACTATGTGCCATATTCAGTATCATTTTTTGTTCTGAGACTCAGAACTAACAAGTAACAGTGGTCCTATTGATTAATAATTTATAGCAGTGAAAGTGATCTTAATTGCAGAGTTGCCAATTCTCTGCTCTATCTTGTCTTCTCCGGAACCGTCAATTCCGAACCCGCTGTAAGTTTGAAGCGACATTTCTGTCTTCGATGGAGGGAAGTGTACTTGTCAGGTCTACACAAACGATATAGGTGAAAGTACCTACGATGTGATTGAAGTCCCCTTAAAGTACGAATAATTAAGGGCCTAATCATGCCAACAGAAATGGTACCGGAGCAAACCAAAATTTTAATGAGCCTACATGGATTAAATACAAATTTTAAAAGGTAGAATATATATTAACACCAATGCGCTTAATACACCATTTTTGGTTACGTACAAAGTCTTACTTAACCAATGCGCAATGAGATGCAGTATCTAGTCTGTGAAAAATTACACCGCATAGAACAAGGTCCAGAATTTGACCAGATTATCTGGTAACAAAATACTTTGTTTAATAAAAGCAAAAAATTATAAACATATGTATATTAGAGTGGGCCAATTTGTATGGCACAATAAAATCGACAAAATCGTATAGCGGAAACGTAATCTACAGACATTTTTGAAAAATTTTCGCCAAAAACCCATAGACCGGAAATGAATTCCTAACCCCCGAGAATTGACATGGAGTCTTGAAGAAATTTCCTTTAAACAAGCACAAAACCAAAGATATACATTGGCTTTTTCACTTGATATATAAAACTTCCAAGTCGATTTACGGGGGCTAGGAATTCATTTCCAGCCTTTGTTTTTTGCCGAAAATTTCTCAGAAATGTCCGTAGATTACGATTCTTCTGTACAACAGAATTCAATATAGCAAGGTGGCCGGCAGTGTTTAAATCAGATTATTCTTATAAACAAATATATTTATGATTGCTTTTAATTGGTTGCATTAAATTATAGTTATTAGGTTAAGATTTATTTTACATACATTCTAGCGATTAAAACCGTTAAAGGTATTTTATTAAAAAAATTTACTTATTCGCCACGCCAATTTTTTTAAATCTTATTCTGGCGTGGGATTGTTGCAGTTTTTAAACGCCTAATAAATAAAAGGTAATAAAAAATATTTTATTTCCTGATGATGCTACACAATGGAGTAGCGAAATAAAATAGTTTTTATATAAAATAGACCTTCAAGCTTAAATAATTTAATAAATTTAAATAAAAAAGGTCAAAAATAGACACAATTTGATTAAAATTATAACTTATTTTACAAAACATAAAATTTGTATTTTTTCTCTGAGCGGTCAAACAATAGCACTGAACTTCCCATCTCTGGTACATATCGTAGCTTCTAGCAACCTCAAAAATTATGCATCGCCTTAGCAGATTTTTCAGGTAGTCGTTTAATGTCAAATTTTGTTTATGGTGTTTGTTTAAAAAATAATGTAATGTAATGTAAGCAGGTACTTTTTGAGGTATTCGTTGCTCCGATGCACATACCTGGTTGTTTTGGCTTGCTAGCAACAATTCCTACTGTGTTGATTTTAAAATAATGTGGCCAGATTTTACGATTTAACGACATTAAACTATTTTGAATCAAAGTTAACGATTTTTCAAAATATTTTCGTTTTTAATTTTAAATACATACCTACGTATATATATATATCTTTTTTTGGCATTCAGCATAATTTTAAACTTTCGAAATTTGTTACAGAACAAAATTTGCTCCCATTAACATAAGTAAAAAATAATTTAAAAAATAATAGAATATATGTATATGTACATATTTAAAAGTAAATAACTAATTAACTTTCTTTTCAATATGATAGTATTTACCTTCAAAACTACAGTAGCAGTATAGTATAGTGGTATTTTTCGATATACATAAGTAATTTCAAGAGCTTGTGATTTAATTAATATCAAAGTTGGAATTATCGGCCTACTTAGCACACGATGATTTTAGTTCTTCGAATTAACTAAAGATGCCAAATATATATATATATATTTACCAGAGGTTCGTACCGATTCATGTCAGGTCTTTTTTATTTTGAACTCGATGGGTGGTTCTATACTGAGTTATTAAAAAAAACGAATTTGTAGTCGATTTTACAAATTAATGATTTTTTAGGGAATGGAGATACAAACTTTGGTTTCCGGTGACTGGGACATTTGTTGTGGATATTTTTTATATTTTGTGGATTTTAATGGAAACAAAATTTATTTTTTTAATTTTAGAGACTATTGCAACTTTATTATTATTTCAATGGATTTATTTCTGGAATGAGATTTGGAAGGAGTTCTTGAACATGTGTAAACGTTTGAACATGTGTAATGTAGTATTTATCCGTTAATAATGGGAAAAGCCAGTCCCTCAAGCCGAAAAAGCATTATACCTTCTGAATGCGTTATTACAACAAGAATAACTCGAATATTCCAATACCTTTTTTTATTTTTGTTCGAACGTATAAAACTTGTCAATTTCGAATAAAAAATTATTCGAATGATTTTGTCGAATATACAAATAATTTTTTAAAACTACTTTGAACAAAATATCTGCTTAAATTAAAAATAGCAAAATTGCTTTTTATAGTTGATTCTTAAGTTGATTTTCGGACATGGTGATTTGATAAACGTAGATAATGGAACAAACTTGTGTCATTCCTCGTCATTTTTTGTTCTGAAAAGAACTCAGAAGTATGTTTATACAAATATTATGGTTTGGAGACAAAACGGTTTCGGCTATGTGCCGAATGTATGTATATATTCAGCATTTATATACGGGTATACAGAGTAGGAATATATATTTTTAAGAATGTAAACTATTGTCTTTAATATTCGTGTTTCTGTTAATAATTTAGTTGTCATTCTTTTATTTTATTTTCTTATTATTTTATATTTTTGAACTTATTCGAATATTTTTTTGTTTTTATTCGTTCGAATATTCAAATAACATTTAATTTTCCGTTTTTTCGAATAGAAAAAAAATTAGGAACTTTTCTTCGAACGATTTTAAACTCGAATAATTTGTCAATACTAGTAAAGATTGGGTCGAAGCTAAGAAATAAGCAAGTTGCATCTGCATTTTTAGAGCTACATAATAAACGAACCTCCGGTAATTATGTAAATTAGCAAATTTCGCCGGAAATTTGTACAACTTTAACTATTGGAAGTCATTTTTACAACAAAAAATACTTGATCTCTTGAAACTCTTATTTTGTTCGTAAAAAATACAATTACAAAATTCCAATTTTCCATGCCGGACAAACAATGAAAACTCACCAACACTTCGGTTTTGCAAATCAGTCGTGTTTGATGTGTTTAAGAGAAAAGTTGCATACGGTAAATATGTTGGGAATTCTCAGCATTAACTAGTAGCGTGCTTGCGATTAATGTGGCTGACTAACTCCTTACCATGGTGCTTTATAATAAATAACCTGTTGTATGAATAAAATAAAAGTGTAATTTTTAAACAAAGAATAAGCACAATATCAAAAAAAAGATTAAATTTGTGCATACACGTGATTTAGTTTTTATCAGTTCATTACTTTTAATTGTTAAACTATTATTTAATGCAACTGTTTTGCTATCGACGAAATTCCATTACACAATTATACATAATTTAAAAAAAAACAACCGATTTAAGAGCCGCTGTGTCAATTAAATTGTAAGTGTGTAGAATGGATATAAGAGAAAAATATGTGTTCACAAGTGTTGTCGAATTCTCAGTAATTCGAAAAAAATGGGGAAAAATATATTCTTTTCTTATTTGTTTAATTTTACCTCAAAATTATTTTATATCATAAATTTGTCAGTCAGTAGTAGAATTTTAAGTTATAAATTTATCAATCAAATATTTTGTAGATATACATATTACATATTAAAACATAAAAAAAAAATTAAGTACATGTAAGGTCCCTACAAATTAAATTATAACCTCTAGAAAAAAATCATTTGAAATTAGAAATCTATGACCATAGGTTATGGTATCATAAGACAATGATACATTTACATACATAGTTTTGGAGAGGTCAATGTGCTGGCATCTGTAAACAACCCATATGCTAGTACTGGAAAATGTTTAGAGGGTGTGCTTGGGATGATAAATTTACATTTATTGGCATTTTATTTTGTTGGGCTAGGCGACTATTGCATTTATTGCCTCATATATAAACATATCTACATATACATATGTATATTTTTTTTTGCGTTAACTTTGTAAGTTTCCATGTATGTATATATAATATTTTTATAGCTATCAGCCAAACCTAAATCAGCACGTAAAGCGCAGCATTAGCTATAGGGTACGTATATAAAATTCATTTAAAAATATAAATATATGTACTTTAAAAATATCAATAGGTATAAAATATACACTTTGAATGTATTGTTTATGCGTTTATGATTTAGGTTTGGCGAGATTTAAGTTAAGTAAATATAAGAAACGACACGCAGAAAATAAATATATATATAATGCTATTCACTTATTTTAGAAATTGCAATAGTTATTTGACCTTCTAATCTTATTTAATTAATTAATTCACAAGCTTGAGGTCTTTAATAAAAATTTTTCTTATAACACCATTTTGTTATTTATACTCGATATTTCGCTATGCCTTTGTGTAGCATCATCAGGAAATAAATTATATTATTCAAAAAGTTATCGTTATTGAGGAACCTTGTGGAAATAACATACAGAGTAAGCGTGTTTAGTACAACAATTCGTGTCTGATTTTGTGGCAAGCAAGTAAATTTTTGAAAAGAAATTTGCTTTTTTAAATTTGTTAGTTGTTAGCACTGTCTTATAATAAAAACACATTTTAAGAGAGTTTAAAAGCAGGTGTGTGTTATGACTAGAAATACAGAAATGAGCAACATATGTATAATACAGTTTTAAGCAGGGACCGAAAATAATGATTATAGTTCAGTTATACTATTTGAGTTTTAATTTTTGATAGTAATATAACGATTATTTTTAAGTTTTATTTTTTAATCAAATCACGATTATTTTAAATTTTCTTTGCTTAAAAACAATGATACTTATAAATATATATATCCTTATCCAAATCAGTGGGTTAAAATTTTACACAATGTGCCCACTACACAAGCGATTTTAAGAGACTTAAGTTGTAATTTGTCTTCACATGCTTTAGTCAAAACTTTATTTGTTAAACGTATTATAAATTAAAGAGATATAAATACATATAGTATATACATGTACACATGCATATTAATAAAAGTATTTTATTTAGAAATAAATTTTACTCGATTAATTGTTCGTGTGTTTCGTTAATCGGAATTGATTTATTTCATTATTGGATGAAATACTACACAAACATTTCTCGATTAATCGTTATTTTATACTACTACATAAATGTACTATATGTATGTTTGTATGAAAGTGTTATAAAAGTAGTTGGTATACTACTAAATACATAAATAATAATGTGCATTTCAAATAAAATGCAAATAAAGAAAACAAACGCATATATGGAAAAATCGAAATAATCGAATTCTTAAATATTAAAAGAAAAACAATCAAAATCGAAATATGGTTGTATTAAACGCACATACTTATCTAGAAGTAAACAAATAAATCTTAGAACTGCCATTTGAATCCGATCAGGTTTTAAATATCACAACCGATTAACTATTTGCTACGACTCCTAAAAAAATTTCACTCCAGCAATAATGGAAGTTAGGTTCCTTAGAAAACAGTGTAAATCGATACCGAAAATCATTTAAATCGAAAACAAACTAAAATGTGTTATTTATTTCCAAGTCGGATGAAACTAATATTTTAATAAAATTATGAAAAAAAACTAAAACATTTACAATTGTTTATTACCGAATAGACAAATGTGTTCCTTTACTGAACCAAAAATTTAACCAAATACTATAAAATGGGGTTTAAAATTTAATAAAAGTAGGGGCTGTTATACAATTAACAAACTCTTTATTGAAATCTAATTATATAGAAGACATTTTTATAATTTGACAGTTACTGTTTTGTTATTTATATAACGAAATTTCAATTAAATTTAATAAGAATTTAGTTAAATTACCTAATATGTCTAGTTAAATTTTATTAATATTGAAGAAATTGTATTCAAATTAACGATTAAATTCAAATTTTTGTATTTCGCTGCAATATGTATGTATGTGTCTATGTACTTATGTATGTACATTTTAGCTCGCAATATAAATGAACTACGGATCCAAATTTTCCATACAACCAGAATATTCTCATAGAAAACTTCGAACAAAAATATTGTTTTTATTATTTTATATTTTTCCAAAGAACTTTAAAATTTTATCAAAATAACTTTTTATGAAATTTCTTCAATTCTATGTTAGAAGGACTTAAGGTACGCTCACATTTGTCAAACATTTACGAAATTTCGTTCAGTGTTTCTTTCGCTAATTTACTAGACTAAATCACATTATTAGAAAGTGAGATTGTTGTACATACAAAATGAGAATCCCTATTTTTAGATTGGAATAAATGAATTTCAATACCACGTTTCTTTGGAAAGTGGGAAATAAATTTGTTTCTGTAAGAAAGTTTTCATAAATTAATATATCTGGTTAATAAATTACAAGTGCGCGGATTTTTTTTTAAATCCATATTTTAAAAATCGTGGCAAAATCATAAATCCTTAATAATGAGAAATACGGAATTGTTGCAAATATTGCAACATATTAAATAGATTATTTAGTAAAAGTAAAGATAGAATTAGGAAATCCGATATGTCAACTGTAGTTTAGAAAATATCTTGTAACGTGTAATAAAGTATATGTGGGTACAACGAAAAATATGCTAAAGGCTATAATAATCGGACATAGGTCGGACCAAAAATGTTGTTCTGAATTAAATCAATTCCTGGTATAAAACACTAGTATCACAAAGAATTAATTATAAAGTCGATGCAGATAATGTCGCTCATATACATATGTATATAGGCATTTAATACATAATTTAAAATAGTTTGTTTATTGTTATTACGTATGTATATACAAAAATCTAAAACTATTTGTAAATTTTATGTTATTTGTCTTTGAAATCTTCAAACTAATTTCAAATTATTTTCAAATGTAAAACTAATTTCAGTTACCTTGAAACTTTTCTCAAATATAAAACTAATTTCAGTGATTTTGAAACTGTTTGCAAATGTAAAATTTTTCTGATTATCATCCGTTCAATTCGCCCGTCGATCATTTTTGTAGCACCACTTCTGTGCGCAGATGTACCGATGGTGTTCTAATTATAGCATAATTTTTATTGACACATTTTATATATTTGAATTAATAAATATTTACGAAAATTGAATGCAACTATTACTACAGCTTGCTTTAAGTTTACAAATTAAAAAACTATTTCTATCCCGTTATAATAATAAAAGCGAAACACAAATTCGTCTGCAGCCTTTTGTTAAATTTTAAAGCAATCATTTGTAAAATTTGTGTTCAAATGATATCTAATAAAATCGAATTAAGTTTTATATCAATTATTAACTCTTTTTTAAATAAAACTATACACATGTAACGAATTTTATGGTAGTCTAAAACCAAATTTTTAATATATACTTAAATTTGCAGGCGTAGTTAGACTTTTGTGGCATAGTGTAAATACATATAATATACATATTTAAGCAAGGCATGTGCAATTGTAGGTGTTAAGCAACTAAATCTCATATTTTAATTAAATAGTCTTCAAAATTAAGGTAAAATCTTCATTCTGGCATTACTGGATTAAATGTGTTTTTTTTAATTTTATCTGGAATAAATAATTATCCGATTTTTTTTTGATTTTATTTATTGCTTTCACTTTCTTTACAATTTTAAATCAGCAAAAAATTAGTTTTTTGCGTGTTCTGAAAAATTACAAATTTTGAGTTGTGTCATCTTCGAAGTGGGTGTGTGATATGTACATACACACATACGAGTACATACATTCCCATAGGACTAACTAAATTTTGAATTTCCTGATGGTAAAATGAATATATTTAAAAGTTATTGACTTTTATATGTTATTGTTATCGTTTATACATAATTCGCCAAATATTATACAACCATTAACATTCTTATCTTGTACTTGTCTCTGCAAACAGTCGTCAATTAAATTGTGTAATAAATTTTTACGTTTAATATGCTTCAGAAGAAGTCATAATCCAAATATTGGCACGCAGATCGCAATAATAATTGTCATTGTTGAGTATATACTCGTAAATGGAAGCAAATATGAAATGAAAATAAAAAACAATGAATAGCATTTGTTGCAGTAAAAAGTTAAATGAAATTCTTGTTTTAATTCCATTCGTTTATTGAAGAACTCATTGCAATTTAGGTTAAAATACAAGGTCTTTACTGTCCATGCTTATGGTGTGAGATCTTTTAAAATGTAATGGTGTGTTGTTGTACTACGAGTATAAATACCAGAAAGAAAAACAAAACAAATAAGTACATATTTTCTTCTGCTTGATAAGAATATAATTCAGAACGCACACGTACATTACACACATATGTACATATGTATGTATGCATTTAGCAAATTTGTTGTGATTGCATTAGAGCAAAGATTTTTTTATTTAAAACATTTTATTTACAAATTGTCTAGGCATCGACTAACATCAAGGAGTAGTTACCTACTTTTATACATACATATGTAATAATGTTAACTTATAATGCAAAGCACATTTTAATACTATTATTTTTTTTTCAGTAGCTACTAAAGTTAATGCAATATGGATAGTTCTCAAAAGCCGCAGAAAGAAAACCCAAGCAGATATGCCAACATACTGTCACAATTAATTTTTGGTTGGTCCATGCCATTGCTGTGCAAGGGCTCACGACAGGGGCTGACTACTGAAGATCTAACAAAATGTTTACCAGAAGATTGCTCTGAGGAATTAGGAGATAATTTAGAACGGTTTGTGTTTTACAATACTATTAAAACTAATATAATATTATTCTAATTGTTTGTTTTGTTTTTAGAAACTGGTACAAAGAAGTGGAAAGTGCTCGTTTAAAAAATCATCAACCCCTGTTGCGAAATGCTATTCTTAGGACATTTTGGCGTTCAGCTATTGTTGATGGTTTAATTAGTCTTATTTATATTATCATTAAGTGCGTAAAACTGTCATTGTAGCTAAGTTAATTTTATTAATTGTTTATTTATTCAATTTGTATTACAGATCACTTATACCTGCTGTATTGGCTCAATTATTGCTGCAATTTCAAAAGCCTATAAATTCCCAGCTGTATTATGACAATGTAAGCCATCGCAGTTCTCGTTCCATTGAAGTCAATTCAAAACCTACCAGCAATTATACGAGTAAGTAGCAAAAAAAACTTTCGCTTAGATATCAACATACGTCTCCGTAATTGAAATTTATATGTACAGATGCATGAATGTATGTCTGTTGTCCAAACGTTGAATTGAACACAAAACTTTTTTTTTTAAATGGAACCTTCTTTCTCAATTCAACGTTTGTATATACATACGTATGTGTATAATGTGTTTTACATTAGTCTTTTTCAATATTGTTGTTGCTATTTAATGGAGTAACACTACGTCTTGACTAGCCACACATTTGTTCGCACATGGAGAGAGCTGCAAGACAAATATGTCTGTCATAACTGCAGAATCTATTTTTGGTTATCCGGTTGGTACGAAGTTACTGTAACTGCATAAAAAGATGATATACATATTTTTCCAGAAAATATTGTCTATTGAATCGAATATTAATTTTTCGTGCATTAATGTTTACAAAGGAATTTTTTTTTTACTGAAAATATTCCATTTTCAGTAAATTATTCGCGATATCCCAATTAAAAAATTTAACATTTTGTCTTGTCGGCTGTGAAAAAAAAGTCTGAAATCTGAAATCATTTTAGAAAAGTTAGAAATTTTATTATAATATATTTCACAACCACTGATGGCCGGTTTGTCCTTAAACCAAACTTGGCAAGGGCTGACGGAAATTAGTTTCAAAATTTATTTTATTGATCATTAATTTCTATAATACTGAATTCTAAAAGTACGAAGTTACTGTCTGCCGTCATTATCTATTTAACCTAAGAATGCATTGATACACTTTTTTGCCGATACCATACCGATATTCAAACAAAAATATCAGCAATATCGATACCGATGTACTAGTGAATTAAAACAGAAAGTAAAATAAAAACAAGTCGGGTATAATTTATTTATCTGTTATATAAATAGGCAAAGAAATAATTTCGGGATCCTTTTTCTCCTCTGTTTGCCAACCGAATTTCTTCATTATTTTATCTATTGGTAGATATTAAGGAATAAATGGTTCCTAAAGTTGCTACCACTACATATGCAAAAATACACATACATATGTGCATATGTGTTAGCTTCAAGCAAAAATATAAACAAAACAAATGTAGATGTTTGTATGAAATTTTGTTTTGTTTTTAACAAAACGATAACTAATTAGGCAGTTTTTTCTCTTTCAATTAGGCAGTTTTTTCTCTGGCAACGCCAGAGCAATTAATTAATTAATTAATTCGCCTTGCGCAAGAATTTATATGGAGATACAAAAACTAATTTCAAACGTCTTTACAATTTTTTGTAGTTTTTAATAAAAATGTTTGTGTCTATCAACGTCATAAAACATGTTCCATTGATTTTCCTTTCAAAAAAAATATTTTGCCACCCTGCACTGAACTTTCTATTGCTGATAAAAATAAATAATATCAACTCAAGAATCAAATGTAACAAGCGTTCAGTGGAGAGTTGAAAAAAAATTTCCACTTTTAATTAAATATTTATAATACAAATTATCGCAGATGTATTGCGAATTCATTGCAATAAAAATTAAATTAGAAATTTTAATAGATTTGCTATTTAATATTCATTGCACCGATTTACAGATTTTGGTTAGTTTTAATCTATAAAAAACGAACTCATGCCTAAAGATTGAAATTACTTAACAATTAATAATATTTGTAGTTCGAAAAAACAATAAAAACTTAATCTATAAAGTTTATGAGAAATCAAATTAAAAGAATTAAATATATGTACATATGTATGTAATTTACTTAAATTTATCAACAACTTCCAATTTTACCAAAATATCAAAGTTTTACTGAATATTGAAATTATTAACTGAAAATTTGATTTACCAGATCTTAAGTTTAAACAAAATTTCAATAAACCATTTACAAAAAAAACACGTTCCACATTTCTTTCTTTTATATGAATAATTTGTTAATCGATAGTGCATTGAAAGTAACTAATTTTACAATTTATATTTTAATTTGTCCGCAGATAGTTTAAATGCATTAGATGTTGATAAAAAATCCACGCACAATGAAATTGACAATACTTTCGGATCTGTAAGCAATCAGACATTTGTTGAGAGATTTGCGGATGGCATGCAATCCATATGGTATGATGTTAACTCTTTGGGAGCTATACTGGTTCTATCTACACTACTAGGATGTTTTCTTATACATCATGTTGATTTAAGGCAGAGATTAATGGGTGCACGCATGCGTATTGCCTGTTGTTCGTTAATATACCGTAAGGTAAGTCTTACCACTAGCGACTGGAAATAATCATTATTTTTTAAATTTCAACCAAATACAACATAATGTAAGAGAAATGCTATCGATGAAAAAAAAGTACACCAACGTAATCCTTGTTGATACACGGAATTTTATTGAAAGAAATTGTATTGAAAAATTATTTTTCAAGTTTAATAACTATTTGGTTTGCTTAATAGTTTGTGTTAGTTTTTGTTAGTGAACAAGGGGCTGTAGAGAAATCATTTTCTGCCCTTAAAACTGATATTATCTAATTTAAATTCTCTAGAGTCCGTTGATGTTCTTGGCAAAAATAAACTTTGTCAACTCTTGTTTTCCTAGGACTAAAAGTTGGAAAATAATCATTAAAATGTAATTTTGTAATAAGACTTATAATCGTTGCGGTCCCTGCTTACCACGGACGAAACTAAAAACTTTAATAATAACAGACAGGTTTCGGAGTGATTTTCCTAAACATTGTATTTCTTGTTTTTGAATCAAGTCCTTAATTAATACTTGAAAACTCAACAATGTAGGGGTTTTTTCGTCAAAAATTTTATAACTTCATTGTTTTTAATAAAAACTCAAAATTGATAACTGACTTCATAAATGTATGTTGCTATGTAATAATACATTACAACCTACATTATTACATTACAACCTACATTGCAACCCTTGCAATTTTGACGATGTATTCTGTTCCCAAATGCATCAATCGTGTTGTCGATGCAACAAGAAAAGCAAACTATGCATCCAAAAAAATTCAGTTGCGAAGCGTATACAAAGTATATTTTATAAGTAATTACAAAATGTATTAGCACCGCATTCATATTGTATTAGTACAATGTAAACATACGTTTAGGAACTCAGCCTATTTTTCATTCTCTCAAAATTTTTTAGCGGAGCAAAATTACTGCCAAAATGCTGAATAAAAGTAAACATTTTGTATTATCAATAGATTTTTTTTCTAAAGTTGTTCAAATATTTTTGAAGTAGTTGACAAAAAAATAAATTAAAATACCAAAAAATATAAACATACATCTCTGCACTTATTTTTAAATGTGCTGTTTTATAAAAAGCAAATAACAAATACGTTGAGTACTAAGACAATGTAAGAACTTTTACCAAAAGTTCGTTGAAATTTTAAAATCTGGTCAAAAGTCAACATATAGTATGTATGTACATACTCGTACATGTGTACATATATAAGAATTATGACGACTGTCGACATCAAGTAAGATAACGACGTTCATTTACAAACATTATTGTTGTACAACAGGAATGATGACAGCTATACTCACGATCTTCTTCTAGTATGCATTTTGAATTACAATCATTTGAGATTGTTTTTAATATTTAAACTTGGAAAGCGATTTCAGCTGAGGATGGTAGTGTTTTTCATTAGTTGATTCTAAAGGAGTTTTCAATAAGGACGAGTGTTGACAGTCTCTAACGCCAATTTGATTTGGCATCGTCTGTCAAATCGGTTCACTGATGCCAAAGCAACATGGCAAGCTATAAAATGAGTGGTTGTTAGTGCAAACAATTCGGGCTTTACGGCAGTTGCGGTGGCCATTCAAAGCCGACTTTTTACACTATGTTCACCAGGTGGCAATAGATCCACAAAAAGTTACCGTTTGGTAAAGGTTTTTGAGCGAAGGCATCAAAGTTATTTTTTTTCTTTTCACCATCGACCTGCTCTTATTCGAAACTCCTTTAAATGGTTTTATTATTTGACTATTTTTATTTTTATGCTCGAACTAATTTAGTTGCTCTATTTCTAACATTCCACTTTTCCCCATAGACGATTAGTCTGTCCATGAAAGCTGCTGGCCAGACCCCGGCCGGTTATCTCATCAATCTGTTATCCAACGATGTCAATCGTTTAGACTATGGTTTCATCTTTGTCCACTGGATATGGATCATGCCGTTGCAGGCTGTTCTTATTTGTTACTTAATATCAACTAAAATTGGTTTAGCTGCTGTAGTGGGTGTTGTTGGTCTACTACTAAAAACTATACCCGTGCAGACGGGTCTTAGTAAATTGGCCTCCAATCTACGTATGAAAATCGCGGAAAGAACGGATGCTAGAGTTGGTATCATGAATGAACTGGTGCAGGGTATACAAGTTATAAAGATGTATGCTTGGGAGAAACCTTTTCAAAATGTGGTGAAAGAGGCCCGACGCAAAGAAATCAAGCAGATTCGGTATGCTTCCTATTTGCGTGGTTTCTATTTAAGTACCATGGTTTTTACCGAACGTTCCACACTGTATATTACAATAGCTGCTGCTGTTCTCATGGGAAAAATAATTTCAGCAGACATAGTGTTTTCGATGGCTGGTTATTACAATATTCTGCAATTAGTGGCAGCCATTTGGTATCCATTGGCAGTGTCGTTTGGTGCCGAAGCATTAGTATCGCTAAAGCGTATACAAACCTATCTGCAGCAAGACGGCTGCGAGGATAAACCTGTTGGACTTACTAATAAAAACAGTAAGGATGGTGATAAAGAAGCTGTGGTACTTAAACAGGTGGGCGCAAATTGGGATAGCACAAAGCCAAATAAAACTTTGGAGGATATTAATCTAGTAATTCCAAAAGGACAATTATGTGCGGTTATAGGTCCTGTTGGGGCAGGAAAGGTATTTCTTGTAATATAAACTGAGAAATTCACTAAATACTAATGGTTTATCTTTTTAGAGTTCTATAATACAACTTATTTTAGGAGAACTACCTATAATCGATGGTGAGGCTGTGGTACAAGGAGATCTGTCGTATGCAGCCCAGGAACCCTGGCTTTTTACGGGCACTGTGCGCAATAATATTTTATTTGGCGAAACTTTCGATCGCAAGCGTTATAGAGATGTGACTAAATGTTGTGCTTTATCGACTGATTTTGAACAATTGCAAAATGGTGATAGAACCATAGTGGGTGAGCGAGGAACTTCCCTGTCTGGAGGTCAAAGAGCTCGCATTAGTTTAGCTCGAGCTATTTATAAGCCAGCATCTATATATTTACTAGATGATCCCTTAAGTGCGGTAGATGCTCACGTTGGACGGCATCTATTCGATGAAGTAATTGGTCCCAGAGGTCGTTTGGCCAGTGAAAAAGCTACACGCATTTTGGTTACTCATCAAATACATTTTCTAAATGAGGCCGATTGGATTGTTATCATAGAAAATGGGAAAATTTCCCGGCAGGGTACTTACAATGATTTAATTTTTAGTGAATTGGATTTCGCCAAGTTATTAGAACGTCCGAAACTAACAAAAGGTGAGAGTGGTTCTGCTTCAGAAGATCAAGTACCCAATGAAGATGACGATATCCCCTTCATGGATGGGCAATATGATGCTGGTTATCAACCAATACGTAGATCAAGTACAAGCGGTTCGTTTTCACGAAAATCGGTATATTTTGCGATAAAATATACGCAGTTTTTGATTTAAAAACTTGAGTACTTCCAGGAAAGTTTAGAGCGTGAAACGACAGATTGCAAAGAAACGGCTGAAGAGCAGGCTAAGGGCGGCGTAAGTGGTCGCGTTTGGTGGGAATACTTCTCTGCTGGTAGCACTCTAGTAGGTTTCAGTTTTATGGTTTTTGTCATGTTATTGTCGCAGGTGGTCTGCAGTGGTTCTGATTATTTCGTCAATATATGGACCCAGCAGGAATATTTGCGTTCAATGAACCAAACTACTATCCTTACAACCTATGAGTGTCTTTATATATACGGAGCTTTAATAATTGGCGTGGTGATTGTAAGTTTAACAGCTAAAAAGTAAAAGGAAAATTTTGATATACGATTTTTACAAATGTTGTCTCCCCTTTTCAGATGACTACTTTTCGAGGGTTTTTGTTCTTCAAAATCTGCATGCACGCTTCAAAAGTTCTGCATGATCGAATGTTCTACTCTATTCTTAACGCTACAATGCGTTTCTTTGATCAAAATTCCTCGGGTCGTATACTGAATCGTTTTTCAAAAGATATGGGTGCTATCGATGAGTTTTTACCCAAAGCAATGATGGATTTTATACAAATAGCTTTAGTTATGTTTGGTATCTTAATTGTGATATGTATCGTAAATCCCATTTTAATGTTGGCCATATTGATAGTGGCCGTGATAGACGTGCTGATATTGAAGGTGTATTTAAGACCTTCCCAAGATCTTAAACGGTTAGAGGGCATATGTAAGTATTTGATTAAGGCATGATTATATATAATTCATAAATGATTTTGATGTATTTAAAGGCCGTAGTCCAGTATTTTCGCACTTATCAGCCTCACTATCGGGTATAGCCACTATTAGATCACGTCATTTGCAGGATACTGTTGCCAAAGAATTTGATAATTTACAAGACGTGCACAGCAGTGTTTGGCAATTGACTATGGCTTCAAATACCGCTTTGGGTTTGTGGTTGGATTGTGTCAGTTGTTGTTTTCTAACCTCAGTTACTTTCAGCTTTATACTCATAAGTGGACGTAAGGGTTTTCTTAGCAATAATTTTTAGAGAATTTATTGACTCAAATTTATTACAGAAACTAATAGTGGTAACATGGGCTTGGCTATATCTCAGGCCATGATTCTTACTGGCATGGTCCAGTATGGTGTACGTCAAGTGGCTGAATCTCTTCAACAAATGACCAGTGTCGAGCGTGTGTTGCAATACACTGATCTGGAGCAGGAAAACAGTGTTATGAAACTGCCGCCCTTTAATTGGCCAACACAGGGTCTTATCGAATTTCGCCATATGTACTGCCGTTATGATCCCCACGGCGAACCAGTTTTAAAAAATTTGAACGTTGTCATACAGCCAGCATGGAAAGTAGGAATTGTTGGTCGTACGGGTGCTGGTAAATCCTCATTAATCGGAGTTCTATTCCGTTTAGCCTATATTGAGGGTGGCATTGTCATAGATGGCGTGGACACAGGCGATATTAATTTAGAATCTTTGCGATCAAAAATTTCTATTATACCACAAGATCCTGTGCTGTTTTCTGCCACGATACGTTATAATTTGGATCCATTTGAAAGGTATTCAGATGCTGAAATATGGAGAGCTTTGGAAGAAGTTGGTTTATTTTATGCTTTGTTTTTATGACAGGATAAAGATTTTATTTAAATTTTTTCTAGGTAGAATTAAAAGGCGCTATACCAGGTTTAGATTTTTTAGTTACTGAACGTGGTAGTAATTTCAGTGTGGGACAACGGCAATTAATCTGCCTTGCCAGAGCTGTTTTGCGAAATAATAAAATTTTAGTACTAGATGAAGCTACTGCCAATGTGGATCCACAGTGAGTAAAAAATCTTAAAAAACATGTTTTTTAACAAAAAATATGTAAATAAAAGAATTTATCGAACTGACATTTCTATAAATGAATGAATATTCTTATTCTTTCTGTTAAGAACGATTCTTTAATAGTAGAATTTTTAGAATGCGGAAAAAGTCAAGTTAGACACTAACAGAATCGAATGCTTGCATGTGTTTCTCTTTCAGCTACGTAGTGCCAATTGCAAACACTATCTATTTAACGCAACTAATGATGGAAATTGATTTCGAAAATCTTTGCATATTAATTGAAGTGGAATAGATGATAGGTACTGCTCAGTAAAAAGATACATAAAATGTTGATGAGTTGCGTAGCGGCACGGAGAAAGCACGCGTTCCATTCTGCTAGTGTCTAATATCAGACTTAGGGATTGCCAATTACATTTTATGCAATCGGTAATTGCAAAATACCAATTGCCAAATATTAGTTATTGAATTTGAATTTTGCAAATTGAAAACCCGATTTCATTTAGTAATTAGCAACTCGCAACTACCAATTACAAGTGATTAGTAAAGTAATTGATAAAAAAGTAATTATAATTATTTTTTTACTTTTAAAACAACAATAAATAATATATAAAGGGTGTCCTAAATAAACGCCAGCGGCCGCAAATGTAAATCTTGCGTTTGAAAAGGAATCTTTCTTTTTTTGAGTATTGAGTAATATAGTTATTGGATTGAGTTAACTGACTTTCCAATTAATTCCATTTATTTCCTTTAGTATAAACGGAAATTAATCAAATTGGAGCGTGATAATAATATAAAATATAAGTAATTTAATTTTTAAGCATAAATTCGTTTTCTGGATTCATTCTATTCAGAACGAAAATTTATTTGACATGGTGACTTTGAATACAGTAAAAGTTATAATTTTATTAGGCAACTAGCTGAATCAAATGCACTTTCTATGCCGCTACACACGTTATCAACATAAATAATATTTCGACAAAGTTAGGTTAAACAATAAATTTATAAAATCAAAGATTTGTTTATTTTATTAAACCAAATCCAAACCATTCTAACTTAAAAAATAAATATTTTGATGAAGCCGCAAAAAACTAGTATAAACACATGTGAATTATGTTATTTCAAGATATAATAATACGTGGTTTCTATTAGCATTTCGTCTGTTTTGTATTTTGTGTAATTTACGAGTTTTTTAATAATTACGTTATTGTTAATTTAAAATAAGTCGTTATGTAATTTTAATAAATTGCTTATAATTTCAATTACATTTCGCCCATTACATGTAGTAAGTAGTCACCAATTACAAGCTTCATGTAATTGATAATTAGCGTCACTAATTACCAATTACACAATTGGTGGTTGCTAATTACCAATTAACCGAAGGAATAAAACGAACTTACGTCTGGCATAAATTATTCTTTCATTTACAGTTATTTTCAGCTAAAAATTCTCAATAAAACCCTTTTTTTTATCAATAATCTTCCTTTAAAGGACTGATGCTCTTATACAGCGTGCTATACGTGTTAAATTTAAACATTGCACCGTACTTACTGTAGCCCACCGTTTGCAGACCGTCATGGATTCCGATCGTATTTTGGTCATGGATGCTGGTTGCACTAGAGAATTTGATGTACCTCATTTATTATTAAGAAATCCCAATGGTGCTTTAAGACAAATGGTTGAAGCTTCAGGTACCGAAGCTGAAACTCTAATAAAGATGGCCAGTAATGCTTACAATAATAGTAACTTAAGTACTTAAAACTTAAGCAATTATTTTTTGTTGTCAATTTAAATACAAGAAGCATTTACACTTCAATGTATTTAAGTAAAAAGCTCCTTAATTTAGCGAATTTATAAAATAGTACTTGTACTTATCTGCAACGTTGTATGTCTATTTAAATAAAAAAGTTCAAACAATTATTTTTACAACAATCATAGAAATTTTATATATGTATATTTATGTAATATCTATAGTATATTTTTATAACGTCATTATCAAACACTGAACATAATTTAAATATTAATTGGTTTCAAATTGTTTTCTAGTATTTTGTTTATATATGTTAACACTAAGGGAATGTTTTAAAACAATTATTTTCTAATATTATTTAAAAGAAAATATAGTCATGCAAGCAACCATTAAGCGGTCATAATTAAAACGTAAAAATATCAACAAATAAATATTCAAAATAAATTGAAAATGTTTAAAACTTAATTGAGTTAAAGATATGTAGATATGTATGTTTGTATACTAAACACTCGTTAAATATAATTTCAATATTTCACTAATTGGCCATAAAAGGTTAAAAGGGCTGCACCAAGTTCATTAGCTTGTTTTTAGGATAGAAAAGGTTTAGAATTTTATTATTATTGCGGCATGGTCACTCGCCAAAAAATAATCTTCTAGATGTGTATGCAATTTTTGTACAAAACATACTTAAAAGAAATTTTGATTTAAATGTAAATTATTGAATTAATAACAATCATCTTGTGCAATAGCTTCTAAATTTAAAAAAAAAAACTAGTTCCAAATTTATCAAAAGGAACTTTTTGCCTAAAAGCTGGCAAATATTTTGCACCTATCAATTAAAAAATAAATAGTAATCATTTCATTCAGAACTTTGATCTGCATGGCCATCTTCGCTAGCAATGCAACGTACTAAACGATCTTGATGATGTACCGAGGAAAGATGACTTTCACCGGAAAAGAGTTGGCTTTGGTAACTAGAGTGATGGCTAGCAGTTGACTTTGTTTGTGAAGATTGAATTGCTACCGGAGTTGAAGTTCTTTGTCGATCTAATGTAGGGGCGCCGGACTTACTGGCCGCACCTGCTGTGCGTGGTGTTAAAGAATCTATAAGGGAGTGTAAAAAATGGCTACGCAAAGATTCGTCATTGCTTGAATTCGTAGTTGACCCAGAGTTATTGGCAAGTTTTTCAAGTTCACGTGTTAGAAAATCCCGTAAATTAAAAGCACAACCAGAGCCCTTAGAAGTACTATCTAAAGACGCAGCCTTTAAATAAAAAATAATATAAGAAAATAGAACTAACAAGTAAAACAATTTACCTTTAAAGCGGATTTAGCCAAAGCCGATGCAGTTGTTGATGTTGTGGTGCTGCTTAAAACCCTAGTCTGTTTTGGTTTTGTTCTCAGATCCCCCCGCCATTGTTTTACCATTCGTTTTAAATCGCTATCTAATAAATCGCTTGTATTACCCGATGTTGAAAGTCTATCGACGCCACTTTCTACTGCCAAAATCTCCCCTTCTATAACACGAAATGACTTTTTTAAAATTTTTCTTTTCTTTAGTTCTTTCTCAATGTCCAAAGAATCTGAATCGTTATCGGTGTTTGTACATGTCTGTGCATCTGTAATATTATTCAAACTCGCAGTATCCAAAAGCTCCCTCTCGCTAGACGTTAATGGCTTCGATTCGTTGCATTTAACATACTCGCGAAGAGGGGGGAAGTTTCGATGATTTTGACCGATTATGCTCAATTTAGCTAAACATTCCTCCATTGTTTCAGAAGCATGAGGATCACCATCGGCTAAATCTTGTGTGTTAAAGGTGGACAATTTCATGTGTTTTGTAGTAGATTTTAAAGAAAAATAAATATTGTTCGTGAACATTAATAAAAAAATTATATAGAAAAAAATTTCAAGTTTCGTGAACATTTACGTAGTTTTAGTTTTTATTTCTTTGTCCTCAAAGACCGACAAGGTTTCGGTTTTCGTTATTTTACCGTTAAAACTTGTTCTTAATAAAATTGGTAACTTTCTATATTATCGTTAATTAAACTTACCTTCTGCGGACGGATGTTTTTGCAAATATTCTAAAAATGATGCGAATTCTTGTTGCAATTGCATACTTTCTTCTTGATCCAGCTGTGTTATATCCAAACCTATTTCTTTTATATATTGTTCAAATGTAGCAAATTTAACAGGTTGTTGTAGGCCATTATTGAAATCTTTTCCTTTTTCGTTAATCGCATGTCCAGCCGGCATGTTAATATGTGCCGTTGCTGGGGTATCTACCTCGAAAATAGTAGAGAGTTCATGACCCAATTCATCTTCTGGAAGTTGAGGACTGAAACGATTGAGTGTTGGCGGGGGCTTCGTTTTGCGTACTGCTTGAGGCATAGTGCTTTCAGAGGTTTGTGAAACAGGTTCTTGATCGTTGCGATTTTCCAGGGCTGTAATAGGGCGTGATTCGGCTATACCACTATCGCGACTGTTAGCAATTAGCTTATTTTTATCAGCTGACGATAATTTGGGCATATCCTGCAAAGTATCAGAACTGCTGGACTGTTTGTTTATTATGGTCTCTTCAGAGCTGGAGCTAATACGTGTTAAATCATCTTGTTTATTGCGTGATTTAGACTTGCTTTCGGATGGTTCGGGGTAATCGGTAGATGGCCTACCATTATCACTGACAGAACTAAGAGTTACTTCTAAGAGACGTTGTTTTTCCTCCCGCACACGATTAATCAGTTCGGTTAGCTCTGCTATGCGATGAGTGCAATTTTCTGTAAGTTTAGCATAACGAGCCATTTGTGAATCGGGTTCGCTTTTACTGGAGTCCATTGATAGTTTAGCATCGATGGCCTTATCAACTGTTTCTACACGACGTTTAGGTGTTTTTAAAGTGGCTTTTAGTGATTTATTATCGTTAGAATCATAAGACAAATTATCTGTGGATTTTGTTCTGCGTTCTATTGGTTTCGTTTTGTTGGGACGAGTTTTGACGAACAATTTTTCGTTATTTTTTAATGTCTTTTGTTTTTCCTTGGATTCTAAGGATGTTTTTTGATTAATCTTTCTTGTTTTAGCAAGCTTATCAGTATGCACTTCTTTAACTTCTTGATGTTGTTTACTTTTTATGGCCTCCATATTATCTCTTTTCAAACGTTTACGCCATATATCATCAAATATTCTCATACTGTTTTCCAAACTAACGTTCTGTTGTAGTTTTATCGATTGTTCAAGATCTTTAATAAAACTTTTATTTTCTTCAATAAAATTATGTAAAGATATGAGGCGTTCATCTGAAATTATAGTTTCGCTTTCGGCTATATTTCCCGTTGTATTTATAATACTTGAGCCTGGAGTTTCAACGTCTGAAGAGCTCACACCTAGATTTTGTACGGCATTACGTGTCATGCCTAACAATTGTTGAACATATTGAGCTATTAAAGGGTTGATATAAGGTTTTCGATTCAACCTGGCAGCATTATTTTCTGATTCTAGAGAAATTTCAGACTCTTGCTGTTTATTCTGGGGTGAGGTTATACTACTAACTGTTTCTGATTCATTGTTTAGCTTTTTTGGTTGCTCAAGCCTTTTCTCAGATAGATGCTGGGATAAATGATCAATTTTTGTCGGCAATTCTGGTGGCAAGCTGATATAGGAAGTTGAATTGGAATCATAGGAATTATCTCGGCGTAACATATTTTGAGCGTATAATGCTTTTTCAGCTTGCGTCTTCCTTTTATGAACATGTTTTTTAGCTAATGGTGTAGAAGGTTGGGGACTTTTTATTAATGTTGCCAATTTGCTAGGTCTTTTCTCAATTGCAAATTTTCTTTTAGGTTTTTGTAGCTTCTTAACACATTTTGTATCCCCTCTTACGGTTATAATAATTTCTAAAGGATTTTCCCCCGAAGTACAGATTTCATTTTCCTTGTCATTGGAATTTATGTTTAGATCTTCTTTTTTACCATTTGAAGACCAGTTGTCGTCTCTTTCGTATTTCCCTTTATTCATAGTTTGCGTTGAGTCCTTCTTATCTGCAGTTTTGATTAACTTTTTCTTTTGCTTTTGTAATTCATAAAATTCTCGCACTTTCCTTTCTAATAACAGTTCTTTAGCTTGCAACTCTTTCTCTCTTTCACTTAGCGATTTTGGCTGTTGAGCTTCTTCATTAATCATTAGATCTTCATGTTCTCTGCGCATTTGACTTATGCTATCAATAAGTTGCTTGATATTTTCCTCTTTTGAAGTAAATTCAGATTTTTTCTTACCACGATTTTCCTCTTTAGATTCAGTTTCATTTCTCAATTCTTCTACCAAAGAGTTCCGAAGTTGATCTAAACGTTTGAGTAAATTTTTTAACCGATTTTGCTTAGATTGATTTGGGTTAGAACCGTTTTTTTGTAAATCTTGTTTAATAAGTCTGCTTTGATCATCGACATAACCCAATAGTATTGAGCAACAGCTGTCACTGGAAACGTCATCTGCGGGCAGTGGTTTACTATTTAGAGAAGCGACATTTAATAGATTAGCTAAACTTTTTTCATTTGTTGCTAATTTATGCTTATCATCGCATTTAACCGGTTTATTTAGTTCAGAACATGTTATTATGTTCGGTCTTTGAAGTAATTTCTCTATAGCTGAATTCATTTTACCCTCTTTGCGCAATTGTTTATCAGCAAAAATATGTGGTTGATTATCCTTAAAGAAAAGTGATTATATTAGAAATATGGTAAATTATTCTTAAATTTAAAATTCTTATGAGTACATTTGTTGGCAACTGATTTGCGTATTCACGAGATAAAACTTCTAGTTTTTCTGTTAATTCATTGCAATCACGTCTAATTTGTTCACGTTCCAAAGCCTTTTGACCACGTTCTTCGATTACTTGGCTAATAAAAAAAAAACAAATTATGACGAAATTTTAACGAAAGTGTTTTCAACTTACAGTTTTTTTAAGGCTTCCAGGTTCTTTTCCTTTTCTTTTTGATTTTCCAATTCAGCTTGTTCCATAGCCGTAGGTTTACTTTGATCTCTTTGCCTTTGAGCACATGCGGTTGTTGCTGCTTGATCTTTCTCCCTTGCCAATTTACTATTATAATCATAGAATTGCACACGACCTGAATTAGAAGTGGCAACAAAAGTATTGCTATTGCCTGCTGCTCTAAACGCTGTAAAAGGCTGAGTAGTTGTTGTTCTAGAGGATTTTGATGTGCCACTAATTTTGTGCGGCGATTGCGTCGGAGAACGTCCTGCTGCTGGCAGCAGTGAAACATTTGTTTGCTTTTTAGGTGATAAATGCGGAGTAACAGTTGTTGATGTCTGAGAGTTCGGAGGGCAAGATGGGATATGCATGTTTGCAATTTCTCTTGCCTCATTTGCTTGCTGTTTTTTTACTAATTCAGAAATAATGGTAAAACGCTTCACCTTAGGTATATGTGCAATATTCAATTGGGTTTTGGGAGATTCTAAAGATGAAGTATTTCCATATTCATTTGTCGCAACAGTAGTAGCTGAAGTAGTATTAGTTGTGGACTGCTGTACAGCTGTTTTTTCGCTGGTATTTTCTGTTTGTTTACGCCCCTTTCGAGGACTTACTTTTATAACACTATTGAATTGTCTATTATATTCAACATGTTTGTCTTTTATTTCAGCTGGAGCACTTATAGTAACAGAATCATCAGTTCCCACTTCTACATCTAAGAAGACTGCTGGTGTTTTTATCAAGCATTTATTTTTGGATGGCAATAATATGGAACTTTCAGTAACTTCAATATTGCTAAAAGATGAAGTGCTATCACAAGTGGAGCTTAACTGGGGCAATGTAGTTTGCTCCTTAAAGCCTTCATCTTCACACTCCGACTCGCTGGATGTAATGCTTAAATCTCTTTTACGTTTGTGAGCTTCATGTTTATTATTCATACTTTGTTTATCTGTTTGGGTACAAGTACATTTAAACTGCTTGCTGGCATCAGGTAGAATTTGTTGGCATGGACAGACGGACTGACATTTAAAATTAACTTTTCCTGGTTGACATTTTCTAGCGGCAATTTGTTTTTGGAAATCTTTATAGGAACCATGTTGTGTTTGTTTGTAAACTTTCTCATCATTCTCTTTTTTGGCTGCCTGATGGGCTGTTCCGATTTGAAATATTGCAGCACTGTGTTCCGAACCTTTAGACTGTAGGGCATGTTGCCGCCAACATTCGAATTCCTGTTCTCTCTTTGCCCGTAATTTCAGCAATTCCCTTTTCTTTTCCTCATTGACTTCATCTCGTATTTTCTTAGCTATCTTTTTGGACTGTTCACGTACCTATTTGTTCGTAATTAAATGGTAAATTTAATACATACAACCATATGCACTTAGTGACATGTACCTGTAGTAGACGCAATTTTCTTCTTTCTTTTTCTTCGGCCTTCCTCACTTCCTGAGGATCCTCCAGCAATGGATGCGAACGACAGTGTCTTGCAAATTTTCCATTTACTGTAATATTCACTGACATTGTATAATTAAAGTTTAATTGCAAAATTACTGCACTTTTGCCAAACTAAACCACACAAAACGGGAGAGATAAAAAATTTGAATATTTTAGCCTTTTGTTGCAGAGTTGCATACAACAGCAGAGTGTTACCGATGTGTTAAATATGTTACAGCAATGTTATCAATAAAGTGGCTGTACTAAAATTTGTCCACTACAACGCCAATTCTTAACATATCGTCTTGTCTAGCCAGAAAATTGTTCGCACATGGAGTGAGCGTCATCAGAATATCGAAAAGAAATTTGTTCGTGGTATTTTGTGTGGAGAAAAAGTGTAGATGTTTTAGTTTAGATTGAGCATAATTTTTTTCTCTCATCGAGATTGTTTCCGTGTTCTCAGCATAAATTCTGTACGGGTGCTTACAGACGCGCGCATACACACACATTTTTATTTTTCCTGCGTGTATTTTGTTTGTATGATGGCAGAACAGCGTTGTCGAACAAATGTGTTTGGGCACAAGCAGATCATCAACAGCGACGGTCTTCCCTAGCCGAATTCCTGATCGAACAGCGAAATGTTCGATGGCTGAATAAATGTATAGCTAGTCAAGACAGCATGTTAACAGAGTGCAAGTGAAGTATGAGAATAAAGACAGAAGGAGCTCAGGTTAATTAGTCCATAGCAAGGCACAATTTGTCTCCAAATTTAATTTTATTATATAGTTTTGGTGGCATGGGAAAATGTTCACGATGTCCACGTTAAATTTCTATTGAAGGTCCGTGGTATCGGAGAATATTGCCAAGTTCATAAGAATATTCACAGAAAAGTGGAAACGCTCCGATCTACCTGTTTTCTTTTTCTCCTTTTTATATAAATGCCAGAACGTAACTGAATTATAATTTAATTTGTATAAATCATCGATTGTTAATAAATCGAAATCGGATTTGTAGTAAAATTTCAAATATTTGATAAAATTTTGTTTTGTCGGTGCAATTTCTGCCTTTGGATGGATTTTATCGTTAAATTTCACATTATGGTAAAGTTTGTTTTTGGTTCCTTGTTTGTGAAAATTCGGTTTTTGGAACTTGTGTGCCATCGATTTTATTAAAATTGCAATGTTTTTCATAATATACTGATTTTTTTTTGGAAATTTTTGGCGAAACTGTAGAATTTAAAATTGCCTGTTATTTGTATTTTTGCATTATTCCAGTTGTTTTGCTTTATTGTGAAGTTTGGTCAATTTAATTTTAGCGAAATTGCGGATTTGTCGCAATTGTTGATGTAATTTCGGTTTTATTTCGCTTCGCTTTTTTGGAAAATGTTATTATTTTGGGATATACGAAATTATGGCAATATTTCGTTTTTTAAGATTAATTTGAATTTATGGAAATATTTATAATTTTTATGACCTTTAAATTTGTTAGTGAACATTTTAACATTTTGGTAAATTTCCTATTTGTACTGATGTTTTAGGTTTTTTCTTTTATATATTTAAATTATTTTTTAAATATCTATTTTGTTAATATTTGTGAATTTTCGGCCAAAAACTTGGTGAAATGTTTTTTTTTTGTAATATTTCGGTTTTTATTGAATTTTATGGAGTTAAAATTTTTTTATTTCCCTCTTTGATTTTATGGTGAATTTAAAATTTTGCCAAAATATGGAATCTTTCTTAATTGTTTGTGCAGTTTCGGTTATTTTAAACTTTAAATTTAATTTGGAATATTATGTAATTTTTGTAATATAAAATGTTTAAACTATAGTTTCGTTTTCTAGTGAATTTTTGAATTTCGGTAAATTCCCAAATTATCGAAAAAAAAATTTTTCATACAAAATAAATATTTTTCAAAAAATCGAAATTAAACTGAAAAATAAAAACAAATCGAAATTTCAACACAATGTAGAAATTTGCCAATATTTAAAAATTATTCACTAGAGTCTACAAATTTTAATTTAACAAAATAACATAATTTTCCAAAAAAAAACGAAAGTTTCAAGAAAAAAATTGCACCCAAAAAGGTATGAAGAGTTAAAAATTTGCTAAAGTTTTTGATGAATATAAAATTCACCAAAAGTTCGAAAATTCACGGCGAAAACAAAAAACTGGAATAACAAAAAATAATTGCAAAAATTTCACAAAAACAAAAAATTCACCAAATTTTAAAGTTTCAAAACTAAATTCTTAATTTCACCAAGACGTTTCAGTTTCGCCTAAAATTAATATATAAGGGAAACCGTTGCAATTTTAACAAAATCGATGTTACACAATCTCCAAAACCAAGATACTTACAAAAAACCTAAATTTCACAAATAAGTAACAAAAAAAAACTTCAGCATATTTTGAAATTTAAAGACAAAATTTACTCAAAGTCTACAATTGTACTGAAAACTAAGGATTTTAAAAAATATTAGAAATTTTACTAAAAATCCAATTCCGCTATTATTACAATTGGTATTCAAATCTTGTTCCTAAATAATTATTTATTGAGTATTACCAATGTAATAATTGGTTTAATGTATTCAAATGTTAATAATAAAAGAATATCTCTTATTATCTAGTCAGAGCCGTATCGCCAACCGCGTCAGATTTTTTGAGTTTTTATGGTGCTCATGAAATTGCCGTAAATCGCGCTAGAGTGTTGGGATGCACCTCAGCTTGCTTACGTATTTGTACGAGTATGTTTGTGCTTCTTCCTGGATAGTGGGATCTTCTAGATCTCTGTGAATATTTTCGTTTCTTATGTACCAGGGGGCGCATACGATAAGTCGTAAAATCCTAGATTGTCTTCTTTCTAACTTCTGAATGTTTGATACACAAGAAGTACCCCAGAGCTAAATGTCATATGACCATAATGGCTTTATAACGGTTTTGTATAAAATGACTTTGTATTCCAAACCCAAGGTTGCGAACATCAATCGGAACGTTGGTAGAACAGATCTATGACTAGTCAAGGCGGCATGTATTTCATAAGTTAAACGTTAAGAAATGCAAAATGAAGAGAGGTTTCCTTTTGTATGGTTGTTAATTGTTTAATACACATTTAACTATTGATGAGATGGGGGTAGTTCTCTCTTTAGAATGTTGAAACTTTATTTTACCCTGTTTATGACTAGTGCTATGCAATCATATTGGATGATAAGACGTAAGAAGCGAAATAGTTGAAAATGTTCGTTCAGATAACAGTATTGAAATTGGAAACGATACATCTTCTATAAATTTTGAATTCGATTTACGATCTCACCACAAGTTTTTGTCTCACAAGTGAAAAAGAAATGACAATGACACTATAAATCCTCAAGAAGAGCTAAGTTCCAGTTCTCGAACTAAAACGAAATGTGGTGGGATGAAATGAAAATAGTTACCCTAAGCTTAACACACTTCCACAAAAATATTGTTTTCTGATTGGAATTTTTGGACCAGCTTCTTTTTTCTAGAATCTGAGCATCTACTGCGGAAAAAAGAAATCTACTGACACTTATTTTCAAATTCTATTATAAGCAAATCAATTCAAAAACACCTCTTAAAGGGTGAACCAAAAAAGATTTTTTTTAATAAACTTATTTATGAATTTTGGAAAACAGTAACTTTCTTGTTATCATAGATTTCACCTTAACTGAGTTGATGGACTATTTTTTCCGATTAATCCCTATCTGAAATCTATTTTTAAAATCTACTTTATTCCATCTATTAAAGCCGAAAAATGTGTTAACAGACCCGAAAGTTATTGAATTGGAGTCATGCAATAGTTAAAGATGTTAATTATAATAATGCTAAGTATGGTTTCATTTGTTGACTTCTTCATCCTTAAATTTTTATGGGGATCTTTTAAAACAAAGCTACTTTTTGACCAACATTTTCGGAATAAAACAGGCAATAACATACATTAGTAATATCTTTTGCGTCGTCTCCCTCTCTATGGGAGTACATTTAGCAGTGTTACCGTGAACCATATATTTTTTTAACCCAAAAATAAATTCCAAATAGAGATTTTTTTTAAATTAATAAGGGGTATCGTGATATACAAATATAGAAATATGTAATTATTATATATTGTACTCCAGTCGATTGCTTAGTAAAGCATTTGCACATGTTAACAGAGTTTCCCAAAAACGACGCAATACAAACGCATATATATTTATATACATGGGCATACACAATGTATTTACATATGAAAGTAAATGCTTGAAAGTCGCACTACAATTAAACTTTTTCACTAGCGCACTCATATTTTTTTTACTTTCCACGTAAATTTTAACAATATTTTGAAGAAAGTAATTTCTTGCCCAGTGAATAGACTGGTAAAAGTGTTCAGGACTGCAGGATTTGTATACATATAAAAAGGAGTATACTATTTTTTCTTCAAATGACAATTGATATCGTTTTATAATAATTGTATCATTAAATAATTAACAATAATAATTACTTCCAATTATTGTCATATCAATTAGTGTTCGTAAAAATTTCTTCAACAAGGTACAATTTTTCAAGAAAGTCATCTGCAAATATAGAGTAAAATAAAATAAAACATCTACAATTTTTGTTGCCAAAAAAAGTTCCGAAAATGAGAAAAACTTCCCATCCTACACATTGGAAATAAAAATTTCCAAAACGGCAACGCTGACAGTTAGACTTATATGCTGTGCTGTTGCTGTTGTTGCTGTACTGCAAATTGTATGTTTATCCGAAGAGTATTTCCTTTTCGACTCATCTACTAACTAAATAAGTATGTATGTATGTATGCATACACATACATACGTGTACTTTGTATATTCATATGTATGAAGCAGCTGCAATCATCATCGTCCTTAATACTTACTGCTGTTTGCTTCACTGTATGAAAAACTTATGGCTCGTGGCCGTGGGAACATTGCTGAAACTGAGTTTCTCACACGGTGTTTTTTACTTGTTCGACAATTTGAAACGGCAAACACATGCGTTTATTCCTGTTGGTTTTGTAAGGATTATTTTGCAGCTGTCACTTTTTCGTACCTTTTGCCAGAGTAATGGAAGAAGTAAAAGCAGAATAAATAAGATCATGATATCATTCTGTTTAGAATTATCAAATTTCCTTTTTTTTCTTACTTAATTCATACTTTTTTGTTGTTGATTTCAAGTTGTATAGTTTGGCTTAGTTAATCAGATCGGCCATAGTGCCTTTTGGCCACTTTGATAAGTAGTGTAAAAGGGTCTGTGTGTTTATGTTTCTTAGTATAATTTACCTTGATTGTTTTTTTTTTTATTGCGGACGATGACGTTATTTTCTTATATGTTAAGGATTTTAAAATATTCAGCCATTCATACAGCCAGCCAGTCATTCATTGATTGTTTGGTTTTGTTTTACACATTTTTGTTTTTATCACCCTTCGCTTTATAGTCCGTGAGAAAAAATAAATTTAATTATTACTCCTTGTTGTCCTTTTTTTTTCTGTGAAGCTATTGTTGCAGTCGATTCGTGATCGTGTGTTTTGTTTTTGTTATTATTCTTGCTCCTGATGTTAATGTTGCATTATAATGGGTCGCGCTTGTTGGCTTCTTATTGCCTGTAAATTGTGTATTAATCTCGTGTGTTAAGTGTGTCTGAAGTTGTTTACATTTAAAACTAATGAAATTAGTATGAAGTAACTCCCAAGTGAAATATTTTCCAATGAAAATATGCTTGAAGTTCTTTCATTGGGAGTGAAATCTTTTTGAATAAATTCGAATGTTTTTTTTGTAGCGATCGTGTATCGTATAAAATCGTAAAGATAATATGCATTTGCAAAGCAAAACAATGTAGTTCTTAGTGGCATTTCGTTGTGACCGGAAAATGCGGGAGCATAGGGAATCTTTCAGTTTATTTAATTAAATGAAACAAAAATAAGGAATATAAAAAATACGCCGCACATTTAATAATTCTCAGCAAATTGAATTTATTTTGCTTCTTAATTCTGAATATAAAATTTATTAGGAATGAATAATAACGAAATTGTTATGCAAATAACTCGAAATTATTTTGATTCGAAGTGCTTTCTACGGGTGAAGTCCACTATTACATCACACCAGGTGGTAAAGTTTATATAAGTTTTTTCATTCCGTTTGTTATTTTTATATTTATTCATAACTTTATAAAATGAATTTATGCATGAAACCTTATTTTACTGTCCTAGAAGTACGAGATTGGAAGGTAAGCGAGAGAGTACAAAAAATGTTGCTAAAATCGAAAAGTGTGCCAAGAAACTATAATCGACATTTTGTTCGAGTTTTAAAGCAGGTCTACATATTAAGGATAATCATTTGAACGCTTTAAATTTCCATTTGTGCAATTTTACGAGACTTTTTTCATCAATCTCTATTTTCAACTTTTGTGCCATTAAGACACAGCAAGACAGCATCCGCTTTGCTCCCACCTTAGCGTTGTGTGCAACTTTCAACAGTTAATGTCAGTTTTATAGAAAATTCAAATCAAAAAGTAAATTAATTAGAAACTTATTAATTACTTAAGTTCTTCGGAGAACTCGTTCTTAGTAGGGCAGGCTCCGTTGAGAAGAGGAGCCAGTTGTTGGCTTCATGCTCGTAGACATGCATATGTATATATATGTATGCACCAAAAAAAACGCTTCAATATTATAGTAACGCCGCGTTTCGAGGGAAGTTCCTTAGAACTGGGCAGTGGTACACAAAATATTCCCTTGTTTCGATGTCTTCATTTCATGTACTGCTAGATGCTATTGACTGCTTTAGCTATTTGAAGCATATGCGCTTGTAAGCTTGAGATTTTGTTAGAATACTTGTAATCTTATCCATTTCGGCCTTGCCCAGATTCAGCTGGCTCTTCGTTTTATCTAGGTTTCTAGGGCACGCCCCAATAATTCTTGTAAATGTTCCCAAAGTTTCGTTGTTTGGCAATGCGATAAAGGTCATTTCAATTTTTTAACTCAGTGCTAGTAGCACCAAAAGCCTTTGGATTATCTGAATTTATTTTCTGTAATCCTATGGCTTTGATTTCCAGAGTATTTGCTCGTTCTTGACCAAAGACTTCCTAATGGCCTGGTACCCAGATGATGCGCAGACTCCCATTTATCAAGTGGTCGTTGATCGCTCTTTTGCGGTCTAATAACGTTCGGACACAATTGTCTTACTATCAGTAAAGATCTTAACTTCTGTGTTTGCCTTGTGGTCTTACTGGGCCATCGTATCTTAAGTATCTGTTTGGTATTAGTGTTTTACAAACTCAATACTTTGCAAAGAAAACTTTGCTGGTCTGAAAGGGGTCAAATATGTTTTTTTTTTCGAGAAGAAAACTTTTATTTAAAATGCTTATTTGTCGCATTCAAAAACATCACTTAAGTAATTCTCCACGTACGTACGAGTATGTATAATTTGTTCATTTTAAAGCAAGAAATTTGTTCAAAATTTCAACAATGAACAAAAAATATTTTCATTTTTTTCTTTGGTTAAAATAAAGGACACATTATTAAATGTCACTTGTACTCTATATTGATCTTTCGCTGAGGATCTTTTTGGAAAATAATTATATTGTATTTTTTCTAAATGCAACAAGTGTTAAATTAAAACCGATCGGTATTTACATATTTGTTATACACTGAATGGCTGGCAACTCCACGATCATTGTAACGATCACTTACCAATAGCCCAATTGCTTAAATATATAAAAATTCTTAATCACCATAAAAGGGCCATTTATTGTGATGAGTTCGCGATAAGTTGCCATCGTTATCCTATGCTACAAATATAGTTGTGATAATTACAGTTTAAATGAGAACAACTAGTTCGTATTTCTTGCCCTCTGTAGCTTTTTAGGATTAATCAAAATAATAAAAGATTTATACGAGTATGTTTGTTTTTCTACAAGTAAATTGAGATATATTTTGTATATTTGTTTTACAAGTAACTATTTAATTGTGTATCATTAATCATTTCTATTAAGTATAATAATAATAATGACGATTACAATGCTACCCTATCACAGTTGGATTATGTAAAGCTACTCAACTACATACAAATAATAATTAAAACGACTTTTTATCAATAGTTTAACAAAAATTAAATTAATAATAATATAAATCTTAATAAAAGTAAACGAGATCGTTAATGTTATGGAAGAACTCATGTGCACTACTGGTATTCTTGTTTGCCTTTGTGGTGACAATTCAATTATGATGGATGGGATGGATGATGGTGAGGAAATTGCGTTAGTATAAACTACAATTTACCAAGGGCGCCAGATTGGTGCGGTGGATACTTGCTGTAGTAGACCCTGTTGGCGGGAAGGAGCGGGTGATGAATGGGAACAATCACTGTCGCTGGCATAACCACTGGATACCGGACTGTACATGGCTGTTGAAGATGGTGGGATGGAACATGTTACAGTTAATGGGGTGTTGACAGCAGTGGCGATTTCTTGGGGAGCTTCTAGTTGGCTGAGGCGTAAACCCAAATGCGTCATAAGTTTCGTACCGAATTGTACATCGACTTTGGGTAAAGAAGCCATGCAGCGGGAAACTTCATTGGCAGCTTGTATATAACCGGAACGAAAACTTTGCTGAGCTGCAACATTGTTGTGGGCGATTTGCTCTTTTTGTTGCTTCAACTTGCGTAAGTGTTGTACGGTCACTTCCAAGATATCAGCCTTTTCGAATTTAATATTGTTTTCGCCATTACTTTGGAAACATTCCGCCATCAGGTCTTTCAAATCATCAAGACACTTGTTTATGCGGGCTCGACGTTTACGTTCCAATAGAGGTTTCATAACTTTGCGATATTGATAAGTTTTCGACATTTCGTATTTTGTTGCCATTTTTCTTCAAGTTTTGTTATTTTTAATATAAAAATATAAATTGATGTTAATACTTAAACGTATGAACACTGAATGATGTTGCAACACAGAGTATGACACGTTTATATACCCGCACGTGTCCTAGGACACTACCAAAAACTCGTGCTCAACACACGCTCTCCTTATGCTCAAAACATATACTTTATGAGAGCAATGTAATGTTTAATGGAGAGCAATACGAGTATTTGTTAAAAGAGACTGCACCGATCCAGCGCGTTCGGTTTCGATGGTTGTTGGTTGAACAAAATCTAGGGGTTGAAAAAGTACGTTTCGAGTTGGTTGTAGTTCATGCTTGTTTTAAAATATTAATTGTACGGGATGATGATGGTGGTGGTTGTGTTATGTTGTTGGTAGACAGGTAGCAATTTAAAAAAATTTCAAATCGTGGGAAACACTTTGCCAGTTAGTTTCCCACAATTTCCAATTTTTATTTATCTCGTGCATATGGGGTTGTTTTTATTTAGTATGCAATGAAGCATTCTTATTTTAGGATCGTCGTATCCTTTTTGTGTTACTGATAGTGCAACCAACAAGGTGAACAGTGGGTAAAAACATGACAAGTTCTCCTCAACGCACATGTGTCACTAAGGATTTTTATATTTTGGGTAAACATTTTGTACGTGCTATCAACTTGATGTGGAAATTTCCCTCTGCCTCGGGAAACTGAAGTAGATTATGTGTTTGACATTTTACCTGGGCTTCTTTGGTTTATACTATAGATACCTTTACTATATTCAAGGGCATGTTTTTATTATATTAAGAGAGAGGATTTTCTTCTTCTATGAAATGATAAATCTTGCATCCTCTCAAAACTTATATGGAGTATTGAAAATATTTGTTTTTTGGCTGGAAAGTGTAAATTAGGCTTCTTGAAAATATTTCGTTTTTTACACGGTTATCGAAAACTAAAGTCAGGTGGAGCAATTTGAAAAAATTATAAAATACTGAGGATAAAATCAAATTAAATAATATAATTGTGTTGCTCGATTAATTGCCTTCTCTGTTCAGTTAAAACTGATGTTATTTAATGATTATACATTTGAAGTCCCTTCATAAAAGCCACTAACAGGTCTTGGTTTTTCTCAAATTGTATTGCATATATCGAAGCAGGCCAATAACTTTATGGATCTCTTTTCGAACCTCTTCTTTCCACGAATTAATTTCAGATACTCTCATTTAGGTCTCGTGCTACCATTAGCCTTTACTATCGACTATAGTGATTTCAGACTGGTGACCTTCTTCCTCATCATGGAGTCTCTTGTAATTGATAGCATTTGTTTAAGGATTGGGTCCACCATGACATTTACACTTAACAAGTGTCTGCCCATGGACTTAAGTCGTACGCTAGCTAGTGATGAACATTCACATAGAAAGAGTCATACCGTTTGAGCCTCTTCCTCAGGAGTATTCCGAAGCTGTCCCGTCCACCCCTCGTCCAACTCTTCAGAATTACTCAAGTGTCTAATAAATACCAGAGTACCCACGTAGATTAACCTCTCCACGCGGTGTGAGACTTCATTGTCCATCCCTGTCGGAATCTCAAGGTCCAACGCCTTAGAAGATATACTTTTAAAGATCGGCCCGCTTAATTAAATAACTAATATGTATTAAGATTTATCTAAAATCTACTTCAATAATCTTGCCCCTATATTAATGAAAATAATATCATAGTTTATTGTTCTCTTTAGAACCACTGTAAGTAATACTGATGGCACACTCAGTGTCAAATAGTGAGTGAGAAGATTAAAAATACAACTGAAACAAAGTTTTGTTTTAATCAAAAACAACAACAACAAAAATAATAATAACTACCACCTGCCCTTTCTTCAAAAAATGTTCAACGTTAAATTTTGCTTCTGTTGAGCATTACAAGCTTTAATCTGACTTTTTGTTTGACATTTACACTAGACGGTCAGACCTAGTAACAGGCGTCGTATCGAGATGACTGACTGACTGCCTGACCGACTGACTGACAAGCAAACTGCATGTTTGGTTTAATCGACGACTTGATTAACAACTCTACTACGTCTTCTTTCATTCAGAGTTCGAAGTGTGAGAAAATTTTCTTGGTTGCAGCTGTTGGTGTCATTTTAGGTGATTGTGAGTGTTTCTGTTTTATTGCTGTTGTTGTTCTTTTTGTTTGGCTTTCGTCTTTATTGAGTTTCTCGTTGCGTTTCATACACAGTAGATATGTATGTGATTCAGTTAAGTTGCAAGAACATCATAAACACAACATTGGCCTAATTTAACAGGGCGAGGAGTTGATTGTTTAACACTTGATTAAGTAGACACACACACACGCACACAAACACACATGGAAAAAAATGTAACAAGAACCAAGAAATGTTTTTTTCAAGAATTTGTATTTATCAAATTGTAGCATAATGATGATCTAATAAAGAAAATTTAAATGAATTTGGGTTCAGTTATTTAAGGAGGTTGTATCAATATGCTGCTCGGCCTTAAAAGTATCCTAGTCAGTGAAATGCGAATTCTATTGTGGTGGAGTTCATTAAGGCCTTAAATGAATTGGTGCGGCCCTATGCTCCGATAGGTGTTAAGCGGACTGAAAAGGTATTAAAAATGCTTTTAAACTAGAAAACCGGATTGGATGATAACATTTCCACAATAGTACCACAGAACTTCAGCTACCCTAGTTGTGGCTAACGCTAATTGATTATAAAAATAGATAACTGAAGAACGATCTTAATACCAGGATATCTTCAAGTGAACTGGGGAAAAAATTGTTTTCGTAAGCAAATATCTATAGTCACATACATACAAATTTTAACAAGCTTTCTGAAATACCTTTCGATCTGTGCATCTGATTTAGAACGAGATATAAATCCTATAATATTATAATGTGTTAAGCTACTTTATTATTTTGCTAGTACTCATTTCTTGAAAAATTTTTAAATTATTGGAAAGATGGTGGTGAAGGCCCTAGGGTATTTACTTGATTAATCGTTAATTAATTAAGCGAATAATTTGTTTGTTTAAAATTAATCTCAACTTGTATTTGCTTCATTGATCTATTACTAAATACAGTGGAACCAGTTATTATTTAGTGCTACTTACACTGTTACAACAATGATCGGATATAGTTTAGTCAAACGAATTTCCTGTAAAACTGGATATTTTGCTTTAATAAATTTAATACTGGATGGCAGAATATTTTGTTTTAATACAATAAATTCAGGCAATATGTACCTTATCGTCGTGCACAACAGAAGCGCTAAAATGGGTTCTTAAAAATAAATCTTCCAATGGGGGACATCGCGAACAAATATGCAATGCCAACTCCATATTCGCTTACAAACTTGCTGCCGGCGAAACAGTTAGTTTTGCTGGGTTCCCTATCTTAGTAGAAGGCCTGATCTATATATTAGGCAAATTACTAGATGTATGTGTTTAACCTAGGACAAAATATTGTATCAGAATAATTCACTTTTTTATTGTGATTTCTCACAAGTTATCTCAGCGCGTTATATACAGTACAACCTCGCTCAGCGCAACTCCTCGATTATTACAACTCACAAATTGTTCACATTGTTGACTCGCTTAATGCAACCTTTCAAGAAAAAAAATTTCAGTTATCGCAATTTGCTTCTAAAAATTTGTCGTCTTCTTTCGTTTTTTTTATTGAGCTTTTTCTAGATTGCATTGCAGATTACATATATAAATACTTAATATATGTATGAGGGTTTAGTTTTTTCTTGTATTTATATTTAAATGGCATAACCACACTTTTATTTGAATACAACTTTAGTTTAATCTGCGCTTTTCGCAACTGCCCAGATTTCTATTAGTGGCGTTAAGCGAGGTTGCGCTGTATACAAAAAATTAAAAATTGGAAAAATTGGATAGGGAAACTTTAATAGTATCCGCTTCTCAACTCTAGATGTTTCCTAAATCGAAATTATTGTTTAGGATTTTAACTGCCATTCAAATTGTATTTTCTTGAGTTAATTTTAGTTCACTAATTTACAATTATATTAAACAATTCGTCACATTCCTTTTCGAATTTAATTAAAATTTTATTTATTTATTAACTTCTAATAAATATCTCATACAGATTTAATATTTTATATTTAATTTATGGCCTTTTTTACAGGTTGGTGATTCCTTTGCTTTAATTACAACAAAAATACAGGCGTAATCATTAATTTAATTTTTTACTTAACGTAATTAGTTTTTTAATTAAAATAATATCGATGGAAATTTTAATGCTTCATCTTCTAATTATATACGTGTATGTACTGTGATATGGTGTAAGAACATTGCGATTCCGATAATTTAAATCACATAACTCATCTCGATATTGTTGTTCATCTCCAAACATTTTTATATAATTATCTTTAAGAGACTTAAGCTTTAAGATGTGCATCATCTTTGAAGGCATCTTATATTGATCGGTATTGTTTGCAGTTCGTTAAAAATCTAAGAAGACTATTAAAGTTTAGTTGTGGCTAGTCTGGTAACTGGCAACTTCTCTAAATATACCGTGATGTTAAAGTTTACGAAGACATTTCTCCCTATTTTTCCATTAAGCTTTTTTCCGGATTATTTATATTATTTTTCATTTCATATTCGTTTTTAGTTCTCGTTAAAGTATTGTGCACATTACAGGCTTCGTGGCTGTTGCACATATTCATGAATGACCACTAGTTGCAGCAGAGCAACACACATGGCGCATGACTTGATTGTTGGTAAAAAAAAAACCTGTTGTTGCATATTTTTACGCTAAAACATTTTCATTCAGACATTTTCATTCATTTTGATTAAGGAAGAACAATGTTGTGGAGTGTTACGTTTAAGGTTGTTTTTGTGGCCAACAAAAAGGGTCCTTGTGGCCAGAGTTTTTCCCACGTAATATGTTTAACTTGTTCTTCAATGAATGAACGACAAAGGCACTGAAAGGGTTTAACAAGTACTTGGCTTTTTTCAATGGCTATTAAAGTTAAAATCAGCAAAGCTATCACGTTGCATGCCACATTCCCAGTCCCAGTAAAACGAACCGACTGTAGTCTCTATGGTCAGAATATATGGTTGCTGCTGTTGCTGTGAAGATTTTAAAAGGCGTTCGTTGGCTTGATTTTGTTCAATCTCGTTGGCAGATGAAATATTGCTGTTTATTTTATATTCTCCGTAGTCTATTAGATCTGCTTCAGTTAAGTTGTTGTTGTTTTCAGGCAATTTTATATCCTTGCTTGCTATTTGCTTAAATATTCTGCATAAAGCAAATTTGATTTTAGTAAAACAGCAGTGAATGTTTTCTTCTTTTGCTGCAGAAGCCTTCTCAAAGTTTGTGTCAAACATTTTTTTTTATTCTATTTCGCTGATGCTTTCACTGGAAGTGCTTATGACGGACTGTGGCTTATGCTAGAGGCGTTGCAGTTTTTATAACGGTTAAAGCAATTACGAATTTGTACTGCGTCTGCGTGGAATGAATCCATTTTTCATAAATTATTTCAATTGTTCTGGCACTTGTCGCAGCGTCGTTGTATTACACGTGCTTGATTTTAATGAACATGCACTTGTTGTGAGGGATTGTGTATCTTTTTGTATTTTTTTTTATTATCATTAACGACGCACTTGAGAATTTTTCGTACACTCGTTTATGCACAACGCCAAACACACACTTGCACACTCCTCACCACAATTTTGTAATGTACAATTGATTGTTGTTTTTGTTTACTGTGTTTTCTATGGTCGTCTCTGTTTAAAAACTTAATTCAACAAAAAGTTCATCTTTACATTATTCAATTTTAAGCGACATCATGCAAGAGAGTTGGCATGAGCCACTAGTTTGCTTACATATTTGCTCGAGTATTTGTTTATTTCTTCCTGGATTGTGGGGGACTATTAGATCTCTATAGATATTTTCATTACTTTTATACGAAGGGGCGCTGGTGAAAAGTCGTACAAATATAAACGGACTTTTTTATAGCTTCTGGATATTTGATCCGCAAGCATTGATCCCACAGCTGAATGTCATGTGACCATATTGACTATAAAAGGCTTTGTATTCCACAGTCTGCGTTGTGTTAAGGCCTATAAGCCGATGTAGTTGTTTTGATGTTAATGTCATGACCGTTATTTTTCCCGCAATATGGCGAGATTATGTTATGCGTCGCTCTATTTTGTCAATTTGAACAATTTTGTCTTCTAAGACAAAACGTTACATATCCACACGGATTTACCTTCATTCTCCACTCTTTTCGCCAACCCTCTACCTCATGAAGGCGAGACTGCAGTTGTTCGAATGAAACCGTCGGATCTTAAAGAATATTTAAAAATGCAGTCTCGCTTGCAAAAGGTTGACTAGTAGTTAATTGGTCTTGTTGGCATGTCCGCTGAATAGATGATATTTAATAGCGACCCCAGTATAATGCCTTGAGAGGCTCCTGTAGAGATTTCCCCAATTTTGGGAAACATAAACTTTGGACCTTACATTAAACGTTCGATCTGTCAAATTAGTGTTAAGCAGCCAAACGCTTTGGAAATGTTTATAAGTCTTGTTTATACTCGTATGTAAATGCCGATCTAATAATTGTAACAACTTTATGGACTTGCTTAGTAGAACTAGGCCTTGCTTGAATACCAAACTGATGTTCCGGGCTAAAGTTTTGCTCATTAAAAAATGAGAGTAAGCATTTACAATGTAATTTCAATTGAGTCCACACCTGAATGATCACTAGTTGTAGCAGAGCAACAATTCGAAAAGGCTGCGAAAAAGATAACTCGCAACATGCATCCAAATATGATTATTATAATTCTTGCAGCAGAATTAGATAAGTTTCATATCGAGTATCCTGTAATACCATTAGGCCCGTATGGTTTTTTTGTTTTATTTATTTATTATCACTGTTAATTGCTTAAGGCCTTTTCTAAGTGATTCTTGATTTAATATTCCGACAGGGTGTTTTCATGTAGATTTTTGGAACGAATTTCCGTCATCCCTTGTCAAGTTTGGTTTGGAGACAAACCGGTTTCGGCTATGATGGCGGAAATTCGTTCCAAAAGTCTACCTTTTCTAAGAGACTAGCGAAGGCATTTTCTTTTCACTGGTTAATTCCTAGACAAACGGTAAGTGCCCCACATCTTTCGGAAGCAACAAGCCGTGTTTTTGTTGAAGTAAAGTTTATTACGTAACGTTGTTTACATCTCGAAAACGACTATATTGCTGTTGCCTTCAATTCCTTCTGTTTGTCAGCCCAAGTTTACATTTAAACAAATTCGTGTTTTAATTTCGGCTGGACATATTATTGGCTTAAGTTTTATTGGTGTCAATCCTGGATCATGTACGAGTACTTTTGTCTACTTCGCTGTGTTTACTTTAATTTAACTCCTATTATTTCCTTACCACACCCTGCTGCAATTTAAACACATTCTATGCCCACGTTTGTCGTTCGTTCGCACAAACAAACACACACTCACTCTCGTTTACAAAAGAAATGAAATTAATTTTTTTTTTGCTGCCCGTGTATGAGCAGTTGCTGTTCCCATGTCAAAGGAGGGAAGAAGTGTGTTTTGTTGTATGAGTAAAAAGAATTGTACTTAACATTTAATCGTTGTATCGTAACGTAATTTTGTTGAGAATATTTTTATCCCACGGTCTTTAAGTGGAGGTGACAGATGTTCACAGTTCTTGTTTGCAGTAGAACAGGGCGAGCGGAGTGAATACAATTTCACTCGTATAATTTGGTCGTGTGGTCGTTCTTCTTTACGGCTACTGCTTTATATGCTGTGGTTGATGTTAACTTCTTCCACGTAATTATTATTGTATTTGTTGCAAATACTCGTATGTATGTACAATTAATGCAGGGAAAAAACGTTGAATGTAAGAAAATTACTTGCAACAGGGATTGTTGGTGAGGCAGTGAGCGGGTCGGTTAGTCTTGTGCTTTGTAATGAATGAATTTTGTATCAATTGTTGCTGTTGTATCAGGTGTTTAATATTTTTTGCGGTCAATAAGTCGCGTTGCAAAATACTTTAATGGAGTCACGTGTGGGCCACACTTCTTCTGCGTGTGTTCTAAATCGTATGAGAGGTACACACGTTGCCAACCCACCGCCACAAATAATTTGTTCATATTTATAGATAAATATTAAATGTAATTTTAATCCTGTGAAGTGACACACGTGTGTGTTATGAGATTGTTTTTTCTAAAGTTGCATGTGTTTCAATGACAATGTCACATGAGACTTGAATAGAAAGAAATTTGTTCGGACTGATTTCAAAGATTTTGGGCTGATAACCCAATAATACAAATACAAAATTATTGGAAAAAATAAGTAAATTAAATTTAATACATTTTTATTGATTGTTGTTTCCATTTTGTTTAATTTTATTAAAAAATTATCAACAAACTCTTAAGTTGCAAGGATTTAGAGAATTTTAAGCTCGAGCAGTCCGAAAGTTTTTTCGGGTCACATTGGGTTTGTTGAGGGGAGGGGGGAGGGTCATTTTCTAACCCCTTCTGTTATCTAAATCAATATTTACCATTTTGGAGTAGGTCTGAGAGGGTTAATATATCCGACCGACCCCTGTTACTTTTTCGAGAAGAACATTTTTTCATTTCGGTCCTATATGCTCCGGACCATCATTTGGGTGTCTCCCGCTTATTATATTCCTCGGATGTATACAATTTATAAACCATCAATAAGCAGGTACGGCTAGCTTGATTTTTCCTGCTTAACATGGAGATTTCGGTCCTCCAAAATGCGGTGTTAAGTGAAATTTTGTTAAGCGATATGTGTTATTCTTCATCAGTGCTTAAATTTATCACATGTAATTCAGTGTCAGCATTATTTTAGTTAAATTCATTTGATCATTTGACAGTTTTCTGTATTCGCTATTTGGTAACTTGTCAATTAAAATCTAGTTATCAGTACCGCTACTATCGGAATCATATTAACCAATATCAGGTGGTGATACGGGGTAAGGCGTTGTGAAAAAGGGAAATTTCCCCCCTCCAAATTCATTACAAATTTATATTTTCCCATACAAAATGTTAAAGTTGTTTGGCTTTGTTAATACTCTCCCCACCCGACGAATATTGACTTCTAATTGAGTATTTCCCAAATTGATTTGAATATCTTTAAGAGTCATCTACTAAAAACCATTACGTTCGATTAAACACGAGTGGCTAGGGCAGCAGCCATTAACCAAAACAAGGGTGCAAAGAAAACAGTCAAACAAAAAACTCATTAGAAAAGAAAATTTTAAAAAGAAAACTTGAAACGCGTTAGAGTTTGGACTCTACGTCTGCTTCCGACGGCTGGCTTTTAGTCATAAAACTTTAAACAGTTTCCTTAAAAATCTCTACCTAAAACGTTTGAAAGTAAATTGTTGAGGAAAACAAACATTATTCTTTCTGATTTAATTTGTACGTGTATATAAATTTTTTGTATTATTTTTCATTTCTAATAACAATTATTAAAGCTTTTGTTTAAACAATCAGTTCTTTTTTTAACTTAAAACTAAAACGATTATCACAGATTTATTCATATCGCAGGGGTATTGATTTCAATTAAAGCTTACACAATTTATAAAATCCTTTAGCGTGCTGTACAAAAATAACAGTTTACCAAGGACGCCACACAGGAGCTGGGACGGCTGGTGAAGCCATTGTATTATCATCATCGCATTCATCACTGTGATAACCGGAAGAAGCTGGACTCATGGGAGCAGAGTAGGACATGTCTTGATTATGTTGTTGTTCCGTTGATTTCTGCATTTGCAACAAACGATTGTATTCACCACCCAAATGTATCATAACAGATTTGCCAACCTGCACATTCATGCCAGGAGTGGCGGCCATAATACGTGATACCTCATTGACAGCATTCATGTAACCATGACGGAATGAATCCATAGGTATGACAGCGGGAGCCTTTGGTTTTTTAACTTCTGTTTGGATAAATGCCAAAGCATATTCGAGCATCTCAGCTTTATCCATTCGTAAAATGGCATCATTGCCTTGAAATTCAGCTATCAATTCTTTAAGTTGATCCAAACACTTGTTCATGCGTGCCCGACGTTGACGTTCCAACATGGGTTTCTTTACTTTCAAGTAGTGTTGCGTTTTTGATACGTATTGCATTTCTGGTGCCATCTTTATAGCGGGATGTTTTTAAACTTTATTCAACGTTTGCAACTTAAAGTTGGAAGTGAGAATGAACGCAGATATGTTGTGCAGCTAACTTTTATACCCAGCCAGCTTGTTTGAATCATCCATAACAACCCCTAAAATGTGAGCATGCATGGTGCATGATAAAAGAACCTGAACTTGTATAAGTACAAGAGAGGCAGAGAGAGAGAGAGAGAGAGTACGAATAAGTGAGCAAGTGGCATTGTGTGAGCAAGTGACTGTTTGCTACAAGCCTGCTCTTGTTGCTCAGAGTCGTTGTTCAAGTACTCATAAATATATTTAATTTTCATTTGATTTTGTATGTTTAAGAACAACTTTATGGTTTAATACAAACATATTTATACCAGTTTATTATATTCCCTTTAGCTAAAAGTGAGTTTTTATACAAAAAATTGTTTTTTTTTGTTCTCTACGTTTTGCGTATGCGTAGCTACCTATAATATTGTTTGTTGTTGAATTAATATTCAAGACAACAAGTTTGGTTTCTTCTTGTTTGTGGCTTTAATACTCGCAGTTGTTGAATAAAGAGTAGCTTTTGGAAAATAAATGAAAGGAGCACAAAGAGAATGAATACGCGTAATGTAGTAGTTTATTCTGCACACGCCATACAACAACTTTAAGTTAAGCTCGTGTCTGAATGCACAGCAAAACCACCACCATCCTTTCTATTAATAAGACACATCCACATCGTATGAGCACAAACATTTTACACAGCACTAATAAGAGTTGTACGGTTTGTTGGTTGCAACAAGAATCAAGTATAAAAAATATAAGCAGGTGTTCTCATCGCGTGGGAAACGCACGACAAAATTGGTTCTCACGATTTTAAAAACCAGCCATACTTAGACTTAAGTATGTTGCATTGCTATCAGACCATAAGACCCAAAGATACGATATCAACTGCAACAAAAACAACTGCAACAACAACAACAACTGTAACTGGAGTTCTCTACTGCAATCTGTTAATGGTAATCTAAACTGACATGCACTAATATGAGAGGAGAGGCCAGAATTCTTACATTTATATTCATATAGTGCAACAAAGTGCTGGCTGAAGAATAACTATGTAGGTATGTATGTGCATATGTTTGTATGCATGTATATTGCCCGGCCAAATCATTGAAATAAATGTTAAGACAAACCTCAATAATAACTGGCAATTTTCTAAGACATCCTTTTTCCTTTAATACGACTAAACTCTTGTTGATGGAATAAATGTTTGCTTCGATTATTTTCCCATAGGATTGAATAATAGTTTATTACAACAAAAGGATAACAAATTTCTTTTAAGAAAATTCCAGCATTCGACACAGATTGTTATACAAATACCTGCGTAGAATAACAATACAAACTAGAAAACTCGACAAATGAAACGTTCCCACACTTTGAGTTTGCTTTGCACAATAAATAAAACAATACAAATGTTATCCTTAAAACCTGCCTTCCTCTCCCAGAGACTCTGCAGCGCAGAGGTATAAAAGTCAGAGTCTCTCAGCAAAACAGCATCATTCTCATTTCATCTTTTTTTATAACAACATCTTAAGAAGTCTAGAGTAAATGGCTCCTCAAGCAGAATTCGTTTCGAAAACACAACATTATTTGAAAGTGAAAAAACCCATGTTGGAGAGACAACGTCGGGCACGCATGAACAAGTGCTTAGATAATCTTAAAGGTTTGATTGCGGAATTCCAAGGCAATGATGCCATTTTGCGCATGGACAAAGCTGAGATGCTGGAATCTGCTTTGGAGTTCATAAAAGGGGAGTGCAAAAAATCGCTACATCCCATTTCCAAAGTTAATGTGGCACCTTTGGACTCCTTTCGCAATGGTTTTATGAATGCTGTGAACGAGGTATCACGCGTCATGGCTGGTACACCAGGCATGAGCATCAACATGGGCAAAGCTGTTATGACTCATTTGGGCTGTGAGTTTAATCGTTTATTGCATACACAACAAGCGCCACAAATCAATACACAGTGGTTAAGATCTTCTTCAGCCGTTAGCAGTAAAGGACCCTCAAGTCCCGCATCTTCTGGTTACTGTAGCGATTCGGAAGATCGTCAATCGTTGGCTTCGCCCGTTCCAGCCCAGGCCATGTGGCGTCCTTGGTAATTTCATCATGTCTACAAGAGAGATTATAATTTTTTTTTCAACCTACAGCTTTACTCGATTAATCAATCGTCTTCCTAATAACAACTCTTAATGGGTTAATACTGTGATAGATTAGCTTTATAGATATAAGATTTAAAATATTGTAACTCCACTTAATTAATGATAGTTATTTACAATTTATAACAAAACGAATAAAAGCTTTAAATTTTCATTATTTTAATTAATTAGTCTTAAGAGAATTTATGAAATGTATAATTAAGAACAATTTTAAATTTAAATAAAATATATTTGAATATCAATCATTAAAAAATTCAATGTTCTCTTCAATGAATCTCTCCTTAAGCTTAGGGATATATTCAGAACAAACTTTATTTCCAACTCATTGATGTGTTTGAATTTCATTTCCAATTTGATTTGTGATAAATACGGCCAGAGAGTTGAGTTTTGCTTTTGAAAAGATCAGTCATGAGAATAATGATCATTTATATAAATAATTGACAGGCTTTAAAAGCTAAGGGACTAAAAAAATTAATTATTGTGATGCCGTAAAAGTCGGCAGAATTTTAAAAGTACTGCAGTAGGTACACAGGTGAGTTATAGTAGAGCAATAGAGTAGTTTTCAATTAAAATCGCGGTAAGTTGTGAGAACAAGAAGGTTTGTTTTTTAATTGTTTATCGGGTAGCAATTGGTATACGTATTTGTACTAAGAAATGCTATTTGGAAATGTGTCTAGAGACAGGAAAGGCTAAATAATTATTTAGTAACCGCCAAAAAATTTTTACTATAGCTAATTTGCAAATCCAACTCCAAATTGCAGTCAATCGCTTTAACATTTGCACGTCTATGATTGTGGCAAAACACTGGAAAGGCTTCCGGAGGAACAAATCCTTTTTCCAAACATTCAATTATGTATTTTTCGTTTATATAAGAAGGAGCCGATATCAGGTTATTGTCATAACACTGTGAACACCTTAAAATTTAATTTGTAATTAAATTAATTATGAAATTACCTCAACGTTTAATATTTGCGTTATTATAAAATTGTTTATATGCGGGCTTCTATATTGGGAAGTGCAAGCTCTCTAGCAAGAACAAATATGTTTCTATGACGAATTATAATTGAACCTTTAAAATTTGAATACAAACCTTTCATTTTACCTTATAATCAAAGAAAATCTCATTCTAATTCATTCCACCAAATTCGGCTATGCTAAACAGAACAGCTAAAACTTTCAAAAATCTCCACTTTTTAACGAAATATTGCAGATTCGGAATACAGAACTGCACTGTATTATTGATTAAGAAGTTTCTAAAGCCAATAAATTGAAGAAAACAAATAACTTCACAGTCTTGCGCTCTACTCTCTACTTAAAAAAGTCTTCAGACTAAAGGAATTTTACCACCCATCACCAAAGGCGAAGGAAACCGCTATAAATAAAACTTTGATTTAACCTAATAACGGCAAAATCATTTAAGGGTAGTTCTGATAACCGAGTTTACACAACTATTCTGCTTCTACATATCAAACATTCCGAAACACTTGTTTTATTGGCTCAGCATTTTCAAAGGAACAAATCGAAACTATCAACTCCAGGGTGGTTGTATAGAGTTCGCCCAAAAGTACGTTATAAATTTGAAATTCATGATTTAATCAAGGGTTCCCTACAAAGTGTGTATGATGCAGTTAAGGGTGGTTTGCACGTGTTACTTTGTAATGGAATAAAAAAAAAAATTTTATTATTTTCATTCTTGACCAGGGGGTAGTTTTAAGAATACGAACGATCCTTTAACACATTTGAATACTTGTGCTGCACGTGTGAGTTACAAAATAACAACAATGAAACCAACTCATACAAGTAAAGTTTATACAAACAAAAAATATTAATTCTAACGAAAAATACCGACGCATGCAAGTGTTGAAACTGATTGTTTATTTGAACTCGTATTCGATACCAAATTATTCTATTGGGCTTGTTGTTTTTGTTTGAAAGTAATTCTTTGAATTAATCACGTGTGGTGTGTTTGGTGCTGATGACGATCATCTTCAAGTTGATGGTGTCAATTATTATGATGGTGAGACTGGTGGTACTGTGTGCTGCAAGTATTGTGCTTGGCATGTAATACTATGATGCCACCACTGAGATTTGTGTAAAAACAGATAAAAGAACAACATGAAGTTTGTATCACAACAAGTGTGGGGAACGGTATGTAGACTTTTATGTACACATCTCGGAATTTTAGCGATCATATTATGTCTGAACGTCACGCATGATCTCCCCTTTGCTATTCTATGTAATTCACTGATGGCACGTTTTGTATGTAACTTACAATATGTTCAAGCCTGTCATGAACTTTTAGGCTTCAGTCAGTGTTGCTACATATGTGAACATGCCGAACAATTTTATCAGTCTCTCAAATATAGTCCTCAATTCTTCGCAGACCGCTTGGAATTGTTCTAGTGGAAATTAATTCCGATAAATTGTGTTTGGAAAATAATAAAACAATTTAGGGAGAGCAAATAGATTGAAGAGGAGTTCTAAGCTTTCAACATCGAAATGCTTTTAAAGCGTAAATCGATCGTAAGCTACATAGTGCAGAAAAGCCAATTATTTAAAACTCTGAGCTCAAGCCTAAAATATGCAGTTATAAATTTATTACATGTATTTGATGGCAGTATTTACTAGTTCCTACTTATCATTTGCCTAAGCCGATAGAAACGTTAAAATTATTTTCGATATGCCGTCACATGAGATGTTAAAAACTCATGTCAAGAGGAGAAATAGAACTTCTAATTGGGGAAGGATATCAAGGCTCTTAAGGTTTTTCTATTTCGTCTGCATAAAACCCGTTACTAATTTTTAAAAGATCGTCATTGCTCTCAGAGCAGGATTCAAATAACACTAAGCTGGCGACAAAGTAAAATAAGATAAAACTTAGCCTGACATTTAGGAAATTTATAATTCATACACATGAAAAATTTTAATATGTGGAAAACGAGAATTTTCTATTTAGTTTTGTTAGTTTAAGCAATACTAAAATCATATTTCTTCCTGCATTGAAGAAATTTCAGCCAATGTGCAATTAATCGATGAAAAATCAATCACCAAAAATCGAAGAAAATCCAATCTTTTCGGGATAGAACTATTCTTTCAGTGTAGAAGGTCATATGACTTGGCTTCGTACTATTTCAAAGCTAATAATTTGGTAGTAAAAAAACAAATTTTTGGGTAATGAGAGGGAAAGACGCACTCCTTTTAACTTAAACGTTCTTTTATGATAAAGAAGAGCTTCAGAGTTTTAAAATTCTCTTTCTGAACAAACCGTTTCCGCTTAGTGACATAAAAACTAGTTTGGATCGGAGTTGAAGGAGCAGCTTCTTTTAGTGGGATGTTAAAAGAAGTTAAAATATTTTTAAGCATCTACGTGGACTGGAATTGCAAACATTAGGTCTGTTCCAGGTGCATAACCAAATAGTCCTGACTATTGAGAGTAAAAAGAAAATTACTCTCTGAATGTGCCAAAGTTGTCCGAAATTGCTGGAACGCAAAAAATCACAAATGGTTCCTACTTTCTCAAATAAATTTTATTTTAGTAATTTTATACGCTTAAAATGCATAATATTTTAAAAGCAAAACATTTGCATCATTGGCAGAAGTTGTCCATAACTTCTTAACTGATCGATAAAAGCATTTTTTTTTATTAAATAAAGCGATAAATATGCACAAGTATATGTACTTACAGCTTCAAGTTTATTGGAAAAATTTTCCGTTTTGATTTTTAAATATAAACAAAAACAGCTGATAATTTAATTCTAGTCCGAACTTATCCAAAGAAAAAGTTCGGACGACTTTGTACAGGAAATGAACAATTTTACTCTCTCATTTTCTCTCAAAATTGCACAAAAATTGTTATCTGGAACGCGTTTGGACTAATTCGGACTAGTTCGCACTGTTTTGTTATACACCTGGAAAAGACCTATTATATACATCTCTCTCTCTCTCTCTCTATCAATTTGTTGCTTTAGTGTGAATATTAAATTGTCATTCCTAAACTTCGTGAAAGAACTATTTTTAATAAATAATAAAAAAAATAAGGAACATGTTCTCAAACTTCCCTTTGCGACTGGCCGGTAACCATTGCCAATGTGTAACAAATAAAAACGGAGAAAGGCAACTACTCCTCTATCCATTTCCAGATACAGGGAAAGTATTAAATTCTTGTCAAGTGCTTCCAGACGCACTACAATAACAAACCTCTACATATTTAGTCATGGTTACAATTTCATTCGGCTTAAGAACTTTTCTTTAGAAAACACGTGATTTATGCAATTAATTCTCTCGTAAACACGCCTAGAGAAATTCCGGATCGTATAAATAATTATGATGTTATTTGTTATTATTAGCTCTTGGCGCTGCATAATGGGCCACAATTACAACTATTTTTTGTAGGTTAGTTTAAGGTTACAGTGCTGAAAATGTTTAAGTTCAACATGTGTTTCTACTTAGGATCAGAACCGGTACGTGTCACCGAAGTGATTTACTACATCCGTAGTTGTGCGGTATAGGAAACTACAGTTTGTGGATTTGGTCAGTGAATTACACATGTGTTTTATTTTGCATGAACGTGACTCTATTTTCCCGCCTGTCGCCTTTAAGAGTATGAAAATTTGGGTTTTTTTCTTAAACATGTTTTATCTGGCCGGTGTGTAAGAAGAAACCTTAACATGTGCTTAGATGCTAAGGTTGTTTCCGTATCACTTAGTTAGTTTTTCACAAAAATTTGTTTAGTCTGGTCAGTGTTTTGGGAAAACAATATTGTTTTTGAACGTGTCATTTTTCCTGTCTTGGAAATGCAATTTACCAAGCCAGTGTGCCATCTGAGAAGATCAATTTCACACACAAGTCAAGAAGAATAGTTGAGAATTTCTTTTTAAAATTTTGTTTGGTCAAGTTTATTTTAAACGTGCGTTCTCGTTGGTCTTGGTTATTATATTTGCAAGTTATTACCTGTGTCAACTGGTCACTGTGTCACTTCACTTTGTTCAATTAAATTGTGGAATGTAGAAAAAATCACATAATATAGATATAAATTAAGCGCGACACATGATGCACGTCTGCACTCAATCACGGTATAATCGTGAATCGTTTAGGCAAGAGGCTGCGAAGTTAAACTTTGATTTAGTTTAGGAAATGGAATAAGTGAGATATTTTAAAATCCGTACTATAATAAATTTTCATATGCGTATAAATATTTAATAAAAAAGATTTTTAATATATCGATTAAAGTTAATGTATGAATATTGTCATTCAGAATTTAAGAAAAATAAGGAGGGATCAAAACATTCACTTAATTGATTCTTGATTTGATAATCCGACAGGGTGATTTGATATAGATGTTTAGAACAAATTTCCGTCATCTCTTGTCAAGTTTGGTTTGGAGACAATCAGGCTTCGGCTATATGTCATCTTCAGTGTCAATTCACTAGCGAAGAAGATAAAAAAAGTTGTTTCCGACTTTGATTTGGTTATTGGAGCCTACACTAGTGGACAGATCTTACTGAAATTTTCAAAATTATTAGCTATTTGATAGGATATTTTTGATATTTAAAGTTAGCGTCGAATTTTCTATACAATGACAATTTTTTTAATTATACTAGTAGGTCTGCAAAGAAAATGTCCTTTATGCAATAATAAGATGGATATGAAGGGCTTAACGTGATTATTAGAAATCTATTTAAATTTTTTTTTTATCACATACAAATTTTTTTTAGTGGGCGTGACTAATATGATACACTTGCGGTCACGCTTATATATTTAACCGCTTCCAGAGCGCTTAGTCCGACTGATAAGTAAAATGAATTTTTAAATAAATTTTTATCAATAATCAGAAAGCTGGATATACTAGGAATAAAAAAAGCCATAAATCAGACATTGCCCGGGCAGACATTGTCCTGTCGACTACAAATAATATATTTAGTTTTAAAACTTCAGCAACTTCGGGACAGTTAAGGAAATCTTGAAACAAATATTTTAGAACGTAATCGCAGGGTTCAAATGTTAACCTAACCCATAGAGGAAGCCAATCAAACAAACATAATAAAATCCATCATTATTGGTCCAGCAGTTTAATAGTTCACTAACACGCACGTACAGAAAATTTAATTTTTTCTCTCAATTTTTTCCGACATTTTATTAGTTATTCTGCTAATTGGGGCAGAGGCGAATCCAACAACAACAAATCCAGAAATCATTGAAATCGGTCTAGCCGTTATTGAGTTATAAATGGTGTAACTAATCCGACTTTGTTTTATGTATTAAAAGGTTAAGTGATGCCACCTATTTTGGTAACTTAGCACTTAATCGGTCAAAATGAATAACTCTAAAACATTTTAAAATATTAACAAATTTATCTGGCATGACCTAAGGGTAATTGTATCCCCCATTTTCTGGTGTTAGTTATCAAAATCTTTGTTGGGGTTCTCTTTCTCGAGTTATGGTAAAATATATAGGCCTGTCCGCCCTATTTCGGACGCCTTATTAGTAACGGCCGTTAAAAAATCTATTCTTGATGGAAACAAAAATTAATTTAGCGCATTAAACTCCTTGGCTTCCACAAATTTGTATTCCAAGGGTGGAAAACAAATGTTTGCAGACCCGTTAATCGTTAAGTATATGATGCAGTGTAGTCTCCTTCTTTAATGACTTATTGTCAGATGTTCTTGATTTTACACAACGCAAATTTATATTGTACCGGAGTTGTGAACTGTAGCAGTAAAATTTTCAATATGTTGGGAAATACTATTTAACGAACGGGTTTAATTCAGGTGAAAAACGTATGATTTCAACATTGACGAGCCATTAGCGATCATCGGCTTACATTTAGGGGTCTTCATTGAAATTAGTGTTTATGTGCATTAAAGAATCTGTGGTTGTAATGAGTTCAAATTTAAATTAATTTCAATAAGATTAAGTAGAAGAACGGACTTAGCTTGAGTTGAAATACCACTTCATTTTGAACTCTATCAATTTATTTTCAGGGTAACCAGGTAAGAACAATATCAATATCATACTTGGCAATACGCCACTGCAAATGATTTAAATATGTCACTTAAATCCCAAACAAATATATGGATGAAGAAAGAATTCATTAGGACTTCCCAGTCACAAGTGTCTAGACGGATGTCTGCAACTGACTCATTCCCAGTATAAATGTCACAGATAAGAAATCAATAAATTGCTATAATTTTCACTGTAACTAACGATCATTTAAACGTCATTGTCTAGTCTTAGGATAATTGACAACAGAGATTGCTAATGCAAATAACTGATATCTCTAGTAAAAACAAGGGAAGGGCACATGGCCTTTGCAGAACAAACAGAATAGTGGAAAATAACGAAATAAGTTAAATGCTGAAACAAAGTGTTTTTTTTTTTGTAATAGCGCTGGATGCGTTAATCAAAAGTTTCCTTATTCTACTCTGCTGGAAATTACTGCCGTCGACGAAAAAAAAAAAACATTTGAACTCTTCTAGTAACTTTTAGGTCACTCCAAACACACTTCTCTGTCAACATTTACTCTCACTTCTCACTTCATTTTAATTTTTGTTGTTTTTAACCTCATTTTCCACAACGATAATTTGATGGTTGTTTGTCATTGTTGTCTTTGTAATCTTATTTATCGAAATGTTTATTATAGATATTAATTTACGTTAGTCATGTGTTAAACGGTTAAGTCGTTACCAAAACAAAATTATAATATCTTGTTGTGTTTCTCAGCAGTCGCCACGTTTTGTAAAACTGCATTAGGAATACAAATTTGGAGAACAATAAAAAAAAGGTCCTAAAAATAAAAATATTTGAAATTTGTTGATAACACTCGTGTGGATTCCAGTGTAAAGGCATTTTGAAATTTCTAAGACAATTTATCCTCCCCCTATTAAACTCGGACTGAAGCGTGAACATTTCTTTACAAAGAGAAAAATCTTAAAGAAACTGAAATTCTCCCACGATCGTAATGAACACGTGTTCAATGTTCCTAACTCGAATTTGTATTCATAAAAAGCCTTTACTAAAATACCAACACGAACAAAAAAGATATGACGAGTAATAAGAGATCTTTCACATTCATCTGCATTTACTACGAGTATTAAAAAGCAAAGTGATTATTTAAGTAAAGTAAAGCAAAGTATGCCATATTAAGGATACACTTGAGAAGAAAAAACGTAGTCCCTTTTCGTAACAAAAACTTAAAACAAGCAACAAAAGAAACTATAAAAACAACCTTCTTCCAAAGTGTGGGAACATGAAGAAATGTACGTTTCTCACGATCCTTGCAAAGGATAAAATTTATGTTCGCTTTGAATCCCTTATGGCATTTCTCACATACATCCTTAAGGAGTAAAGAGCACAACACGAAACCTGCTGATCCTTTTGAACTAAAGAAATTTGAAATTTTAAAACACACCTGCCCTTTTTTTGTTATGGATTTATGTTTTTTCAAAACGAATCCTTAACGTTCCCACCATTTGTGTGAGGACAGACATTGTTTTACTTGTGTGCTGGTATTTTTCCAAAGACCTGCTGGAGTATATAAAGGCGAGCACACGAAGGATAAGACATCACTCTTATACAAGCAGTCGTTCAGTAAAGAACAACTACCACCACAAAAACGCACATTAAATTTTATCATTCTCTCAATTTTAAAAACTCAAATTCCAAAATGTTCGTAGAAATCTCAAGACAACCACAACAACAACAATCCAACAAAATGGAAATCAAAAATACGAAGAAAGTTTCTTACAGCATAAAGAAGCTGTTGAAGCAACTATTCAATCAACAAAAATCCTCCAAACTCATCACCTTAGAAAATTTGGTCAACACGAAAAAAACTGAATCCTTTGAATCTCTTGAATCTTTGGAAAATACCCACAATGCCAACATTGAAGTCGAAGAACGTGCCTCTTTGGAATCATTTGAAAATGACATTAATGAACGTCTCTCAGCTGGAACGAGCTCCTGCGAAGTAGAAGACTATGATTTCAGTGAAATCAACGCTACCGTACCAGTGCACTTTGTACGCACCGCACATGGTACCTTCTTCTGGACTGCCACCTCAGACATTGCTGCCGATAATGATTTAATTGAACCATTATACTGTTCTACCTACAATCAACTAGCTGTCATGCAGGATCGTTGGGCTCAAGCCTAAATCATAATCTCGTTCTACCACACCTGCAACTCATGTCTTCCATCAAACAGACTAATCGGTGCAGTTCCAGCTTCTTTAAATATGAAGTTTCAGCATCTGTACATATTTCTATCATCGTTGTCTTCCACTTTCTGTTAGATTTTCTTAAGAAAAAGACGGAAAATTTAACTAGAAAAATACTAATAGCTTTAAAAAATTTGTGATATTTTTTATTAAGTAAAAAGAAATTATATTTATAAAAATAAAAATAAAAAACAATTATTAGCAAACTAAATAATAAAAGGTTTTTTTCTTTGGATTCAGTCGTAGAAGTTTAGGTGCGTGTTCTCGCATTAAAATGTCACTTTTAATTTAATTCGTGAAATTAGAAAAAGCAAACAAGTCAATTTGCTTGCCAGAGTTCAAATGGTTACAGCGATTGTTCTATTAATGGGTTGACTTAAAAGAGGATTTGGTTTCTGGCCAATTAGTAATTTTCGTTGTCAGTGTATTAAGTGAACCTGCTGAGGTATTCAATTTAGATTTCAATTAGATTTTTAATTGAGTAAAACAAGAAAATAGTCAGAAACAGTGTTTTTCTAATAGCAAGCAGTTTATATTAGTTCATGTTTTCGCCGGCAGAGGTCCCTTTAAACTGTTTGGAATATAACGGGCAATTTAATTGGGATGGTTTAATACTGAATTGTTTGGAAAGAAAAACATAATTTTTGCAAGTAACCTGTTAATACTGGCAAACAAATTATTAATCGATTAATTAATCATATGATTAATCGAACCGGGAAATTTTTAATTACTATTAATCGGAAATGTTTTTTTTTTTAAATCTAGGATCTAGTGGAGTTGATGCTGCTAGTAAATATTTATTGCTTCATATTCCTAAGCGGGCGTTCACACTGACTCAGAATGTTTATTTTTATATCATTTGCAATCAAATTTATTAGCATTACACATACCAGAAAACAAATTTTACCGGCTTTTATTGTTTAAGTATTTGTTTCAATTATTTTGAAAATATTCGACTAATGTTCTATACAATTAAATCCTGAATTTCAACAAAATAATCATGTATTAATCGCTTTGCGATTAATCTTGTCATTACTAGGCGTGACGTAACACGATTGACGTTTCTGCAGAGCTCAGGTTCGTTGTCGGTTGTTTTGAGTCATATACTCTGTTTCAGTTCTGCAAGCGGTTTGGCCAACTCTACAAATAGCCCCAAATATGGATATCCATTGAGGTACAAATGTGGCTCGTCCCTGAAAACACAACTTTTTGTTCAGGCATACACTCGAAGAAGACACGGCGCTGTGAATAGTGTTTGGACTTCAATTCTTGGGCGATTTCGACCTTGTATGCGTGTAATTGCAAATCCTTTGCCAAAATTCACTGCGAAATACTCTGTTGCCAACTGTCAATATGTTTCCCCAAAATGATTTGCCCGTTACATACGGACCCAGGTTGTTCGAACTGAATTTTTTTCTTCGTCGACCATTTTAATAACACGTTTGTATAATTCGATCTTGAGCGTAAAAACTTCACCAACGTAAACAAAACATCCTAACAAATATTTCATGGCTTTAGTTTTTCAACTCTAAATGTGATTGTGTTTTTCACCCCAATACTGAGTGGAGTCAATTTATTTATATTTATTATAAATCTTAATTTATTAAAGGAACATTTTTTGTACAAGTAAATAAAATTAAACGCCATATTACTAGCCGAGTGTCTCGTTTAAAGGGAGATAGTAAATCTATGTGGCTTTTTATATTTCAATATTTCGTTTATCTTTACATACTCGTATGGAGGTTTTTTTTTTAACTGGTTTTTCTTTTCACAAATGTTATCATTCACCTTTCGCGCCTGTTATTGCCTATACCATTCGCAAATTCCTATTCAGTATACGCTATTTACGTGACTGAATAGATCATATCAATCCCGTAGTGAAGTAAATCAGATTCGACGCCGTGTGCGCCATGATTGATTGGTGAGCATCTAAGTTGTCATTCCGGTCAACTGGCCACCTAGATCGTGTGATAATACTCCTCTCAATTTCTTTATTTGGGGTTATGTATAGTCAAAAGCCCTCGTTGATGAGAACCAACACTTCTCGACGACATATCGTTAGTAATGCTGGAGAGATTGATCGAAAATTGATCCAATCGATTGGATCGCCTGCAACGTACTCGTGACCAACATTTGAATAAAATAATATTTAAAAAGAAAATATCTGAAATGGGTTGTCAGGTCATAATAAGGATTTTGACCTCCAATTGTACGTTAAGTGTGTTATTTAAAATTAAAGAGAAGATCTAAATAAATCACCCGATATATGTATAATGCTTCTATACATGGGTTTTTAAGCTGATCCTAAACGGCTGGACCGATTTTCTTTTATTTATTTATAGAAGGCGGTCTGCGGACAACGTCTGCCGGGGCCACCAGCGTGTTAATAATATGTTCTAATGAGGAGAGGTTATTAATGCCAACAAGAAATTTGCGTAATATTTCCAATTTTTCAAAGTAAAGTAAAATAAAATATTATTTTCGAAATCGCAAAGGAGCTTAAGCCTTCTTTACTTAAATTATCGTTGCAAAATTTGTTATGGTTTTATTTTGCAGTTTATCAAAATATAAAAGGACAATGAGTGAAAATGGGCGTTAAATTATTTTGTTTAGTAAATTTTATTTTATTTTTTCATTTTGCAAATTTTTTCTTTAATTTCTTTTGTAAATCCGTACAAATTGTCCAGGGCTGGACATATTGTGATAAATGTACATTTAGTTTCTGTCGCACGTTTGTAGTAAACAATATAAAATTAAATATAAAATATAAAAACTGATTTAAAGTACTAAACAGAATTCGCCATACAGATACAATTATCAGTTATAAGACTTCCGAAACATATTTTCGCAATTTTTGCGAAATCAAATAATAAATAATTTCTTACACTTACACTTTTCTATAAACTAAAAAAACTTTCATTATAAACAATGAATACATTAATATTAATTCTCTTAAACTGAACTAAAACATCATCATCTTTGTTAGATTTATTTTACATCACTTCAAGTACGCACGCGCACATGGTCTTGAAGTTACGTGTGATTTGAATTCGAAAACTTGCGAAAGGAAAAGTATACGAGTTTCAAGTATTAAACATTACGAATTATAGTTTATATCACAGCTTTAATATTTAGTTTTTTTACAGGATTATGGAGACGATAGATTTAAACTGGTGCATCAAAGGACACTTATTAAAGGAATGATGGAAGACTAAAGATTCTGTTGTTAATCTTTTTCCGATTATGGGAGCATTAAATATTAATTCCTTGAAAATGGATGGATAATTAAGAGTAAATTCTAAGAGGGAGCAGGCAGAATGTAACAATTTTCAAATTTTGCACATTTCCGTAGATTCTTTTTGCCAAGGCCGCCATACGTTTTCGGAACTATTTGAATCGGCTGATAATAGTGAGTTTGTATCCATAGAATTATTGCAATTATCCACTGTAACAATATCTATCATGTCATTATTCTCCTTTGATTCATCCTTGTTTGAAGTATCCCTAACTTGTGTGGGGTGGGGAGAGGATGTTGATTTGTTTTGTTCTCTAGAGATGAGACTGTCGAAGAATGTCTTTGGCATGGCGGGTGATGAGGAGGATGTGTTGTTGCTGCTGGTATGAAATAAAACATTGTGTTGCATATCCATTAGGCGCGAGGATAAAAATTTCATTAATTTGCCCTTGACCTCATCGTCGATGTATTGTTGTAGCAGCACTTGGGATATTTGATCGGCTGCGTGCACATATCCCGAACGAAAGGATTCTACATGAGCATTAAGTGTTGTGCTACGTAAAGCCAAATTGCCACGCTGTTTTAATTTACGCATGTGCTCTACTGTTAATTCCAATATATCGGCTTTCTCCAACCGTGTAACATGTTCACCCTCCTGTGTCAAACATTCCACCATTAAATCCTTGAGGTCGTCCAAACACTTGTTGATGCGTGCGCGACGTTTGCGTTCTAGCAAAGGTTTCATAACCTTGCGATACTGATAAGTTTTGGACATTTCCATGACCATAATTTTCGTTCAATATATTTTGTTTAATTATTTATTTCTTTTTTTTTGTAGATTTTTTGCACTTTTTTCTTTAAAAGAATAATTTGTTCAATTGTATTCCCTTTTTTTGCGAGCGAGTTTAGTGCGATGTTTTAAGCGCGAGTTTTGTGTTTGAAATGAGACCTAATCTTGTCGGGTATTTAGTTTTTATATTATGCTTTCAAAATTCTCCTATTTGTTTATTTATTTTTTTATAAATTCCCACACTGTTGCTTGTTACTTGCTTTGTTGTGAACCCGTAGATACGAATGAATAAATGTTGCTTACTGTGTTGTCTGTTGGTCGGTGGGTTTGCCTTTTATTCTGTTTGTCTGAATGTGTTTTTAAACGTAGTAAGCGAACCGTAACAAACAGAAACTAAGGAAGAAATATTCATGTGATCGTTCCCACTGTGAAAGATATCACTGGGGTTGCCATTATTTTTTTGGAAAATTGGATTACTTTGATTATTGAAGCGTAAACAACTTGCTTCTTTTTACTGGGTTAATACGTGTTTTTGCCACCTGTTAGATCTAATTTGATTATTAAATCAAGTTGCAATTCAGAAAATTCTATTTAAAAAGGTAGTCAGTGTTTTTATTAAGAGGTAGCAGAGAGACACACTTAGCTCTTCTTGACATCTGCCAAATCTAACTGTAGCTAGTATAATATGGAGTAAAAAGGCTCGTTTACATTGAAAATCACAGAACTTACTGACTCTTAAAGGAAACATTTTAAATATTACCGATATCAAATACTTTGATACAAATTCTTTGGTTAGTGTAAGTACGATCCTGAATATAATTTGGATGCAAATAGTATTTTTCGGTTAAATACCATCTCTTTTCTAGAAATAAATAAATGATCAATGCTGCATGTAAAGGGGTTTTCATTAATATATTTTTCGCTCAAAAAGCACAAAATTCGTGAAAAATTAGCCCATATTGTTCGATCACTCCACTTCTGTCATAATGACAGAAATCCTCCTATGCACATTTGACATTAACCCGGTGCGTATATTTAAGATAACGAAATTCATGTCGAAAGCATCTTCATCACAAGGCACAGATGTGATGTGCAATACAGTAACTATCAATAGAACATCCAAGTTACAGTTGATCAAACTATTTATTGTATTTGAAGGTTGGGCACAACTACGATTCTGATATACTGATTGCCCACTATCCGAATAATGCCAAGGGTAAATATTAAAAAATACAAAATTAATATGTATAAAAGTATTCTTGATTTGATATTCCGAGAGGGTGTTTTGATGTAGAATTTTGGAACGAATTTCCGTCATTCCATCTTCAGTGTCATTTTTCGTTCAGACGAACGTTATTTAAAACGTTTTGATGAATCATTTTATAACACACTTCCAATTTGTTTTTCCAAAGTGACTATTTTTCAATTTGCGATTCATAATCCCTAATTATTTTATATTTTATTGGCAACCCTTTTCATTTGTTGCTTATTATATCTCTCTTCTCTCTGTACACAAATCAACTTCTTTATTGAAGTCCCATTGCTACCGATCATTGCTGTATGCACTTTAGCTTTATCGAAGCTACGCTTGTGCCAACAAGAGCACATTTTCAATTTTTTGTTTAAAATGCGCGAACAAAAATAGAGTGGCCAGAAATTGGGATTTATAAAAAACTTGAATTTATTTTTTTTAATTATGAAAGCAACAACTGACAAAACTTCTTCCGAAAAAAGTGCATACGATTTTAAGAAACATATTTAAATTGAGTTTAGGCTAGAAACAAAATGAAAACCTTATACGGACGTTAATATCCTTCGTGACAGCAAACTTATACTTTACATAATGCCTTTCTTCAATTAACGATTTTGATGAGTTTCTGAAATTTGTAAAATACAAACTGGAGCTAACTTAAATCGCAATAGATAAATTGAAAGTATAGTAATTTGTAAATTCCTGTGAAATAGGTTTAGAAAATTCAACAAGTAGGGTTTGCCAGGAATGATATTATACCATTGTTTTTGTTTGGTTCACATATCCTAAGAATACACAGCGATCAAAAAGCTATGCTTGATAGAGATAAAGTACTTAACTCACCAAACTAGAGATTTTTATATGGTAGGTATTGTAAGTCGGGGTTCGCTTACTTCTGAAAGATATTTTACTTCTTCTAGATACTTATATCATTTCATATGTAGGAGACGTAGAACTCTTCTTATACAAAATCTTATTTATTGATTACGTCATGAACTCCTCTAATACTGTAAAATCAAACTGTACCGAATATAGGTGAGCGCTCAGCCTTACGATTGCTATAGAGTCCCACGCAAAATCCAAAAGCAAAATTATAAATTTAGCAAACAAAACAAATAATATTTTTATCTTAAGGAACCAAACACCTTAAAAAATTTGCGGACAGTAAAGATTTTTGTGAGTTGTAAATAATATTTTAATATTAATTGCGATATTCGAAATTATCGAACATATTTTAGCCGTTATATACACTGAATGCTATAGCATTGACTACATTAATAACTATTACAAAAACTTAGGGTTGTATAAAATTAAAGATTTAAATAATTTGCTTTAGGATTTGAATGCCATAACGCTATCGCTAACACATCCCCGAACGTGTTAATTTAGTATCATTAATCGAATCGTCTATCTCAAGATTGTAATTTCATAATATTGGGCAATACGTTATGAACACATAAATCGTAATGTGGCATCTCCTGGACTCTCAACAAATGTAAGTACCTCGTACTCACAGTTGGCCATTGATCGCAAAAAAAAACCGTATACTCATCAAAGCTGGGCATGTCTTGTTTATTGTCAATGATGACAGCTCTCTGTGGCCGTTGTGTTTTTTTTAATTTTTTATAAGTTTTTTCTTTATTTGCTGTTTTTTACTCATTCCTTTATTTCTTTGTAAACTAAGTACGCAATATGCAAGACCGTGGGAAACAGATTTGTCGTGTGTTTCCCACACGATAGACGGATGGATGAATTGCGATGTGATGCGATGCGATCCGATGGATTACTTAAATAAGAAACAAAAAACCAAAGCAAAAAACGAACGAATGAAAGAAAATGTTTTACCAACAGAGAGGAGGACAGTTGTAAAAATGTGTGTAATGATTGCGTCATATTAACATTAAAATATGAGTTGTAATTAACAAATTATGGTTTTATTTTGTAAATAATTTTGGTTGTTTTGTAAGTTTATACAACTGGTGATGTTTTTGCCCACAGAAAGGCAAATGACAAGAAATATGGAAATTCTCACGTTTGTTTTTTAAGATTAAATGTAAATAAATTAAGAATTAGGAATTAATTAGCGTACTTACCACAAACGTTTCTTTTTCCGGAAATAAAGCAGTAGTTAAACGAATTTTGTAGAATATGCAACAGTTTTATGATTATTTAAACAGGTAGCAATTTCCGCAAACAAATGAAGTGAAGGGCTGCATTGCCTTGAAAAAATGATAGATATCACTTAAAATTCTGATGACAATTAAACTTTTTTACATGTCTATTATTTTACCTACTTGATTGCGGGATCTTAAATCACTGTATGCAGCTCTGAGTTCCCCGATTATTTCGTATTTTTGTATTTCACTTATTTTATCGTGGTTATGTATATTTGTCTGAATCAACCGGATTGTTAACGTCAGAATGCCTGTTTCAATGGGTGCCATATTTTATTGCCATTTACATTTTTTCAGAAACCCTCTCGCTATTTTATCCAAACTACTTTTATTTAAAAGTGCAATTTATTTATTGGTGGTGGGTATATGAGTATTTCGCTGGTTGCTTAACCCAAGTCATCAGGAATCTTTACTCAACTTTTTGGAAAATCTAGAAATGTTTTACGCTTGAATTTCCTTAAACGAAATGAAAAAGTTTGAAGAACTTTAAAACAAAAATATTAAAGTTTTACCAAAAAGCCCCAATAAACAAATTCTTTTTTTATTTTTCTTACTTGCTTTTACACATTTGTTTTTTTTTCTTTGTTTTTCTTGCTGCCGAAAATTAAAGTTTGTTGATGCAAAACTAAAAATTACAAACGAATTTCGTATATTTTTAGTTAATTAATTTTAAATAATGTGTTTTTAAAATAATTTCACGGATTATATTCCCTATTTCACTATTATAATAAAGTATGATTTTCAAATAGATGCAACAATTTTGGAGAGAAAGTTTTTCTTTCGGTTTTTCGTGAAGTTCTCGAAATTAATTTATTGCTCTAGTCTTTTTATTGTAAGTCAGTAAAGTTAAGTATCTTACTGCCACTGATAAATCATTTACTCTGTTCGCTTTCATGAACACCATTTCTTATTGTTTTGAAAACTTGATATTTGCCGAAAACTTTAAATAAATTTAATGGAGGCGCTTTTCTGCCAAATTAAGGTCGATTTTTGGAACAAATTTCTGCCATCCTTTGTCAAAATTGGTTTAGAGACACACCGGTTTCGGCTATGTGCCATCTTCAGTGTCATTTTTCGAAAAATCAAACCAAACTTGACAATGGATGACGGGAATTCGTTCCGAAAATCTACATATACATGTAAGCATTTTTGCGTACTCCCAACGCTGTCGACTTTATCTAAAAAAAAAAAAAATTATATCAAAAAGCGCACGAAACAATAAATTAACCGAATTTACTCATAACCAAACGAAAATTTCTTGAATGCATTACCAGGAGTCATGTAAAGATTTATTTAAAGAAACAGACAGCATTCTTTAATTCCCATTACCACTTGAACTAAAGAACGAACACGTACGAATTTAATGCAGTCCACAGCGTAATTTAAAGTTTCAATGGTAGAAAACTAAATGATTTTTTGTTTTATTAAAAAGCTAAACATTTCATTCCTTTTTAGTCCTGTGTCTTTGCACTACACTGAACTGCTCAGCTATTTTGTTCAATTTAGCTGTAATTGTATTGGAATTTATTCATTCGTTCTGTATTTTTATGTCTGTAGTAGTTAGTGGCATGTATGTATGTCGAACGGTTGGATGGATAATAATATTGTTGATGTTGTTGTTTTTGTTGTCATTGCACATTGCTGCTATACCTACATACTCGTACATATGTACGAGTATGTATGACGATGATAATAATAATGATGATGGTATAAAATTTGCTACAGCACATGTTCCAACATTGATAAACAGGCCCCACTAAAAGAGTAAGAATTGAGGGAACAACGAGCAATGAACAAATGTGTGAATGATTTTTGTGCATTAAATGTGCTTTTCATGTATATTTTTTATAGTTTTCTTAGATCCAGATTTACAAAAAAAAAAAAAAATATTTACAATGTGGACAAATAAAATTTGATACGAAATATGAAAAATAAAAAAAAATTTAGGAATTTATAAAATATCAAAGTGATAAAAATCACAAGTTACTGGTATTGCGACGATGGTGGCGATGATGTTTAACATTTCATGTGATTATTTGCAAATGTTGGGTTGTGATTCAACGGGCAGACATATAAAAGTCATATTTTTAGTTGTTTGGATTGAAATCTTAATGCTAAAATGCGTGTTGTCTAAAATATCCATATAGTTTTGGATCTTTATAGTATTAAAGTTTATGATGTTGAAAATATTTAAGGATTCGAGTAAGGTACATATGTGGGAGAAATATCAACTCAACAAAAATGTAGTTTAGATTTATTTTAAAAGATTTTAAATTGGACCTTTTTAAGCTTTACTGAAATATTTATCTTAAATGTGATTGTCGTTGTGGCGCCGATAGCTTGACGTTTCCTTCAAATTGTCAAACACGGTTTGAAGACTACAAAGTCACAATGTGTCAATGTTGGGGGGATGTTGTAAATAAGAATTAAGAGACATGGAAAAGCTTTGTTGCATTTTTTTTAGTTAGTTGTATGGAACTTTAACTTGCAATAAACACAGATAATGGTTTTCTACCATTTTTATTTGAAAATGATTTCCGGCATATGAAAACCTCGGCTAGCTCGGAGAAAGTCCAATTTTCGATTTGCAGCAATAGAGTGCTAACGTGGCTAATGTTGTCTTCCAAGGCGACATACATTTGTGGCTTATCGGTGTAGACCAGAGACTTCACATAGCCCCATAATAAATTGTCGCATGATATTGGAGGTCAATTTACTGGTACATTAAGCGAAAGTTTTCGTTTACCGAATAAAACAGTAGTGGCACACGCTGTGTGCAATATTGCATCGTCTTGTTGAAACCAAAGCTTCCCCACGACAATACGAATCTATTCAAATAATTAAGACATTATTTACATCCATAATCCACGGATACACCAGGGATGAGAGGCCAAGAGGATGCTTGCTCTCAGGTATGCGAACTTTTGATACCAGTTGATTTATAATTTTAATACAGACGTACTCGTGCATATGGCGCTCTGTATGAGTGGACTTATGTTTCTTTATTTCACGTGGAATTACGCAGTTTTATTTGGCCAAGAAAAAAAAAATCCGAAAGAGATGGTCAAGAATACTTCGGGAGGCGTAGACAAGTCAATCTCTAAAGATATACCTAAGGCGGTAAACCGAATTCTGATATAGAAATAGTCAGTGATCATGCCCTGTAATCTTAACAATCAACTGTAACGTTCTATCCGGCATTGTTTTTGGAAAAATACGGCGACAGTGGTTGAAACGGTTTTCCCAATTGGGCAATATTTGTGGGTGGACAAAAAGGGGTTTTATCACTGAACAACATTTTTTGTAGAATATTCATTTAGTTTCTCGGAGCGAACTGAATGTTTTTCGTAAAAAATCTGCACAATTGTCAGGTGTTGTTCGTTGAGAGTTAGTCTATTATGAGGGATTGTCAAATCAAACACAAACAAGTAACAGATGTCCAAATGACGCACATATCAAGCAATAACACCAGCTTAAAGCACTATATCGCCAAAGATATACTCGAAATGTAGAAGCCCTTGTGAGTTTTTCTCTCAGTCTAAGCTTTGTTTTTTACCTTATTCACATAGAGCTTTATTAAAGCTTGTTTTTAAGCTGTATGATTTGAAATTTCCATATAATCCACAAGTCTCATAGAGATTTCCATATAATTATAATCGATCACATCGTCGCGAGCCTTTTGCGTTACACTTCAGAGCAGGCTTCAGTATTTTACGACCTTAATGTGAGCTGGATCCAACCATCTTTCTTCTAATGTATAGTGACATACTTTTTAACAGTTTAAATAGAATCTTTAATTATCTGATTTTATTTTCAAATCCAAACTTGTTTTTTAAAAATGAAAATAAAATTTCTATTAAAACTTTACTTACATCACGATTCCTTTTATTTATATTTTCTTCTTTTAACGAGAATGGCACGAGTTTTTATACCACTTGCGCCTCTTGTCTTTAATTCGAGGAAAAACGCTGTGTTTTATTTAGTCTTTTCCAACAATCATGTGGCTTGTGGAAAGCCATCTCATATCATCTTCAATGCCAACACCATCAGTGAAAACTGGTTTCAGTTGTTTCTTTTTCTACAATAACTTTAAAGAGCAAGTCCTGCATTTCCCATACGCCATGATTGTACGAGTATTTAAAGTTTTGAGTTTTGGAAGTTACAGTGTGCCAAGAGAATTTTGTGAACAAATTGAAGGCCTGTTTAGTGTGTTGGTGTATGTATATTTGTGTGTGGGCAATCTTGTTATCTTGTGTTGTATGGCTGGGAATGAAGCGGAGCTCTGGATGTGGCTGCGGTGTGTGATTTTTTTTCCGAAAACTTCACTTTATGGAACTGAGCTTGTGGCATAGTTAATGTAGATGTAAACTAAACAAAATGGACTAATGAGAACGTACTTTGCACACGCGGATATTTGGCACGAGCCAGCCAGCCAGCTAGCTAGCCATGCAGTCATCTTAAGAGTCATTGAATGCTGCTGCAGCTTTTTTATTTGTGCAAATAGTTAATGCTGGAATGCATGGCTTTTTGGTTTCGGGTTTTTTCCTAAAAACAAAAACAAGTTGTCTAGTTGAATACTTGTTTTGGCTTTTAAATGCCTTTATTTTGTTTTACTAAACAATTTTTTCTACTCCTTTTTATTTGAATTAGATATTTTCATGGCGGGGCTTGTGCACCGGCTTACATGTAAGTGATTGGCGTTGCAATAATAAATTACTATAAAGAAATTGTGTGTGTGTGTGTGTTTGTGTGCGAAAAGTAATTAAAATAAATTTCTCCAGAAGTTTTAATTTAACATATTTATAATTGATGCATATGGAATTAAAGTGAAATTCATTAACTTAGTTAACTGATTTAAAAAACTAAGCCTTGCTATACACAATTGAATTTGAGGATAGCGAAAAAGAGATTCTAATTTTTGGAAATTCTAACTTTATCGAGTGTGATTACGAAAACCATTCGACAGCTGTAGGTTCGATTATTTGACGAGAATCCATCTTGCAACGCTGACAGCCTAATCCACTAGTAACTAATTTTAATGATGTTCACTTACTAAGAATATGAAAAATATAAAATCTTATAGATTGCAAATCTACAAATTCAAACGACTATTCTGAAAGAAAATAGTTCCCTTAGTAAGTGCGCGACGAGTCATTTAGGGAAATAAAATGACGCTGAAGATGGCACATAGCCAAAATCGGTTTGTCTGCAAGCCAAAACTTGACAAGCGATGACGGAAATTCGTTCCAAAAATCTACAAATTATGACATCGTTATCTCAGTTCGGGAAAGTTGATTGCTATGTACATATATATATTCAGACAAGCATCTTAATTGAGAAAATTAAATTTTAAATTGAGTTTGGTGTTCAGGCATGTGCAATTTAGCCTACTGAAAATGTCTTCATTTTGTTCGTGAAAACGTGTGTTTGTGAATTTGGAAAACTACAAAGAAATTTGGGACTAAAATAATCTTTTTAAACATATTAACTATTTTTAAAAGAAATTAATTATATAAAACATATTTTCGTTAAACGTTTCATGAGTTTTTTAATTTTTTATGTATAGAGTTTGACAACTGCCATGAAGAATAAAATGTAGTTGAGCTGGTGATCTAGAAACCTGGTTGATCTTGATCTTAGCATTGAACAGATTTTTTTCTACATACTAAACACACTTCGCCAAAGTTGCATTGGAAACATAACGCAATTAATGATGCCATGAAGCACTAAATACTCAAACGTATGGTATACGAGTATCTAGCTTAATTGAGTCCTTAATTGTGTAACTTTCCTAATTGCACAATTAAGGTGCATGTCGGAATATAGGATAAGGCGAAATATAAGGTGTTCAGAATCAATGTTAAGTCGAACGATTAGAGACTTAGTATCATATAATATGAGGATAGAGCTACTCATGGACTGCGTCTCATCTCTGGATGAGATCTGCTAGATGTCTGATGGTAAGGGCCATATTGCAAACGAGCAGGCTAACTAAATACATACATAAATAAGAACTTATTACTTTAATGTGAAAGCAGTGTGGAGATCACTCTTAAATTGCTACAGTCAATGTTAAATTTTTAAATTAAATTTAAATTTTCGGTCTTAATGATCGCTCTACTACGCATGTTGTCACAGTGAATAAATTCGAGAGAAGCTATTCACTATTGTATGTTTCTGAGCCAGTGAAAGCAAGCAATCGAGAATCTCCTAAACTACTTTGATGCGAAGCTTGCGAAAATATAGGGTGATTGAGGTTATGTTTCCACATGGTGGTAAAACATTTTTCAAATATTAAAGTAAGCATCACTATCAAAGAGAAATTAATATAACACATGGAGCAGTACACACCATGTTTAACTGAAATGTAATTGTTTGGTGTGGCTTGTGATGTGAGGGCGTAATTGGCCAACACTTTTTTAAGATAATTTGGAAATTACTCTTAGAGATAAGGGCCTACGTTGTCGGAACTTGGAAAAGAATTATTGTGGAAATATGTAGACATCGGCATTTAGCAAGACGGTGTCTCTTGCTACTCATCAGCAGAAATAATTGCTCTACTTTGCACCAAATTTCCGGCTCGGAGGAATTAATTGATCTCCGAGATCATGTGATTCAGCATGATTTATTCCTTTAAGGCTAATTGCAGAACTGACAAGAGAGATACGACGCAAAATTACTTATATTACGTCGTGCCACACAAATCGGGGAGACCATTTGACCGGTATAGTCTTCCATATATATTTTTTATTTATTTATTAAATGTTACAGAACAATTACAAATTATATTTTAACTTAAATTACTAAGTATAGAAAGGAAGACTTTCACTCACTGTAGTAAGACAGACAGTCTTTGGGGAGAATCGAACCCACGACACCCATACTGATAGACTAGCATACTACTAACTATCGTATCGGGGCACTCTCTTCCAGACATAACTTTAATAAATTGAAAGGAAAATTTTAAAGGTTTTTTTGTAAAAATCCGCCTTTATATAAGCCTGAATCCCGAAACATCTCTACTTGGTCCCTGCTTCAGGTTGAAGAACCGAAGCACATGTTTACTTTAACGGATTCGTTAATAAATAAAATATTTATCATCGCATAACAACTAGCCTACATATACAGATGTATGCAACGGGTTAAGAAATTTCAGAAATATCGAAAAAAATGCCATTGTTTCTTCAGTACAAAGTTACTTTCTTAATAATAAAACAATTTTAAAATTTTTGTCGGAGAATTCCAGAATTTTCGGGTAGTATTTGATAATATAATAAATAAGAAACCATATTTCTTTTTTCTTAGTGGCCAAAGTGAAACAATAAACAAGTTTTAAATTATTGATTCTTGATTTGATAATCCGACAGGTTGTTTTGATGTAGATTTTTGGAACAAACTTCCGTCATCCCTTGCCAAGTTTGCTTTGGAGACGGACCAAACCAAACTTGACCTTGAAACAACAGTTATTTCGTTCTTAATCTTACAAATTGTAATTAAGCCTACATTTACTTAAGGAGATTTGTCATGAAATTAGTGTGAGTAAATTTTTTGTGGTTGACAAGGCGCTTGCTTTTTTCTACTCCTATAATTTCATGAAAAATTTCTTTCGTGTAAATGTTGTCATACTGCCAAACAATAGCGAATGTGATAAGCGTTCTAATAAGTTCAGCCTGTATCCGTGTTTAACCTCAATTAAGAATCCTTTGAAATTTCGTATGGTTAAAATAAGTAAGTGATTTTATTGTCTTAAACACTTTGCCTTCACAGCAGGATCATAAATATTATGGCTACTAAAATTTTGTCAAAATATTTTGTTATATTTTCGTATGTTTTTATAGCAGTCCTTTATTTACGGATCACAGTGTGGTGCATAGGGCCTGCAACTTCAATATTTCAGAAAACTGTGTGCATCTATATGAGGAGATTGTAAAAGAAGTTCAAGCCGAATGAATAGATAAGAGTGTTAAGCCAAATAAAAGAAATAAGAACAGGCATGATTAGAATTGTAATCATATGTTCTTTTGCTCTTTACTTTTTGTTCCTTATTTTTGTTTTGTTTCTTATACAGCGTGGGAACTATACGAAAATCCTTGTTCCCACGGATTGAAAACGAAAATCAAAAACAACCTGCAACGTAATTTGAAGTTAAGAAACCCACAAATTTACTCGTGCACATTTGTACATGTATTTAAAAGAATTTGTTTGTAGTTGTTGTTATACACTATGGGCCCTTTGCATTATTATTGTAAGTAGTTAATCGCCTGTTTAAATACGAAGGCAGTATAAAAATGTCATTCGGAATCTAAAGGATGCGTGCGTTGCTTTTACTACTGTTCAAAATTTTGACTTTTATAATCCTTTATCTTAAGTTGATGAAACGCTAATATAAAGCGCTGAAATAGTAGACAAATGCTGCTTAGAAGAGATTTTGCTCGAACGTTCCGGCCTTAGAGGTATAGGCTATGTAAGTTGCAATAAACATTAGAGCTTGGTGTACCAATGCTATGGAGAGTTAGAAATATTCGGTACAGTTTTTTCAGTTTCGAAAAAACCAGAAGGCCGTAGAAATTGATTTCTGTGAATTAGATTAGGTAAAGGTTGAGTTAAGGTTTTTGGGAAACTCTATTGGAGACTCTATTGGACACCTGACAATTGCAGGAAATATAATTAAATAATAACTAATATTTTTTGAAAATGAATTAAACTTTATTGCTTACTTCCTGCAGTATGAATGCCGGAAAGGGATCTTTTGCCTTTTAAAGAAATTATAAGGCCTCTATCGTACGCGTCGGCTGTTTACGTGAGCAGATATTAAGGCCGTGTCCTGTTTTTTTTATAAAATCAAAACAAAAATATAATTTTTTCGAATGTTTTTTTCTCCAAAAAAATTTGAAGGGGGAAACAAGTAAAACTTGGTTAACGAGTGCTGAGTAGAGTGATAATCGTAGTAGTATTTTTTTTTGCATTGTTGCTGTTGCTGATTTTTACGCGCTGTAGTGCGCGGTAATATGCAGCTGATAAACGGCACTTATACATCGAGGTGTATGAATGAATGAAACTTTGCTGAGATTATTCTTGTAGGCAGGTAGTCAGTGCGTCCGTCTGTCAACCAGCAGCAGCTACTTATTCTTAAACATTGTTGGTAGGTTCCCACAATTATAAACTTCCTTTTTGGTTTTTTTTTCTTGTTGCTTTTACATGCTGCTGCTGCTGCAGAGGATGATTATGATGACGTTTAGTTGGCTATAGAAAGCGGAAAAGATTCGAATGGCCGATATTGAATTTAGAATTATTATGAAATTTAGTCTGAACACACCCACCTGTTGTTACGTGCTACATGTTCTATAAGAACACTCAACGCATGTGTATTTATACAGGGTGTACTGAGCCAGTGCAACTTTAATCTAAGCTAAGGGATACTGCAAAGTGAAATTTAATCCTTAATAATAAATTGAACGTACATATATTGCGTTTTATAAGTAAAATGTTTTTATTTGTGTTAGAATGTTCATTCATACTCATATTAAAATTTTTGTAATTAATTCTTCTTATAGTCAAGAGTTATTAGAATAATTTCCTCTTTTGTTTTGAGCCCTGTATTAACTTCTTTGCCTTAAGAGCACATATGTATATACATGTGTGCATATGCAATACATTTCCAGGAAGTTATTGAAATGTAATTTTTTAATGTGACGTCATTTAATATTTCTGTACCAGGGTTGTGGAATCGAGTCCTTAAAGGGGAGGTAACTTGTTAAAACATATGCTATTGCCCGAACTAGCGCTTATGTACTAAACCACACTCTGTACTTCAACTCTACTTCTTCACGACTCAGTCGTTTTCTGAAATCTCCGCCGCACTTCGTCTACACGCAATGTCTGTGTAACCGTTCTTCTGTAGGTGGTTATTGTATTCCTCCTGGCACCTGGGTGAGGTATCGTGCACAAACCATTTTTTTTTATTTAATGTAGGGAGACTATCGACGCTGTCCGCTTACGTTATGGGTCCTTTTTCGGCTCTCTTCTTTCCTCGAATTGATTTCTGGAAATCGATTTGTAATTAACGACAACTTTACTCTCAACCAAGTCTCGTGCTACCGCTAGCCTTTACTCTTCACTGTAGTGATTTCAAACTGCCGCTTGGTAAATATCAGTCTTTAGCTAGGTCTTGCTAGCATTTGTCTGAGGGTTAGGTCCCCCATGGCAATCACATTTTAGAAGTGTTTGCCCTTGGTCCTAAGCCTTATGATAGCCAGTCCTGGACATGCACACTCAATATACGCTGCCGTTTCAGCTTCTTTCTCAGGAGTATCTTTGGAGAGACACTGACCTGACCACCCGTTAAGAGGTTTCTTTGTCATTCTCTATTGACCAATAAACATCGGATGTTAACCTCTTGCGAGGCTTCATTGCCCATTTCTATCGGAATCTCACGGTCCAACGCTTTAGAAGTACCTTTAAAAATTGATCCGTCCTACCCTCGCAAGGCATTGTTCTCCATTTCTTCCAGATTCCTCCCTTAGCAGATTAAAACCGGAGTTTCTACGGAGACGCATACATAGCTGCATATGTACGGGTCTGTATTAAAACTGGAGATCGACTGGGGTGTGGGGGTACAGCGTACGCCAGGGATGCGTGTATCTTAATAAGAGAGTGTTAAGATCTATCCGCTCGAATTATTTAGCCAGACTTCTAGCAGAGACAAGAACATGTTACCTTCACGACGAGGTATAAGTCAGAACGTCTGACAGAGCGCTCAGTTACGACAAGCCATACTTTTGTACCTGCCAGCTGAAGTCTACACAAAACGGTATAAGTAACTCCTGTATCCTTCATGTCTTGTTAGAAATAGTGTGAGGTTATGGTTTACCCTCCATGTTTTGACTTTTCCCACATTTGGCGAGTTGTCGCAATGCCTGTGCCATCTCTGCATGGACCTTTATCTCTCTCTCTATCGCTCTCTCTCTCTATTATACGTATTGTACCTTTTTGCACAATTAAAATTACAATTACTTTTAATTTGTAATTAAACTATTCAACTTGAAGTATAAGAAACTCTTAACTCTACAACTACGCTACTGGCTGTTATTAACCTCATAATTTTAAAATTTTAGGACCAAAGGTAAACTTTGCACAAGCAACAAAAACAAAAAGAAACATATTTCAAAAAAATTAAAAACTGTTTCCCACACTTTTTTGGGACTCTGCTATGCTACTACGTATCGCGTACCTTGTATATGGGATAATTTTTTCACTGCTGCCTTTAAAATTTAAACGTCGTTGTTGTTGTTGCTTTTGCTGTTTAGTTAATCTGTTTGCGAACGATGACAAGCAATCGATGTGTGCTACCTGCATTCATTCTTTATTCCTTTTACTGCTAGCTTCAACGTAGTTGTTGTGTTTGTTGTTTTCTTGGCCGTTTTCTTATTGCCCTTGCAGGTTATTTGAGTCGCCCCAAACATGAGTATGACGAGTCCCATACTCGTACCATGGGCATGATGAAGAAGCATGGTCATAAGCGAAGGCAAAACAAATCATGGGAAATGTACACAACAACCGACGAAAAAGACACAAAAAAAGCAACAACAAAAACCAAACGATTCCTGTTAGAATGTGCATGGGAAGTGCAGTTTGTTTCTCACAATGTTCACGAACCAACCAGCCAGCCAGCCAGCCAGCAGCACTCTTGTGTACGGCTGATGGTTTTAGTTTCCCAGACTATGTCTGTGCTCTTCTGTATAAATTATGTTGAGTATGCGTGTAGTGTTTGTGAGTATGTGTGTCAGTGCGATTTATAATACAATCTGCTGAATGTCTTGATCGACTCCAGTCGGACGTTCATATAAAATTCAGTGCTGCTTAACAAACCAGCATCAGTTCATAACAAACTTTCACAGCGTCAACACACTTTTTTTTCCAATATAGAGGAATTAAGGATTTTTCTTTTTAACACCCAAAGGAATATTCGAATATCAAACTCCATTATTATTTGTAAAAGAAAAAAAGTATTCAACATGTTTACAGACACTAAGAATTTGGCAAATCTAACTGTCAACACAATGCAACAAGAAAATACTGCAGTCAAACAGATAAATAATACGCACAATCAAGATGATGATAAATTTAGACTAAGGAAAATGTGGAAACCAATATTGCGGCTAATGTTTCGGAAATCAGCTTTAGCGAAAAATGGCAAACGGGACAGTAACATCAGCATGCCCAACAATGTAAATCTCAACAACGCCTCTCAATATTGCAGCACAATTAAGGATTCTTTGGCCGAATTAGAGGACAGTAGTATTACGACCCATAAACTATCTTTCGCTGAATTTTGGCAAATTCAACAGCAGCAACAATACGAAACCGCGCAAGAACAGATACAAACAAAAACGTTGGAATTCATTAGCAAGGCCAGCATTGACAAAGCTCCTTTGGATACCTGCACGAATTGTGTTTATGGTCGCAACTGCCAACATACACAATTCCATCAAACACATACAATGGATTCAAATGTCATCACCCACGCCCCGCCTCACTCTCGCCAACAAGACTTAAGTTATTTTGATGCCGAAGATGGCTGTTTCGTGTGGTCTGACAATAGCGAAGATATAGATGAAAATGTTTTAAGAGAATGGTTATGGCAAAATTCTTGGCAGTTTGCAGAAAATGCAACCATGTGTTGAAGAAACATACTACCATGTCACCAATAACAACTCTGTGTTCATAACACGCAGAGTTGCTTAAAATATCAATAAGGATCTCAAAACTTAATGTTGCTCAAACTGTTAGTGAATTTTTTTTTTATTAATCCTACATTAAAATTAATATATTAATTTGATTAGTTAATAATTGTATTTAATTCTTTATTTATACTGTTGTTTTTGCAATAATAATTTAATTGTGATAATGTTATTAGTTATTTGTTAGACATAAGAGAAGTCCAAAGTATGAAGGACGAAGGCAAGCCATGTGTATGTATGTGTATTTATAAAGAAGACATTGAATGATAAACAAAACTGAATTTGATTTATTTTTTTTTATACTTCAATTATTGCAAATCTCGAGTCCGCTTAAAGTTTTGGGGGGAGAATATTAGTTCACATAACAAATAGTAAACAAATTTTTTTGCAGAAGGTTACACCGGAAAGATCATTGAAGTCAGATTAATGAGTTGCTTATGAACAGCAACCGAATGTTAGTTGAAAATGTTCAGTTGTCAGAAATAACAGCTGTAGCCATCTGTAATAGGTATATTTTCGGGCAATTGGTAACGCCACTGAAGTTTGGTTGCTATCCGTAATCGACCCGTAAATTAATTTGTTCGTCTTCGAATGTGCGAACTTATATTTTGTTTTGATTTTAATTTCACAGAAGTCAGCGCTTTCGAAAGCTTTTTCACATGTCTTTAATGCTTTTATTGAAAATTATTTACATAAATTTTTGATAATTGTCAATTATTTAACTAATTTTAACAGGATCCGTATTGCAGAACTCTAAAAGCAGGTATACTCGTACCTTTTTTGTCCAAAGCACAGTTGAAACTATCCATGATACATTTATTGCTAATTATAGCACGATATATGCCGTTTGAAGCACAAACTGGACTGTATATCATGGGGCAGGGTTTCAAGCAGCCCGGTGTTTGTAAATCCAAATTGTCCAACTTCAGCACCAAATGATTTAAATCATCAACCAGTTCGGTAACACACCAGTCCATCGTAGTCGCCACGTATTCTACAGATTAGATATTATGGAGATTGATTAGGAAGATTGAGTAGTAACGAAAATAAAATATATAAAATTTACTTTGTAGAGCAGAACGCTCTAAACGACAATTGCTGGCTTTAAGTTCACAAGTGTTGCTGAATTCCTTATAAATTTTGCCATTTGTAGCACACAAGGGATCGTAATTAGCAGGACATATTTTGGGGCATTCATCTTCATCCGCAGACACTGAGTTGACTGGGGAAAGTTCGATTACGCCATAGATCACTAAGATAATTATTCAAGATTTTAGAAACATTTTGTTAGAATATTTTAATTTCAGTTATAAAGCGTTTCAACCTTCTGTGCTAGTTGCTGCTCAAGTGCTTTATGATTTCAAATTGTTTTAGTACAAACTTTATACGCTAAATATCAGCTAGAATCGGCCTGTTATCATTTGTATTGTTATCTTAAATTAAATTCTTTATCTTCAAATTGATTGGTTTCGATTACAGTTTTCTAATACAATAGCAAATGAATAGAATATGAAATTTGTTTATTAACAATTTTGTTTGGCGCGATCACACAGTTTTGATAACAAATCTTTGCCGATGATGTTGCATGTTACAATTGACATGAAAGAAATATAGATACAAATATATGTATGAAGATACAAGATACATTAATTATCAAAATTAATTGAAATATCTTTTATCTATATGGAACTGAGATAGTAACGAAAGAACTCGTAAACAATTATTCAGAGCTGGTACATTAAAATTATTTTACTTACAAAACGATGTTTCGAGTTATTCAGGAAAAGTGCAATTTGTTTACTTCTTAAATAAAAATAATCTAGTTGCACCTGTAGTTTCAAAACATCAAATTCTTGCAAGAATTATTTTCACCAAAAATCCATTTTCCTTCAATGTGTTGCCCATTGTCTGCCACTAGTATCACACATCCTGCGGGCAGCATACGAGCAGAAGTTCCTCATAAAAGAAACCACTATTATTTTAAGTCAAGAAACGAATCTCTAATAGGGAAGTAAACCTTTTTCCGTGCTAAGAAATTTTTAGCTAAGAAATGAGATGGTGTTGGACATATGAAAAACTTGGTCCTCATTAAGATCTCAGTACTTCTTACGGCCGAAATTTTTGACTTTATTTTTACATTTAAATTTTTGTGCGGATCTGAGTCCTTTCCTCAAAGTTTTTTTGTTTGTAAATGTATATGTATAAAACCCCTTTTAACTAAAAGCTTACAGACTGTTAGGTTATATCAATCAGATTTGTTTCGGTTTCTTATCCCCAAGTGCAAGTTTCCCATACCAATTAGGGGGGACCTTAGAGGGCAGGCCTTGGGGAATTATATTTCAAAGAAGGGCCCGCTTTCAGATCTTTTTTTTTACTTGTGCCCTAAGGCCTACCTGTCTACCAAATTTCAGCTCCCTAGCTACAGTGGAAGTGCCCCATAACATTGATGAGTAAGTAAGTCAGTGAATATGTACTAAAATATCTGGGGAAGATTTTATGGAAACTTGGCCTATGAGGTTACCTATACGTAGAGTCCTTATGACTAAGAAGCTAAATTAAAAGGGGGTAAAAACATCGCGAATGGTTTTGTGTAATATATACACTGTGTGCTTGAGGCCTGAACTTGGCCTAGCGCACTACCGTGCACGTTAACGAAGTCGATGATCATCTTTTGTGTTCATAACGATTTCGTGTGTTTGCCTTCCAAGCACCTGTTGACAAGCAAACAAATAATGGCTCAACATTTTTTACCACAGCTTTATATTACATCGTACATGATTGGCACGAATCTCGCCTTATTACGCGGTAGTGAGCCTGGGTAAAGTTTTCACCTGAGAAATAGTCTTTAGCGCAATGCAACGCGACGCCAGAACTTATATTAGCAGTATTTAGTGCTTGGTGCAAATGATATTTGCCGCTTTTTTATGAAACAGAAAGTTGGTGTATTTTCTTGTTGGATGTCATAACACTGAAGTCCGCTATAGTTTTGCATGACAGTCGATGCAATCTCGTGTAAATCACCTCGTTTCCTCTATGGCTCGCTTTAAGTATCGCGACACTAATAAAACAAGCTTTTTATTTAAATTCCTTGGAAATCATAGTCAAATATAATTGTGATGCTCAGTTTTTATTTTTGTAAAATAACAAAATAATCAAAGTCAGAGGAGCTTTTGTAAAGTTCCTCTATGCATTTACTAGAAAGTGTCGTCGTCTCTTGTGTTTTTCATTATCCAATTATTGACCTCCAATTGCACTTATGGCGTAACTAAAAATCAACTTTTTAATAACTTTTTCCTTAATAAACTGTTCATTAGAAATTTTAAAAAGTAGTGACGAAAATGCTCGAACATTCATCTTCCATATGCTGGCAGGGATAGAGACTGGCTCATGCAGATTATTCTTCTAACAGAAAATTAATTTAAAATAAACAATGAACTCTTTTTTTTAATTCGTTGAGAGTAGAGAAACATTAGAATACATGTGTAAAATAATTTGGAATTTCCCTAAAAACCAAGTTAAGAAACTTATGAAAAGAACATTTAAAGCTAATAATCCAATTTTAGCATTTTATTGAAAAATTAGCAGACATTGATTAACTACGTTTGTTTGCTTAATTTAGCTTGGAATAAGAAAAAACCTCTTGAGATACAAATTTGAATTTTATAGATAAAATTAATTTATTTAATTCTTTATTTAAAATTGTTTTCTCGTTTTAAAGGTTTTTTTTTTCAACCGACCAAAGAGAAATCCGTTAAAATAATAATAAACATGTGGCCAAACGAGCTAAACGCTTTTGGAATATAAAACCGCCTGGAGTAAGTATCCCCCGTAATACTTTCATGAGGTTGTTTGGCTGGGTGTGCCATTATTCTTATTGTTGTTATTGTTGCTTTCGAAGACATACTCGTACCAACTTTAAAAAGTGTGGGAAAGTAAGAACCTGACTGACTGACTTGACTTGTTGAGTGTGAGAGTATGTAACCCATGACAAGGCCATGAATTCCTTTGTGTTCTTGAACGTTTGATGTCTGATGGTCAATAGAGTCACTTAAATGTTTACAAATTGTAGAAACATTTTAGAATTTACTAAAGTACTTTTACATACACATAGACAGAAACAAATACATACATACGTATGTATGCAAATAGCGAGTAGTGTTATCTTCAATTGATAGAAACTATCTTAAATGGTCAACCTGAAATGTTAAAAGTAAAATGTCTTGTAAACTGAACAGCAATGCAGTGACCAACTTTGGTCATTTGATATGCTTCACACAACGCCGAAGGCCGTAACACTCACTACCGTTTGAGTGATTAAATTGGAAATTTTTACTTGCCACATGGTACGAGTATTGCATGAATGGCATGGCATGGTTGTGGTGCGTGTTGTTTTTAATAGTAAACAAGAGGTTTAGTTGAAACACGAGTAAATGACCGATTGGTAATGGTAAGTTGCCACTCGTTGGCTTCATAAAAGTTCGATCATATTCCTATTGAGGATTTTTTTTTTGTAATTCATCTGTGATGGTGACGTGAATTACTTCATTTATTTCTGAATTTGTTTATAATTAAAAATGGTCGTAATAATAAAAAATAAATTTTTCCTTACTCACTCGAAACTATAAGTGATACGATTGCTCATCCCTTATTCTAATTGGTGGGTTATTTCAGAGTTTAAAATTCTTCTATGAAAAATTTACCAAAACAAAAGCGATAATCGATAAATATCACGATAACAACAAAGTGTCGGTGAAATGTGTCGCTGTGCATTTTAAATAATAATACACATGAATATTTAAAAGGTAAATAATATATCTATCTGAAATATCTTAAATGATAATAAGGAAAACAATTATGTGTGGTTAATAATTGACGTTAGCAGCATTTCTTTTAAGTGCAGCGGTGTGTTGTTGTATCACAAAAAATAATAAAAAGAATTTTAATTTCTGATTGTTTTCATTATTTTTTTAATTAAAATGTTAATGTTAACTGCTAAAATATTTTTAGTTTTGTTTTCTTATTAAAAGTGTGACCGTCCTTCTGTCTGTCTTTTACCAAGAACGCATGCGTCCGTAATGTTGTTACGAGTTGGAATGTTGTTAAGACTTTTTTTATTCTGCCTCTTAGTCGTATTTTGTTTTTAAGGCGCTTTGTTGTTGGCGGTCATAATTTTAACTGGCAGCAATTTTATTAATATGTCATGACACTCAGCAATGCGCCTCTGCTGGTGCAACTGATGAATAACTTAATCTCTCTATATATTGACGATCTTTTTTTTTGCTTGAAAATGTTTTGTACTTTGGTAAGTAACGTACTTGAATGGTTGTAGGGTGTTTTGTTCAAAATTAATTTAGTACATCATTTTTTGAGCTCCATATTAAAGGGGTTTGAGTTATCCTAATATTTATTCAATTGGTTGTTTATGTATGTGATGGAAATCGGTGGGTTTTAAAACGATCGTTTCAAAATGATTCGAAGAATTTTGTTCGCTTTCTAAAGTTGTTTATCAATCATTCGCAGATGATAAAATTCAAATAAAACAAAAGAATTTAGGAAAAAATTATCAATATTGAATGAAAATGTTTTAACAACGAATTTCTTCACATATTATATTACTGACTTTTTCACGCTCCCTTCTATTGTTATATATATTGTATTATCTTATTACATTACAATAGTGTTGTAAATTTAGAGGTCTACAACTTTACTATCTTTGCAATTTTGTAATCAATTTTATGCTATCGATCAAATGTGAGTGACAAACAAACGAAATTAAAAAAATTGATCAATTATGTTAAAGAAAAATCTTAAAATTTGCTTTTATATGCAAGACATTTTTTTTTGAAATTACATATTTATATTAATGTCGTTTTTATTCTATTCAGATCAGAGATCTACTGTAGAGACTTTTGAAAGCAGCTTTATTTCTTAGCAAATACCGTTTTATATCGATTGCAGATCTCATACGGGCTTGTGCACAAAATAGTTTTTTTTTTAAATAAAAGTTACACACTATTTACTCCCCATTGATTGTCTAAAAACCTGGATTCTCGGTTAAATATTCCGAAACTTCACATATGTATTGGTTTTGGAGTTCAATACAATAACCCATGATATCACATCTGAAAACCTCTAGTTGTTGGGAATAAATTACAATTTTAATTAGTTAATAATAGACTCGATAACAAGTCCGCAATTTGAAACATGTATTGATATTGTGCATTATTTAAAAAAATATTTTGATTTATTTCATAATCTTGGGTCTATAAAAATTAGATGCCCAATTTTGAAATCAATTTTTAACTTTCGAAGGTAATGAAACTTTACAAATTTCCACTTCTAAAATGAAATAAATATTATTTAATAAAATATAAAAGAGTTTCATTTAAATAAAATATTTGGCCTAGAGCCTGAATAATAATATAAAAATATAAATACAAAAATAAAGTCGATTATAACAAATTAAAAAATAAGTTTTTATTGTTTTATTCCGAACTACAAATATTATTAATTATCAAGTAATTCTAATTCTCATGCCTAAAGAATTAGAATTACTTGATAATTAATAAATTAAAAAATAATTAAGATTTTATAATACTCAAATTATAAAAATGAAAGTAGGATAAAATTGTAAAAACTTGGATTGCGGGACATAAAAAGATTTTAATACACATTGTATGAACATCCCTACAAATGGCGCAATAGACACCGCCAGATTTGATCACGGAGATGACTGAGTATGAGCGAATTATGTACATAAATATGTGTGTACGTTTGTCATGGACTTTCATTTCATACATTTCTTTGTACACTGCTTTTATAATTACACCCTGTATGCGTTACATGTGTGTTTGTTATATTCTTGTGATAATAGAAGTTTGTGATTTTCACATCTTTTTTTTAAATTATATTTTATAGTTTTTTTTAATCTCTACTATAACAACAAAAACTACAATTTATATGCAAAACATAGATAAACATAAACAACAGCAGCAGCAAGTAACTGCGACCACTAAAATTCTTGTTAAGTTCGTTGTAACCAAAAGTCAAGCTACGTGCACACGGGGCAAATATTTGCCAAATATTTCTTGGGCATGTTTCATTTTCTGCGTACTTTATTTGTGTACTCTTCTTTTTTGCCGTGTTTTGATTATGTTCACGTTTGGTTGCATTTGCTCTGTATGGCTATGAGCAAAAGAAAACTCTTTTCTGATATGCACTCTGCTCCAACACATGTGTATGTATTTCATATACATTGTTAAAGTAAATACATTGATCGGGAGTCAAATAATAACCACAGTCACTCTTGGTTGCATATCTCAATTTATCTTAGCGTGAGTACCTCTTTTAAGCGTTTAGCAAACAGCTGATTATAATCAGAAGTAAAGAAAATAATAAATATTTTTTTGGTAATTGAGAAGAAGGGTTATACAGAAAATTTTTCAACAAATTTTCGGTTTTTAATTTGCTGAATTTTCTCCTTAATTATACATACATTTGTTTACTTATGTCAATTAATGCAGTTTTGTTTAATATTTTAGTTTTTACTATTTTGGCCATATTTCTTTGAGCAATCAATTTAAAGCCTTCGCAGACACACATACGTTTCTGCCGCCGCGGCGCGCAGGTCTGTAGTTGTTTTGATTGTAAAAATAAAACTGTTTCAGCATTGCATACGTTTCCAATTACCAATCTGCAACATTGCATATTTCTTTAACAATATCAACAGTAAATTAACCCTGCATTTAGTTGCTAAAAGTAAATACGATTAAAAAATCTTCATGCAATATTTGCCCCGTCTAACCGTACCTTAATAATGAAATTAAAAATTAGTGTTCGACGAAGTTGCATACTCTTAACGATCCTACACAGCGACATTCCTTCATGCGTCATTGTTTAGGTTTTCTTTCTTTATAATTTTTTTTTTTTTTTTCATTTTGTATTCAACGAATATTGATGAGTAATACACGCGGTGGCATGTAACAAGTTGAATGTGGCTATTACGTATATGCACTTTAAGCAAATGAGTTTTAAAAGGATTTGTGACAATGAGTCATTAGTTACGGGAACTAGGATGTGCTGGCAGACGTTAAATGCTGTTGTATTTTAATTTATTTATTTGTTAAACGGCGCTGCAGTGCATGGGCAGATTTGATTGAAATGATGTTGACGAAATTAATTTTTTGAGTTCTAAATTCACTACCGGAATGCAAGCAGACCATCTTATATATGTACATAGGTATAACATCCGTGTAAATACCTAAAATGATGTTGAGATACTTTGCTGATTTTCCTATTTTTGTTCTTCACGGTAGACGTTAGACTTTTTCTCATAAGGTTTCATTGTGTCAAATAGCTGTGTTCATGAGCCACTTGAACTCAGGGGCTTAAATTATCAGTGTTTCAATTATTTAATGCAAAAAAATCATCGATATCTCAAGGTTAACTTGTTCTTAATTATTTTAGCATCTAACTGACCCTGTTGTAGCACTAAAAAGCAACCATTTGATAGTGTTTCAAATGTGCCGATCAGCTATATTGAGTTTTAGGTTTAGTTTTCACAATCAAAAAGGTTTGGCGAAGTTATATTTTCACTTACCACTTGCTTGGTGTGCCCCCATGAAATTCGGATGATATTTTGACTTCTTTCTAAACCAAACGACGATCCGCCAATATAGACTACAGTTACGAAAGTGTTAAGTGCTAAGTTTTCATGAAGCTAAGGACAAGGGGAATTTATAATTTATATTTATAATTCACCTTCTTCTTAAAGAATGTTAAAAAAGTTCTAAACTCGAAAAAGTGATACCAAAATGTGAATCAACCGGCCCATGTTTCATTCCGTGTTATTAAGCGTTAAAAAAAACCTGTATTAATGCAGTCAAATGCACTTTAATAATCGAATACTGCATTCTCACCACTTCCTTAGTTTTGAAACTGAATTTTGATCACACGCAAATCTCATCTTATCCAAATTTTTGCTTACTAATCGATGTTTGCAAGTTCGCGTGTTTTTAGTCGCCCGTTCTTGTGAATTTGTTTACTATTGCTTCCGTATCTACCTTATTCGGTAGATAACTGAACCCGCAATAAATTTAAATTCAATAAAAGTACTTAACGCTCATCCTCCAGCGGTATCGGAAAGTGAGCAGCAACTACCGAGGCAAGCTCGTTCAAGACTAGCCAATTTAAGATCATTGTGCTCAACTGCTACCGAAATCTTATTTTTCCCGGCACCCTAAATCACTGTTCCGCCTGTCGCCCAAGCGCTCACAATATAGTGCATCTTTTGAACTTTCCTAATAGACCAGTCATTTCCGCCTCTATGATTAAGACCGACTGAGGTGGCAAGATGACCCTAACACAAATAACTTATATTTTAAATTTCTTTCGGGGCAGAATTTTCGACAACATCAGAGCTATAACAAAGCTTTCCTGCACATTCAACCCTAAAAAAATTGTAACATATTTTAGACACTACTTTGTGCAACATATTTAGAGAAGAATATTTGACATTTCTTCCAGAAAATAACAAAAAAATGTACATAGTGTAAAATACATTAATATATGCAACATTTCTTTTAGAAAAGACAACGCCATTGAAGAGTTCATTATTCATTGCAATACGCAGTATGGTCTTGAAAATAAATCTCATTTATTCTCAATAGTTTTGAAATTATACATTATTATATATATATATTTTCGATCTTTTTTTATTTATTAATTAATTATTGAAGTGTCCCAATAAAAATGTTTATTGTTTAATTATTTTCTTATTATTAGCATTATCAGAAAAGAAAGAAACAAAATATATGTATTTATATGAATAAAAGTTTTTCACAAAATTCAAAACTAGTTTCAACATTTTAAAACACAACAAAAAATGTGAAATAATTTTTTAATTTTACCAAAAATTTTGTTTGTGTTAAAGTACATAAATGTACATACATAAATACATACATACATATATATCATTGTGTTTGTTATTAAATTTTTTTTTTATAAAATTACTGATAATGCTAATAAAAAGAAATTTTTGTATTAAATATTTTATTTCCTGATGATGTTACACAAAGGAGATCTTAAATCGTGAATAATTCATTCATTTTAAAATTATGCTAAGCATTAAAAAATATTTATTTTAAATATCCTCGCCAAAATCGTTCATACGATACGCAGAACAGTCCACAATTTTTAAACAACAAATTTCTCTTTTCTCAGATTTGTTTTTATTTCCTTTTTCTAATTGTTTCTAAGAAATCCTTTTTGTATTTAGATTATGGTAGTTTTTGTCTACTGGAATGCGGTCGTTTTGTAATGTCAATTGCTTTCCTCGAAAATATGTTCATTTATGGATTTTGAAATAAATTCCTACGAATACCAAGAAACATACATGTACATACACACATACATAAGTATCTACATATGTACTCGTATGTATGCGCAAGAGCTATGCTACTACCATTTGTTCAATGTGGATTCCTAAAATTTTGTATAAAAATAAAAGATTGTTTTATTATTTTTTTTTGTTTTCATAGCAAAAATTTGTTTAGATATATTTTTAAAGCTGGTTTTTATCACAATTTTCTTTTTTAAAACTTAAAACTAATCAATATGATTTTATTTTATTATTTCTTAAATACTAGAGGAAGACTTTTTTATTGTAGATTCTTAAGCTAATTTGAACCATGCTGCTGCCGCTGTAATGCCTGCTGCCGCCAAATATCACATACTCGTACAATTATTGAAACAATTGTCTTTTTTGTTTTAAAGCTTTTTCAATTTGAAGAGCGATGGTTGGCTTAAGCCTGAGCCCAACGATCTTGGAATTGCATGATGGGATATTGATTGTTGCTGTAACAGTAGGCGGGTTGCAATAAATCCTCGTCAACGGCTGGCATAATGGTGCCGGTAACAGGTTGCAAATTGGTTGTCCAAAAGAAAGTGCCTGCTTCTGTGCGAGCAAAGCGTACTGGCACATAAATATCTTCTTGTTCATCTTGTGCTTGTTCGTAGGCCATGATAGACAACTTTTCATTAGCGGAATTGTCTTGGGTTTCCGTAAAATATTTTTGTTGCTCAGTTTGCATGTTGCGTATATTTTCCAAATCTTCAAAAGTTTTAGAGCTAGACGATTTTTGTTGTTTCCTGAAGAAAGTTTTCAACACTTTCTTGAGACTGTAAGAGGCGGTTTTCTGTTTATTGTTGGCCAATTGTTGCATTTGTTGACACATTTCGTTAAAGTGTTTTGTTATTTCTTGATGTGAAATTTTATTAGAAGTGTTGCAAGTAGTTGTTGCTTGCGTTGGCCACTAGTTGTGAATGATATTGTTTTCGAAATGTCCGGGCCTTTTATACCCACAACGATTGTATTTCCTTTAGAGAGTGTGCGAGTACGGAAAGGGAGAATTTCCATGCAGGGAAATAACATTAAGAGAAGAACAAAAAAATCCAACACTACCTTCAATACGCACAAGTGTGTCTGCCTCACCCTAAATGTTTAAGGTCTTTAACAGGAACGTGCTTGTTTAGTTTGTAAAGTGTTTTTTTAAATTTATTTCTGCCTTTGAGCGTAAATGTTTGAAGCAAGAGAATGCGTTGTTCGCTCTCTTTCTCTCCTGCTCTTTCCTGATAGTTTTCTACAGGTTTCCTGGTTTATTGTAGAGAGTAGCGTTGGCAAAGTATAGTGTTGCAGGATTTGTTACTTAAATAACACTGGCTTGTTTAAAACAAAAAAAATCTAAAATGGATCAAAGGAAGACTTGCTCACAACAAGAATTTAAAGTCTTGCCAGAACGAAAGTGTGGGAAAATAATTTTCGGGGTTCGGATTCAAGAAAAAAAAATTATATACAATGAGTTTTATTGATAAATGCATGTCTGTTTTTATGTGTGTTTCTGTCTGTCTGTCCGCCCTTGTGCATGTCTGTAGTAAATACACTAAGTGTTTACTTTTACTCGATCTCGTCTTTCCCGTTGTTGTTATTGTTGTTATCGTTTTCAAAAATTAAAAAATACAGGGGGAAAAAGAAAAAGTCCATATAAAAAAAAATTGGCAGGTGTTTGTAACAAAATTTTCTCATGATTTTCGTTCCGAAACAATAAAGAGGGATTTTTTTTAAAGATATTTCAGGTCACGTTATTATTTTTGCTTCTTCTATACTCAGGGATTTGTGGAAGATCTTATTCCGTATAACTAGTTGTTGTAGGTTTTTGTTAATGAAACATATTTAATATTGTACTTAGAACCCTCTCTAGAGCATTCGAAAACACGACACATAAAAAAGGGATTGCATTTTTATACATTTCCGTGGGAACTTGAAAAAGTTCTGTAGAATTCCCACGCATAAAGTAACAAAACAACACCAGGACTCTCGTTATCCTGTAAGGGTATTTGTGCAGTAGTTCTTTTTCTTATTGTCATATTGACATTTGTACGTACATATGTATGTATTTAGTTTAGGGGACGTGAATAAATTTAATCACACAAAATTATAATAAAAATAAAAACAAGAACAGCAGCAACAGCAGCATGTTGGCAACGAGTCATGATTACTTTGTCATCTGGGTGAAATAAAAGTACTTCACGATGCCATGCCAAAAGCAAGCGTACAAAGTTAGTAACCCCAACATCATCCACATCAACATCATCATCATTATGAGCGTCAGTAATATCATCATTATGCTTTATACGTTCACAGGCAGTCAAGTCAATAAGTACTCGTACATGCGAGAGGAGAAAAAAAGATCAACCAATTAATACCTTTTTATTACTTAATGTCAAACGTGTTGTTGCTTTTAGTGGTTTCATACAATTTGAAAAGAGGGGAGTTTACTTCTTTTACAGTTTTTATTATGTTCAAATTTATTAAAATTGTTGTTCTAGCTGCACGTTAGGGGAGAGTCTTCCCAGGATTCTTGAATGTTTCATGCGTACTCGCGTGTATGTAACATAATGATGCCATAATAAAAGTACGTATGCGAAGGTACTTAGTTTCTTGTTTGTGTGTGTGTGTGTGTTTTTTTTCCAATTATTTAATTGTTTCTATATTCACGCTTGTTGCATGTTTGTTGGATGTTTTAGGAATTGTAAATATTTGTTATTATTGTCTATTAAAAAGGTGTAGAAATATTTTGTCACTTGTGGCAAAACACAAATTACATACGACTTTTCTAATGATATCATCTGTCTGTGATTTAACTCTTTAACCCATTGTGACATGATCCAGTACGAAAGGTTACAATATTAAATAAATAATAAACTTAGAGTTTACAATCTTTACCTCCTTAAGTTATTGCACTGTTGGGGGGCGCGAGTTTTTGACTTAGAATTATTTAATTTATCAGTGTGGGAGTTGGTTTAGAGACCAACAACATTTAATTGAAATTACAATTCTTGGCAGGAGGTTATACGGGAATGCATGTAAGTAAATAATTAGTTGAAGAAAGAGATAATATCGTCATTTCGGTTGAATGAGTCTTCAGTGTTGTTGCTGGGGGGCACGCTGACAATATTTAACAACTTGGAAGCACTATAACTTTTGGGCTTTTTATTGTTTCGAACTTTCATGTCTTTTTTGCATAAATCATTTACACGTAGTAATGACGACAAACAACTAAGGCTGTTGGTCAAGACGTAGGAATTAGTAAACAAATTTCAAATGTGTTCAGAAACAATAAGGGATGCACATAAAATGACCTCTCCAAGAGCGTTCAAGGACAAGCAAGTTGTCATCAGTAATTTGAAATCAACCCAAATCAACATACGCCGTTATACATATATGCAAACCATCCAGTTACGAGTGTATCTTACTAATTTAAAGTTTAAAATCTTATTAAAAATAATTTAAACTTTAGCTGATATTTCAAAGTCATTGGTGTTTCCTGGGGCTTGCCTAGTAATTTTGTGTACCCTATTTGATGTATGAGAAAAAATATTACACGGCTTAAAATGTTCTTTTTCCATCTCAATATGAGACAGTCGCAGAGTATGAATTTAAGTGCAATCGTGATCTGTAATAGTTCACGTTCAAAGTTGGAACCTCTAACTTGTTTAAATGTTTAAAAGAGAAATTTGTTTGACCTAAGAAAGATTTAATGACTAATCGAATTGACAATAGTCTTCAATATTTACACAAGATCACAGTTCAAGACTGTTAATTGCAACGATCATCCGTGTAAATAGTTTAACTAATCACTCGAATTTTATGATGGTGTCAATAGAAAATGAACCCAACCAAATAAAATTGAAAATTTTTAAATCTTTAAACTTACCGCAAGTGGAAAAGGTAAATGATTTTTGCAACTGTCACGCGTTTGTTGCACAATGGCATTCACTTAACTTGGTGTTACAGCAAAATATTGCACGAATATGCATTCAGATCGAGTTTTAGGGAGTGTAAAAGTCAATAAAGGTGTGTTTGTCTCATACCCAGTAACAAATTCTTTACAATTTTGAATTTACTTTCTCATACATATATACATACATACATACATATAGGGACAAGTGGGGTAGTGTATCGAGATGCTTTAGCGTAGTTAGAGTCCTGCACTCCTGGCAACGTGGGCGTCAGAACCTTTCGACGATTTCATAAATAATTTAATAATAATGTATTTGTCGAAATTATAATCAGGGTCATGATGTGATAATAACGAGTGTTAGATTTAGATTTGTTTCAATATGAAATAAATGTGGAGCAAAATGTGAGAAATACTCTAAGGGCTTCGTTTAAGGATCTAAGCATAAAAGGAAGGAAAGAAAAATAGCCTGAAGACAAGTCATTGGTCGCGAACAGTTTGTTTCAGATATGCATTTGCCAAGCACCATCATAGAAACCCCACAATGAAAAACGCGAACTTTTATGAGGATTAAAATTGCCGCCGTTTAATAAAGATTTGCGTATTACCGGAGGCCAAAGAGCTAGGGGGCCCACATGCGCAGGAAAATTATAATTTTGGTAAAAAAAATTATAGGTTTTCCAGTAAGGATAGGTTAAAGTTGAAATTGAAACAAACAAGATCGATGGCCTCACCAACATTTTGTTTGAAGATGTACGGTTTGGCTTCGTAGCATATACAACAACTTAATTTCTTCATATTAGCTATTCATCTAAAAATGCGTCTTGTTACTACCCTAAAAATAAATAAAACCCTAATCTTTTTACGAGCACCTGGTTCCGATTTGATATTCGATTTGATATTCGATGCAAACAATACTCGTGTGTATGTTTTTGGCTCTGTTTTCGTAACGTCTCTTCCAGTACTAAATACATATTAGGTCATATTAATCGTTAAGGTAGGAATGGAAAATAAATATTAATCGATAAATGATCATTTGATAAATCGATCCGAGCAGGTATTAATTATAATTAGTCAGACAAAATAATCACATAATCAATTTATTTATGTAAGGTTAAAAATTATCGCAAATAACATAAAAAATTATTTACAATGTTGAAAAAAACGTATATAAGTTGATTCTTGATCCAATGGGAAGGTTAATTAGGAGACAAATCGGTTTCGGCTATGTGCTGTGAGAACGAAAAATGATATTCAAAATGGCTCACAGCCGAAATTGGGTTGTATCCAAACCAAGCTTGACAAGAGATAATACAAGTTCGATCCAAATATCTTTATGAATAACTTAATAAAATACTACGTTTGTTTAAAATTTTATATGTATTTTAAATGGAAGTTTCATATTTTCGTGCAGCTATGATTTTGGAGTCATTGACCATTCTTTTTCTTCTATGAGTCAAATATTTGTGGTCTCACGTGTCGCATCTACTTCTAATACTGCTTTTTAAACGAGCACTTTAATCATTTCCATTCTTACGCCTCTCATAATCGCAGATGGATCTTGGAATAAATTTTTGTTTAAATGTGGCGTCTAGTAGAGTTGATGCTGTCAGTGAAAATTACTCAACTGGCTCAAAATACCTATTTTAATTTGATTCGCTAACAAATATGTTACATTTTGTACAGCCCTTTATTGTTTACGAATTTCTTTGGTCAGTTTTGGAAATAATCCATTATTTCTCGAAATCCTTAATCGCAACAACACAGTAGATTTTTAATAATTTTTCGATTAATCTTGCCATCACTATGTAAAATCCATAGCACTATCTTCTGCGGATGTTAGAATAAGTTGCACTGATATATTGACTGCATTTGATTTGTGAAGGCAATCTCTGCATTGAGCAAAAAAGGCTTTTTAAATTTTCTGTCTACAGAAAAAATGCTGCTGTTTCCATAACTTTAAACACCGACGATGCAGGTTGCATCGCAAATATTGTAGTAAATCAATTGAAGTGTCTTAAGTTGCACTTGCAAAAGATATTCTTACATTTCTAAGACGAAAACATTATTAGGATTCCGCATCTTGGGCCCTTAGTTTCCAGTCAAAGTATTGCAAGTGTTTAATCATTGAAATCAATTATTTAACATTCGTATTAAATTATTTTGTTAATTGATCTCCCAAAACTTAATAACAAAATAAAACATTAATAATTTGTGTGGGCCAATGCGTTGTTGTGTTGTACGCTCAAGTTTCATATGAATTTCCAGTCTTTATTAATCTCGTTTATTTGATAGCACGTGCCAACAATATATTTATAACAATTTTTTGTTTTCATTTATTTAATAATGTACATTGACGTTGGAGGAAAAAATCCGGTTTATGAAATGAAAGCAACAAAGAGAAATACAACCAACCATTAAGCCAACAAACCAAAACCCCGGCCAAGCAAAATCAGAAAAAAAACCATCATATTCAATTGACTTTATGAGATTGTCGTATATGTACAACACTACAAATTAATAAGCCGAACCACCGACAAGCCAATAAACATTTTTGAGCGGCTGTAAAGCACAGATGATAATAAATCCACAATTTTTCATTTCAAATACGATTGAGTGGTACCTGTGACCAACAATTCTTAATTTAGGCGAACGGACAGTTAAAATTGTTGTACGTGCTCGCAAATATTTGGGAACGGTTAAATGTTGAAGTGCGTAATAAATGTAACTAATTTTAAAAAAGTCGTTTTCTAATGTAATTTTTTTTAAATTAAATTGCAATTTATCTGTTGGGGTATAAGCTAGTCGTTCGTATAATTCTTTAAAGAACTAAAAATTTCTTCTAACCAACTGAATTTAAAACAAACTTTAAAGTTTTAACAAAACCCAAGAGACAAACTGTTTTTTTTTTATTATCCTTAGTTTGTCTCTAACTAATTTTAGTAACAATTCTGGAGTTTATTTGTGAATAAAAGAATTAAAAAGGGGACTTTTACTTTAAGTTGACAACACTGTTTTTAGTGTCAGCCATTTCGCTACATTACGCGACATATAACCCTCAAGACATTCCTGCGACGTCATTAGCATCTCGAAAAATAACCGTGATGTTGGTTGAATCATTGGTTGTTGTGTGAACCGACATAAAGGAAGGAAAAACTACCCGAATCAGTATCGTATTGTTCAGCTACACGTACAAGTTCACTTTCAAACATTTCAGTTAGTCGCATTAATCGCAAGTGCTAACACCACTGTGAGGTTATGTAAAATCGTTAATCGATGCGACCGAAGTTAGTCATCCCTGCTGGCCTCATTCAAAGAAAATTCAAATTAAAGTCAATATCATTGCAATTTATAAAAGCATCTCATTTTTATTTTATATCATTTGTATACGTCTAGACATATTATATTCTTTGAGAGATGTGGAATGAATTATATATGACTGGCTTTCTATTCCACTTGATTTTTAAAAGGAAGAGGCTATCCATCTTAGCTGCACGGTTGTCTTAAGGATCTTACCGATTATCAATCGATAAACAAATTTACATGCCATTAATTTATCGAGTGAGAACAGCAATTATTAATTTTTTTATTGTTTTCAGTTAAGCTTTAAATGGAAGCAGAATTTATTAATTTTGTTTTATTTTCTTCTCACTGTTTATTTCGCAAACAGCATTCTGCTAATCTGCTGCCTGAAAGATCTAAATATCTTTTCCAAAAAGCCAAAACCTGTTATAGAAGTTTCAAGAATTGATAAGCCGAAAATAGTTATAAATAAGATCTGGAGATCCGTACTGTCTAATAAATATGTTTTTATCGGAGAGCAACAGCTTGTTGAGAAATCGCCAAAAAATTGTTGACACTAACGAAATATATCGAAATACGATCGATAGCAATACTCGAGAACAGTTGGTCGGATTTTCATTAACAAAACGCCGAAAGATTCGGCATAAAATTATCACAATATTGAATTTATAATGTCTTCAATACTTTCAAATTAATTCAGAAATTCTTGGAGAATATTTATAAGCGTTTACGATTAAAGTTACTGCTACAGCTATGCTGTCCGCTGTCAAATTACGTAGTAACGCAGCGTGGAAGTTATGCCGCTAATACGCAGCTGCTGCGGTGAGGTTTGAGTCCGTCTGAACGTCTGCAGTTGACTGATGGTGACGAATACTAAAGGGGAAACCCACGCAGAACTATGCGTTCACCACAGGTCAACGATGTCTACGGCCGGATACGCGGCGCACAAAGTCTGTTCCACTCAGCTCAGCTATATCCACTGGTCTAAGTTAGCTGCGCCAGTGAACAGAGAATACGAAAGGGGACAGTCAAAAACTGAGAATACAATATTTTTAACGCATCAAACCGATAAGAAACGTCGTAGTTTTATTCAAAGCGAGAAAATAGGTCAAATCTGTAGGCATGTGTAATTAATAATCTAGATATGTGAGGAATAACATAAGCCATATAGTATACTAGTATCAAGTAAATCGATAACAAAAATCTTGATTATATTCACAATTAAGAGAAGGTATCGTCACTTTGGCAAACATTTTCGGACCAAAAGTTCAAGAGTTATGGTGAAATAAACGAGTGTAGCTGCCCTTTAAACACATATCACCCATATTAAACAATTACATATGTATGTACGTTGAAAAAAACTGAACGCAGATACTTATTAAGAGTTGTAAACGCTTCAAATTTAAAGAATAATTTCATTGCAGACCAGTGTAATTTAATTGACGTTAAGAACCAAATTAAATATTTACAAGGTTTAATTAAAAACCAAGAAGTTTTTTTTTTAATAAATATGAAATCTTTCACTAATTGTAAATTGCTGAGTGTAACGTGAATTAATCAATTAAATATTTCACTAATTATTATAGAATTCTTATTTACGTATATGAGTTCGCAAACAATTTTACATTTATTTACAATGCAAAAACGTTATAAATTCCTGTAAACTCATTTATTTCGTTTGGTTTGTCACGAATGATCACATTAAATTGATCTGTAAATTTATGTCGCATTTATAAACAGCTCGTATTGATAAAATGATAAACAATTATTGCTCTAGAATTTGTCACCGCATAAAATGTTACACCATAAATAATGTGCTACCACGTAAACAAAGAAAAGAAAACAACAAAACACATATACAAGCGATAGAGGCGGAGGAAAAGCAAGAAAAAATAGCAACTTTAAGTCGACCAAACAGACAGACAGACGTACAGTGGGAAGAGGATATCAATTTCAATTTCGAAAAAGATTAATTTGTTAAGTGCTGTAGAGGAAGATGGACGAAGGAGGGGGCGGGCGCGCTGATATAACATATGATTGCACAGAAACTAGTTATGGTTACAGCGCTCTCAAAAAGCAAGAGTCAAGGTATTTTCAGACGGGGCAAATATTTGACAAAATAAACACAACTTTTTGTTTTCAACAAATATCCATTAACTTAGACATGGTTCTACTTAACATAATGGAAGCTTAACTATGACAATTAAGATTGCATAAACAATTTGGTCAAAATAGCGGTTACGCTTATTTCTCACGTATTTGCCACGTTTTATCATACCTTAAATGAAACGATCTAGCCAATGGTCGTTCTCCAGAATTGAAATGTTTTATTGGAAGTTTTCACTTTAATGTTGTTAAAAACCCACTGTTTAATGAAGAATGCATTAGGGTAAAGACGTTCGCATATGTTTGACCGTACGAAATTCTGTCTGTTTGTAGCGATTTGTTTCAATTTCCAAGCATTTTTTTTATTTGTTGTCAATTCACAGAAAACATAAATGTCCCGGCCAACGAAGAAAAATCTCGTATTTAATTTTCAAACCTTAAAGTTAAAGGGGGCCTTAACGTCTGGATCCAAACACATCTTTAAAAAAACAAAAGCTATTATAAAAAACCTTGGATTACCAGAGGTATTAACAAATTACGGTCCCCTAATGCAAACAAAAATTTTGATCGATATGAAATGCATTGCTCCAATCACTTGACTTCGTGTATTCAAAATTCTTTGTAAAATTTAAGCAATAAATTTGGCCCTCTCTGAGTTGGTTTGGTTTGCAGGAATAGTGAGTCGGTTGTTTCTCACACTGAAGTCCATGTGAGTAAAAAGGGGGAAAACACCGCATTGGGCCTGTTTGCATGCGTTAACCGCACTAAAATAAAACTCAATCAATAAACACACACATTCTCGCATATTGCCACTCACACGCATGCAACTATCGCTATACAACTATGCTACCGTACCCCCACTTGGATGTGGCTGTGGTTTAGATTGTTTATTGCTTTTTTGAATTTTTTATTTGTACTTAGCCCCACCGCTTGGTTGTTTGCTCGTTGAGTCGATCGTTTGTTCAGTCGTTGATTGCATACATACGAGTATGTTTATTGTATAAAAGTTGTTGTTGTTATTTTATATTTGCTGGTTTTCCCTGATCGTTCGTTCGCTTGCTGGCTGGCTGGCTGGCTGGCTGACTTGCTTACTTTGGCATCAAGATAATATTTGACAGCAATAAACTGGCGACTGGCACGAGTTTGTTTCCCACGGTTTCATGGGCTGCATGAATGATGAAAGCATTCGGTCCCGCGTACTTGGAATTAAACCGACAACAACTACTTCATTTATAATGCGATCATTATAACAGAAGAGAAAAGAAATAAGAAAAAGACAGACAGACAGACAGACAGACCGACAAGTAGACAGACAGACAACAACAAAAACATTTTAATATTAAGATAAAGTTGATTTTGTATTTTGTGATATTTTAGTTATTGTTTCTGCCTTTTTTTAATCATTGTTGTTGCTGAACATAGTAGGGGAGGTTAAAAAGTATATCACACAGTTTTATTTCATCATGTTTTTATAATTCAAGCGTGATACCTCCTTGAAAGATGATCCACTTTTAATTTCGACAAAATAAGGACAGACGTAGTTGTGTACTTTACATTAGAAGCCGATTTTTGCAATTTGGTTATACTCTAGTATACTTATGTACATGGGTCACTTTATGCTACAATTTCTACACCAACCCTAAGATTGTATGCACATACATATGCACTTCACCGCTTAATCTATTTAGGACTTCTAGAGGATACAACATCCTTAATGCAGTGGGCAAGTTTTTTCTGTCCTGTTACAAAAAGAATAGGATCAGTTTTTCCAGGTTCTAGTTTGAAGAACTAGGTGATAGATAATTTTACATCGGAAACGCAGCTCGATTTACTCTGTAATGTAAGTAATTTATAGGCACAAACAAATTCTTTTTACAATCCTTCTCCTTTCATTTTCTTTTTCCTCCGATTTTAAATATTTTTTATACAACTTTTAACAAGGAAAAAGGAAAATGTCGAGGGAATGAAATATTCGCATTTTATTCGCGATTGTTGTATTTTTTTTTTTTTTTTTTGCAATACTGCCGAACGAGTAGAACCAAGATCACAACGCTTCAGAGGATTTTCAGGTTATAATCAGTAAACAGATATTTCAAACAAAGATGACCGATAGTGCAGGGGTTCCGATAAAATACTACAAAAACTTTTCAGACTGTGCAGTGCAGCTGTGCTGAAGGAGCATTGCGCCGTAGAGACTGAATCTTCGCTTCTGTAGAAACTGTCAGGATAAACAGCAGAAAGAAACCGTAGATCACAATCCCCTTTCGCCTGCTCTCTTACTCTTTCGAGTTGCAAAGCTGATCCTTTGGGCAGTTCAATACTACGAGGCTCTACAGACTTATCAGACATTAATAGAATAAATTCGTTCTTAAAATTTCGGAACGGTCTAGCATTAAGCTGAGAGTCGTTGCGTAAGAATTTTTTAATATTCAATGCATTCCCATCAGGTATCACAACTGTAGAGTAATAAGGAACCACATGTACTCATGTGCATATCTACTGTTACGTTGCTTGTGCAACCAAGCTTAAGTCATAACGAATCGAATTCACCTTGATTCTAGCGAGAAAGAACTTTATAACAAAACAAATCGTAGAATTAAATGCAACAACAACAAGAGAATTCAAAATATTAACACCTTCAATTAAAACGACTTTGAAATCGACGGCATCGAAACGAATCCGACATCATCACCTTCAATCAATCGTTTGCTTAAACGTTTTCGAAGAACTCTTCAGTGAGTCCTCGTATAAAGAAAACAAACTACCCAACCAACCCAGTCAGCAAAAAAATAAACCATCGACCATCCAACTGACTTTTGTAGTTTGGTCGTTAAATGGATGTTGTTTGAATTTAGATTGTTGTTGTTCCTATTGTAATTGTTGTATGTATCCATGTATGTCGAAGTGTTTCTTGTTTCGGGTTTTAGTAACGTGCGAAAAGAGTGAAATGACATCCGCGCGTGCTAGTGGCGTTGATGGGCAGTTATGATAAGTTGTATGCATGTATGCATGTATGTATGTATATATGTATGTAGTTGCAGTAATTGTTGCTGTATTCGTATTTCGCTTTATTACACTACTCGTATTTGCCATACTTTTCTTGATACTGGTTTAAGATGATTCACAATATTCAAAGTAACGAACGTGCAGACATGTAGTATTGTGAAATTCAAGAGTATTATTGAAGTTAGAAAACAGAGTGGACACCATTAACGAATGGCGAAAGGCAACGCAAGAATTTCGCTAGTCGAAGAAAGGAAAGATTTAGAGAAAAAAATTACTTGTCCGGCAATTTTAGATTATTCAAATGCAACTTCCTTGCTGAGTTTTTAACGTAGTCTATTTAAAAGACAGGAAGTTTTGAAATTCTGAGTAATTTAAAGCGTTATAAAGATGGTTATTTAATAATGGTGAATTTAGAGAGTTATCGAAATTCTTAATGTTATTGAAGCTCAATCGAATCACATTCTAAATGTTTAATAAAAGTGTATACAAACAATCACCTGTAAAAGCTGGTGCTACTTTACATAACTTTCCATTTGATATATGTAGATACTTTGGACGAATACCCGTCAGCCCATGTCAAGTATGGTTTGGAGCAACCCCAGTTTGGCTATGAGTAACCTTTAGTGCCATTTTCCTTTCAAGTTTTTATATCAAATCACCCTGTCGGATAATAAATTCAAGAATCACTTTCCATTTATTATTGATCGATTAAAACGATTAGATCGTTCAACTTACTTTAGTGGTCCTAGAAAAGTCTCCGTGCTATTTCAGCTGCCTGACTGCATCTCGTAAAAAAACAGCTCGATTGAAATTTTTGTGTTTATCGCAAGCAATCGGAAACACAGGCTTACACAAATCTTCCGCCCAATATCTAAAAAAAATTACCCCAGCAATAAAGGCCAACAAAAATAAGTTCTCCTTTTCTTTTGAAGGCCCCAAAAGCTTTACGGCCGACCTTAAGTACCTTCTTTCGTATAAGTAAACGGACATGTCATGAAAAATATTTCGTTTTGAAATCGTAAAATTTCAGAAAAGAATTCAACTAAAAAGCTGACTTATTGCAACACTTCAATTTTAATTTGTTGATGTTTTGAATGTTTAAGATATTTTATCTGAACTTAACTTCGATCGCACTAAATCGTCCGATTAACAGAACACTGTTCTCCGATTCAAAAAAGGAACGTTTTTCAGAACACTTTCTAAAATCTATTTCAATATTAATTATTCTTTGTTATAATTACAACAAATATTACAAACTCTTATGGAAAATCCGAATATCTCTCCCAAAATACCCCTACATATTTCCCAAAATGTAAATTAAATTCTCATTAATATTAAATCGATTTTAACCAGTCACCATGAAGCAAAACCATTTTTCATATTAACCGGCCAGAGCAGCAACGCAAAACAAAGATTTTGGGGAAAATATATTCGTTATAACTTTTGTCGATTTAGGCACGATCCAATGATCCATAAAACATTAAAAAAAACTTGCTATGTCGACTCCTCAATTGCAATCGTGCCGTATAACACACACAAGGCAGGCTACTGCACACATGCTTGCAATAAGAAAAAAAAGGAGTTCACATTCATTGTTCACAAATACAAGAAAGAACAACGAAAACAAAAACTAAAGAATGAAGGAAAAATACGGCACCATGCTAAAGATAAAGCATACGTACAAGTTTTTTTCATCCACTAATAAAACAGCGTCACCAAAGCCTTTTTTCTTCGATATGGAAACGTTAATAGCCTCAGCCAAATCAAACCGAGCAATAAAATCAAAAATAACAACCACTAAACAGGGATGTAAAACAAAAGATACAAACAACTGCAACAGCATGATGAATTTTAGGTACTTTTTGTGTGATAAAAAGTACCAATGTTTGAAAAATGCTTCGTAAACATTTAGGGGAAATAAAATACCGGTTAATGGTTGCCGAGAAGCTAATACAGTGGTGTACATTTTAGAGTTATGACATATGAAAGCAAAAACTACTGCTTGAGTAGCCATTAGTAGCTTTGTAAGGGAATATCGAGATATCATTGTATACGAACTCTGAATGTTTACTCTCGTTTTATCGTATTCTTTACGTCACTCGTCGTAAAATGTATAATTTTGTGTTTATTTTCATACAGTCCCGCAGCACATGAAAAAATCTATCATTTGGATGCTACATTCCTCATGAGCTGTCCCGAAAGTACAAGACAAAGGCAAAATTTTTACTACTTCGTTGCTCGATAAAGTGCTCAAGTAAGTGTCCATGAAAGGAAATAAAACGCGACAGAAGCGATTTTTTTCAGCTACAATTAAAAATATATACTTACATATGTAACATATGTCTTGGACGATCTTTGCTGTTACCGGAACGACGCTCGATTTCAATTAAATTATCGTTCGCCTGCTCAGTTCGATAATTTTTCATCCATCACAGTGTTTTGATTTGGGCGATCATTTTATTCTCATGTATTCTCATCAATAGCTTTGACTACGTCTTAAATGTCGTTGTATCAAAAGGGGTTTTATTTTTAGTAAAAAAAGAGTTGTTCAGTAGTATCAATTCCTTATTCGTGTTCGAGTGGAGAGTGGGGAAAATAGCAAAAATCCTAGGAGGTTGCTGAGTCTGAGCAAATCAGAAATTAGTAAGATGGTGGACGTACTGAGGAGTCAATCAAGCTTACAGGCACATCTAACCGGATAGAATGTGCGGATAATGGGGAGTGTAGAGTATGTAGGGAGGATGCACACCAAAGGCCGAAACGCTACCTGACGTCACTCATTTGAAAGACATCGACTATTGAGGAAGTTTATTTAAGGAGCAGAGTTTCTATGAATACTGGGGACCTTTTTCTAATGGTGGGTGCACAACGGCACGAAGTACTGCTCTAGGTGTGTACCAACCGCGAAGAACGGAACGTCCCTCCCGTCGATCTAACCTAACCTTCCTTAGTAAATTAGACCATAAATAATTTAATGAACTGTATCTGAAGTTCTGAAACCTAAATAATCCAGATGATATACTAAAATGAAAATTGCTTAATTTTTACGAAATTCGCCATTGATTGGTACCAATAACTTCTAGCAGTTGAACCCAGTTTGTGAAAACTTTTAAAAGAAACCTACAAACACATCTCAACGAAACATCTTGTTATAAATGGAAGGCATGTGCGCTGTCGATAGCTCGACTGCTGCTGCTGCCGCTTCTGAGTTTACACTCGCTGCCCGCTTTCATGAGTACTTAAAAGACCCCAATCGTACAGTCATGCCGGCGGCATTAAGGCACTCAACCACACAACTCAACAACAAATAAAACAGAAGAAGAAAAAATACACAAAACACATAAAAAACAAACTGAAATAATCAAGTACGGCAGTTAGGCAGCCAGCCAGTCATACATCCAAAAAGCAACAACAACAACAAGAACGTGTACATTCCTACATACATCCATATAAACAACAGCAACAACAACAACAACAGCAATAATAACATAACAATCCGGCAATCTAACCATTCAACCATCCAACAAGCCAGTCGTGAGAAATCGACTACAGAATAGTTTCCCACGGTATAACAATCACAACTTAAGTCGACTCGTTCCTTTATCGTTGTAGTTGCGTTGTTGTTGTTGCTATTGTTGTAAATGTGGCAGTTATTGCTGATTTTTCTATGTTGTTGTATTTATTGTGTACTTTGTTATGCGGAGTGTTGTGTTGAACTAAAAAAACAGTCTACAGCAACAACATTGTAAAATATTCTCTGCGTGCGGGCATAAGGGGGATGACGTAAAATGTTCACACAGTCCATGTTAAGGCCTTTGATACGAATGCAGCCAATATAAGCAGTTGTTATCTCGTTTACTCCACAGGCATACTTAAGCATTCACATCGTTGATCACACACTCTGTACTCTGGCTGGGTTGAGGAGGCATTTATAAAGGCATGAGCACAGAGCACCGTTGAATCATTTTAAACTTGAACGTTAAACAGCAAACAACGCAGGCAACTTTACGTTGTTGGCATTTGATTCTTAAACATTCTACAACACAGGATTTACTTTGCAACCGTATCATCCTAAAACTATTCAGTGGATAATATTGTCATTCAAATTTTTGGATTAAGTAAATAGGAAATGGTGTTAGAAATGGAAATGTCAAAAACCTATCAATACCGCAAGGTCATGAAACCCATGTTGGAGCGCAAACGTCGTGCCCGCATCAACAAGTGCCTGGATGAATTGAAAGACATTATGGTCGAGTGTCTGACCCAGGAGGGTGAACATATAACACGTTTGGAAAAGGCTGATATTTTGGAATTAACCGTGGAGCATATGAAGAAACTTAGAGCCCAGAAGCAATTGAGATTAAATAGTAATCCCGACTCTAAACTGACCATAGCGGAAAGTTTTCGTGCTGGCTACATTCATGCAGCCAATGAGGTGTCCAAAACTCTTGCAACTGTACCTGGAGTAAGTGTCGATTTGGGCACACAACTCATGAGCCATTTGGGCCATCGCCTTAACTATTTGCAAGTTATTGTACCTACCGCAGTAACACCACTGGCGGTAAATCCTACAATCAACCCCCACTTCCCTGCATTGGCACCACAAACTCATTTGGGCTCTACGTCTCTGTGCAGTACACCAGAACCTTCACTCATCACTCCACCACCCTCGGAATGCGGCAGCAGTGATAGCGGTAGTTGCAGTCCAACACCCAGTGAAGCAGCTGCCATGTGGCGTCCTTGGTGATAAAATTCTGACAGCGAAAACCATAAGGTGTCTTAAGAAAGCACTTGTGGTGTGACTTTTGAACTTAAAAAAGAAGGATCAGTGTGATCATTTGAAAATGATCAGGATTCATGCAAATACCAATTCTGTGGTTGCCGGAACTAATGCTGGCGCAAGAAGTCTACAAGCTGCAAAGCTTTGACCCAGCAACTGGATAAGTTGCTTGATACCTGCAAATGTGAAAAAGCGATAATTTTTCAAAACTGGGTACAAAAATTGCTAAATACTTGTTAATATAAAAAAATCTATAATTGAGTAAAAGAATTTATTAATAAAACAATTGAAAGAAACAAGAAAAAAATTTATACGATTTTTAATTGCGAATTAAGGTTTAACATTTCTGGGCAAGACAAAGGAAGAGAAAGAATTTAATTTACATTTTGTCTTGGTTGTAGGTTGAATTTAATATTTACGTCAAATTTAGCGATTGATGGGATATAAAAGAGATTTAATTAGTTTAAAATTATTAAAAAAAAAAGAGTTTTTTAAATTAAAATTACACTGTGCTGTAAGTTAGTGCAAGTTGCACGCAATGACTCAAGGGTTTAGGAATTGAATTATTAACAAACGCCCAAAACGAATAAACAATTAGAATTAATTCCATTACTTTGGCCTTATTCGAAAGATAATTTTATGCCATTTTTATTTGTATGTGATTTCCGGCATATGACAGACCACCTTGACTGACCGATGTTGACCAGAGATTTCACATAGTTAAGAGCTGTTAAATCGTATGGCTTCATTACGTTCAATCAACTGTGACATGTAACGCGGTTTCGTTGAAACCTTGGCTCCTCCACATTCAAGTTTGGTACAAAAAATTAATGATCTTGGCCCTGTAGCGCCACCATTAATTTTAATGTTCTGACTGTTATCGTTTGTATCGATTATGCCGACCGAAAATTGGACGAAAAGCTTGATGCCCTTCTCGAACTGAACCATGGTTTTCGTAAAAAATCTGCACAATTTGCTGGCATTGTTCTGGTATGAGTCACTTCCTAAATATTATGAACATGCTTTCCTAGACTTAACTGATCTAAATTTGTTCAAAACTTTTGAACTCTTTGTTCAAAAACTTTTCACAATTTTTATCTAAATTTAAAATTTTTATTTAAATGTGAATGTGTTTACGGTTAAAATAATGGTTTCTTACTAATTCTTTGAAATTTTTATGTTTTGGGTTCTTTCTTAAAGAATAGTATACACCTATTTCATATTTTCCGTTTTAAACGAATAAAAATAAACGTTTTATTTAATAATTAATTTTTTGGTTTTGTTTATTTTCGGAATAAATTTGCGACCCGAAATCATTATCTTGGACCTCCTTGATCAGTTAGATAGTAAACCTGCCTCGTGTCTTCCTGCACACTTTCATGATGTTGGTTTTTTTCAATTTGGACACCAAATGGTGGAAAGTAGAATTCAGAAGGCTACCGCAACTGCCATAAAGTTTTATCGTTTAGACTTGCATCTCAATCGTGTTTCTTTGTCTGAATAATAAAAAAAAACAGATTGGCAGAAGCTAACAAATGTTTCGAAAACTTTCATATTTAAAAACCCATTAACATTTTTTGTTGTTGTAACGAAGCTGAATTATTATTTTTTTTCTTCTAAAAAAACTTTTTTATATTCCGAAAGAAAACATTTTTAGCAAAGACGCATTTCAAGGAAACAAACCCGTTGATCGGAAGCCTATTTGTACATACAAGCGTCGATCATGGGGAGGCTAAACAGTATTTCGAAAATATCTGTTTTATTAAACCTTTTCGAAAATTCTCATGTTTTGTTGTTTATTAAATAATTTTTAGCTTTATTCGAATTGACGAAAATCCACAACAAGCTGATTTTCATGCTAAACTCCATTCAGGTTCTCTTTAACATCATAATTTATTCAAAGTTATTTACACAAATGTAGGTCAAACAACGCAATTAGGGTCAACACTTGTAACACTTGACAGTGTTTAATTAGACTCTACACATAATATCAGTATTTATGCGAATTACACTGACAAAATACAAATCAGTGAAATTTGAACAGTTGTCGTGGTGACACCCCATGAAACCATCCTGACTATGTATGTATGTATGTTTGCTCATAATTAAGAGATCACTTGCGAGAGCTTTAATAAGATGACAGTTTTGATAGTGTTTATGAATTTACTTGCATACGGGTCATTTGATTAGTAAAATCCATCACAACTTTTATGAAATCTAAGTACGAGTATAACACTTCCTGTTGAATTATTTAAAAAGTGCAGCATACATGTTTTTTAATAAAAATAGAAGAATTATTTTCGTTTCTTTATTAAGAGAAAATATTGAAGACGTCGATCTTTTTTCACAGTCATTTATTTGTGTATTTATAAATCATAAAAGTTTTGTGTAAAAATTTCGGGAAAATCTCGTTTGAATGATGGACAACACATCAAGACAAATTAAAAGGAAATATATTTTCTTGTAAAATCTAATATAATTTATTCATCAGTGATGCAGAAAACTATTTGCAAAAATATAGAAATTGCACGTTTTTACAAACATTTTAAAAACGGCTTGAAAACACGTCAAGTTAAGCAAGAATCAATAATTAAAAAATATTAATCGATTAACTAATCATTTGATTAATCGAACCAAGAAACTATTAATTGCAATTAATCAGCAAAAGTAATCGATTAATCGAATAATTTAGGTAAGGTTGAAAATTGACATAAACAAAATAAAAAATTGTTTGCAGTATTGCAAAACGCAAGCAGTGTTGCAGCGCCTCTGGTAATATGTAGGCGCATTACTTAAAGATAGTATAGCCATTTCATTATTTTACTTCGCCGACGATTAAGTGCGATAGAGTGATATCGGCGAATGAGGTCGCTGAGTTATATACTAGTATCCATAGTATACATAAAAAACTGATTCTATTTATTGCAGTGGCTGGAATGCACATCCAGGCGTCTAAAGCCATCGAATGTTTAATAGTTAATGCGCCAACTTCTTTAGCTATTTGTCCGTAGCTGGTGCATAAAGGTTACGGTAACACTTCTCTCCTTACATGCCATGCGTTAACCACATTTGGTTTTAATTCGAGAACTGGGAGTGTTGAGACAAGCTTATCTTGGATCTTGTAAATGGATTCTTGTATAGTCGACGCTGCCAATATAAATGATTATTCCATATTCGTTAGCAGCCTCCACGCTCATTTTTAATTTTAACTGATTTGCTACCAAATATAAAAGCATTAGTTAGGCCTTTATAGTTAAGGTATTCGTTTCTATTATTTCCGAAATAATCGATTAATCGAAAGAGAAATTTTCATGTAATTAAATCGTTAATTTACACAAAATAATCGATTATGTATCGTTTTTCGATTAATCTCGACATTACTAATGATATGTGATTTACCAGACTGGATATTTGACTAAACATTTTTAATATCTTTTCGCCTCATTTGATCAGTAAATACTGAAAGTATAAATCACGAATTATGCCGGTTTTCATCGAACAAAAATATTTTACTCTGGTAAAAAAAGAAACGCGTGAGAGAAAATATTTTATTGGGTCTTCCAAACTGATCTATCAAACAATTATATAAATTAACAAAGACACGACTTTTTTCATTGTATTAGTGTATAGTATATTGTCGAGCCTTAGAGCACCGTATATATCTTATTAAAATCGTTAAGGTGCTACCAATATTCATGCGAAAAATATACATATATATTCCCTTTAGTATTGCCTTACCCCAAACTATTCCGTTATCGACAAAATAACTCGATTCGAGCGATGAAATCTTGGTAACTGAAATTAAACAGCACACACATGCAAATATGAAAATTGCACTTTAAAGCGTGTTTGTCGCGTTTTTTGCGTTCCTCTTGCAATGGCTAGAGAAGAATTGGAAGTGTTAGCTGTACTCAAGATGTAAAACCTGGAGAACCGCGATTTTATCACTATTTTAGCCGAACGCTGAGTCAGTGACCCAAACCCAACGCGTGTTTCACCGGCACGTCAATGTTTTGCCGCATGCGCCGATTCCAACACATTTTTGAAGTGAATACATAATAAAAAAAATGCAGGACCAACATGTCGCTACGTGGGCGAGCCCCAACCGATCGCCACGCAATGTTAGTTTTTGTAAGATTATCTTAAAGTTCCGAGTGTGCAGAACACATTAACGGTATTCATAGTCAGGTAATTTTTATGCGGGTTGTCGATAGGATAAGCCTAAAATAACCTAAGAAGCAACCCTCAGTTGCTCCGGCCCAAAACCATGAAAACTTGTGGACTCGAACATTGATGTTTCGAATTTCATACAACCAATAGGACAGTATACAAGTTCATCTACATATCTACATGCACATAGATCAATTATCTTAATTACTTAAACATGAAAAGTGTTTAAGTTTGAAATTATTATTAATATGTTGCATGAATTAAGCCACCAATCAAACTTTTGGCCAGATAATGCGGCAACACTAAATAAACCTCATTTGCCGGCAATATATTTTATGGAAATACTGATTATAAACTAGAAATAAGAGGAAAAACCGCTTCCAGCGACGAGCATTTTATACAAAGAAGAGAAGAAAAATGATCCAACAATCCCAGTGGCATGGTGAGCGTGTGCCATCCATTGTCATGTAACAGCATCCCATATTTATAAACATACAGACACCACAATCAACCAAACAAACAAACTTTAATTTACGTTAAACCGGATTTAACAAAAAGCTTCAGTGCAGCATTCATTGCTGGTGGTGTGGCTGGCTCTATGTCTGTCTGGCGGCCAGTCTGCCTATAAGTTTGTTTGTGAATTGTTTAGACTGACACATGCTGATGATTTTATTTTTCCTTTAGTTAGAAGCGGACTGAATACCAGTGAGCAAAAGCCACAATAGCAACAACAATAACAACTATTCATGTGGTTCAAATTTGAATCACAAGACAATATCGTGTGTTCATAATCATTATAATGTTTACCCCATCTTTTTGTAGCGAAACTCTACCTCCATTTTCTACATGTTTCTAACAGTCGATTCTCACACTGTGCAAGACAATCGTTCCTTTTTCTTATTTTTTTTTTGTGCCATTTAATGATTTGTAGTCGCAGCACTTCTGCTAATAGAAGCAGGGGAATAGTGTGGATCAGGTGTAAATAAAGTTAGCAAGGTACAATTTCGGATTTAATCTGGTACTTTTTGAAAGTTCATTTATTCATGTACAATACAGTGTCCGCTTCCCAAGTAGAAGTAGTCGAATTTAGTTTTAAATTGTGGTCTTCAGGCGGAAAACAGTGGTCGAAATAAATATAATATTATTCGATTTGTGATTCCACTATAAATTGAGCGAAACGTACTAAGAGACGTATTTTTATCTAAGAACAGCATTGGCCAAAGAACGTGTCTTTATTGACTTGAACCTTTAAATAATGTCAATCCGATCGGTGTAATGATTAAACCAGGTATTCGAGGCGAAATAATGAAGGCCAGGAAGACCACTGGGAGTGAGGAAACAATGTAACAACTGGAGATAACAATTAAGTTCACCAAGACTCTCGTATATGTAGAAAATCAAAAAGATGTGCAGGTCTCTAAAATAGAGATGCTAAACTTTGAAGCGTTAAAATAACTCTACCTACCCTCAATACCAACCAGCCATTGCGGGGGCTCTGTCTAAGAATTATTCATTTAAAGAAATAAAAAACTGGATTTGCATCTCCCCCCAGAAGAAGATCGGGATTTGAAAGTATAATTTTTATGCTGCCTGAAAGGTGGGAGAGAGTAATGTTAGGAAATCTAATGTTAGGAATCTAAGGTATGGATTCTTAATGTGATTTAACTGCATTTCAACCATACTATGGAATATTTTGAAACCCATTTTCTACACAACTGCGATAATCCTTGATAAGTTCGCACAATACTGCAAATAAGGATCATGCTTACTCTGACAGCTAAAACAACGCCTGGCGTAAAAAGTACTTGTTGTTCAAATAACTAGTTTAGTACAATTTGTAAACCTTGTATAGCCTCCCTGATGTGTGGTGCATAATTGTGCACCGTTGGGATCCCCCTTGCAATTTGGTTCTTCGTCGTTTATTTGATCGCTTAGTCTCATACTAAATCATTTTTTCTTCTCTTTGTTCGATACGAATAATATTATTATCACTCTTTTCGTTGTTTCTTCTGTGAATGTGGGTTTGTTTGAGTAAGTGTGTGTTGTTGTTTTTGCTTTAGCCTGCGTCTGCACGTCAGTTTTATGCTTTTTGTTTTCTGTAACGTTTATGCCGCAACCCAGCAATAATAATAAAACCAACTACAACAAACCAAACCAAACCAAGTTGATACTCGTAGCAACCAACGGTCGTGATCTTGCCGTAAGTAGTCTTGAATCTTGAAATTAAAATTAAAAAAGGGCAGGTGTGTCGATCGTGTGAGAACCACGTTCCAAACCATTTTCTCACGATCGTCGCTTTGATATCATATTAATGTTGTTGCTGTTGTTTTCTTATTACTATACTTATGCTTTCGTACACACATACGTTCATCCACAAATACATTCTACTTATTGTGCTGTGCCAACCAACAACAACGTCAATTTCAATCTTAAAAATGCATTGTTTGTTTGTACGTTTGTTAAATGGATACAACACGTACTCGTACTTTCCTGATTGCTGTGCCAGTGTGTTTGTAACTAGGTAGAGGGAATTTGACTGTCTCGATTTATTGACTGACCTGTCTTAAATTGTATTTCTTTACTTTTTTACGAATGTATGAACGAAGAGGGGGTTGAATTGTTAAGGCATTGAAATATTATAAAAAAGGTTTCCTCAAGACTTTTGTTGAATTTTTGATTTTATTTTATTTATTTTTTTGAGTATGTAGATAAGTATGTGTTTTAATTCATATGTGGCAGTCACATTTCAAAATAAGAATTGTGATTTAAGTTTTGAAATGGATTTATTTTTTATTATTAACTAAACAATCATGTAGTACATGTAAACAAGGTGCTATTTATGATGAGTGATATTGTCGGTAATACATTTGTTAACAAATTTAGGACTGCCTCGATGTCGCTGTATATATATTTGATTTGGTACCAGGATTCGAAGGCTCTGCTTAATTCAAGACTTATCAGTACTGCCAACTTATGTTGATCTAGAGCACCACACCTTACTTCATGCAATATATCTATCTAATGGCAGGGTGCGCGTGCTATGATGCTGTCTAAGTTCAGACTGATATTATAAGGAATTTTTAACTTTAGGAATAGGTACAACAAATGACATTTCCCTCTCTAACGGGTAAAAGAATGTGATCAAAATACTATTAAATACATGCCATGCAAAGATGAGGTAGAATGTGTTTCAAACACTTGAGGGAGGGAGCCCCTCAATTCTGCATTAATGCAGTGAATACATAATTTTCATATACGTCAGCTCAGATGAATAAATATAAACTGCGATCCAAACTACTTCTCCTTTAGTGGGCACTCGTATTTTTATCTCTGCCCAGTCTCTAAATATTATAATTATTACATTGTATTACATTCGGTAATTAAGGCTAAATCACCTTGGGGTCGCATCTATTGTATCCAGAAAATCAACATTTTAGGCCTTTTGGTAATATAAAAATTTTAATCCTTTTAAACAACGATGCTTCTAATCTTTTAATTACTTACGAAGCCATCTACTTTGTTTATAAATGAAGTCAAATGTGAATATGAACGAACGGATTGTGCGATCATACATAATGAGCTCTTTCCTTTTTAATTTATTTTTAACATTTATATGGAATTAACATTGTTTAACTATTATTGTCGTAAGTATTGTATGGGATTTTTCATGTAGAGGTAGATATGGGTGTGTGAGTGTCTTGCTTCCTTTTTACAGTGTCGCGTGTTCGTGTATTACAGTACGCCATATGATTAAAGTTCTTTTATTGTTTGCACTGTAAGGAAGATTGTTGGGATTATTGGGAATTTCATCAAGGCATATGATATTGTTGAATCGAAGTTACAACTCGAATTAACGCTGGCAGGCAGCCTTCTCTACCAAATTGTTTTGCAGGCAATAATACATTAATTGTGCTTATAAGCGGTGTAACTACTTATGTATGTATGTATGTATGTATGTATGTATGTAAGTTATGTTTAGTAACCCTTAATGTTAAATTCAATATTGTTTTAATAATGGGTTAACAACAGCAACGGCAATAACGTTGATTATTTTAGGTGATTTTTATTATGGATCTTGTTATTATAGCTGATGTGAATATGTGTATATGCATGTATATGTATGCATGCATGTATGTATGAATGAGTGCATGAACATAGATTTAGCCCAGAATTTCACTGGTATATAATTTAAGAGCTGAGTTAATGATCGGTATTCTAGTCTAACAGCATACTCGTTATCGTACTCGTTCTATTCGTTATTTAGGTAATTATTTTCGTAGTTTTATTTTAAAATTTTTCCTCTACTCCCTCTCATCTGTTTGTTTGGTATCATTTTACTTGATGTGTTGATACGTTGTCACAAGTGTTTCCTTCAAGGCAAGTGTAATTTAAGATTTAAAACGGGCTGTTTGGTTTGATCGTGGGGCAAAAGCACCAGCCTACGGGTGCATACATGTGATTATTATATCAGGGCAGTTTGGCTGTCGTAAAGTATAGAATTACTAGATGTTTCAATTGTTTTAAAATGTAAAAATAAAACTAAAAATATTTTTTCTTTTATTTATATTTTTCGTAAAATTCGAAGAAATTTGTAAGTAAATTATTATACAATACATATATTTAAAATTTAACTTTAGGCCTTTAAGAAAATTGTTAATTATTATTTCTTTCAAATATTAATTATATAAATATTTAGTACCAATGTGAGTAGCTGTAAACTTGTTAAGTGGCCACGTAAAAATTAATTACGGATAAAATGCGATCTAGAGGGGGAGGGACGAGCTTAAGGTGAATTTTTTTTTTTGAATTTTTTGCTTAGAGGTCCGAAACTATAACTTTTAACAAAACTTGCTTCATATATAAAAGTTAAAGCTGATACGATTTTTCCTTTTTACGCAAGACCGAACAGCCAAGAAAACTAAAACAAATTTTTCTTTTTAAATTTCTTAGCCTTATAACTCTAAATTGGTTGATGTTACGAAAAAAATTGGCGTAGGGGCTTTTTTGCTTTTTTTTGGCAGCTTTAACTTTTATATGTAACACATATGATGATAATAAAGAATTTAAAACTTCGTTCTAACTCAAGAGAAAGGCAAAAGACATTAAAACATGAAATTCCAAAATTTTATCATATTCCATTTGTCCTGATTACTGGGTTAAATAGACGAGTGATGTTTACCAGTTGGCACTAACTTAGTAGAAGGACACAAAGCGTGTTGTAAAGAAAATGCATTCCATTCTGCTCGTCTCTAATAAAAATTTAAAACGTTATTATGTAAAATGCAAATTTTCTTTCTTATCGAAAAGAATAAAAAACGAAATTAAGCCTGGCAGTTATAAAATGACTTTATTTAATAATTCTAGTTCAATAAATTTACGTCAAACAATAGCAACAGTGACCATGAACGACAAAATATAATTGTAATTTCTGGATTTTTATATTTTTTCGTTGAAATACATAATTATTCGCGTCTGTTTTTTTTTTCTTTTGGCACAAATAAAAATTCATTGGTGATTTAATTGAATGTAGTTTACCTTTTCCAAGCTAGGAATTTGCAAAAAATAATTATTTTTGAAAAAAAAATTAAAATCAACAAATAATGTTTTTTTTCAACAAAAAATTTTTAAATCAAGAAATAATAATTATTTCTTCCAAAAAATATTTACAATATCAGAAAATAATTGTTATTTTTTTTATTAAATATTACAACACAATGGAAAATTATATTCCAACTTAAATGACGGAGCTTAGTAACGAAGACCTTCACTCGCTGTAGTGAAACAGACCATTCTCTTTGGTTCGAACCCACGGCTCCAGGCATTCTCAAAAAATGACAATTATTTCTGCCAAATAATATAAAAATTAAATATTTTAAAAGCATAGGACAAAAATCTAGTTTAAAACGCTGGAAATGGTGTGCTTGACATTGTTCTCTGATAATTTTTTGTGTCTACTTTTTTCCTTTGAAAGTTATAGTTTCAGACTTATTACTATCTAGCTCGCCCTCCTATCACCCATAATCTTCATTTTCTTCAAATATATGTACCAAGGACCAACCTTATCAATGATCAATACCCCGGTAATTATTTGCTTCGATTGGCTTTTTTTATGTCATATTTGATCGATGAGCTAATAATTGGGCTAATAATTTTGTTAAATATTGTTTCCTGAAATTTCTATAGGGAATGCAGGGTCGCAATTAATTGTGTTGCCTGAACTTCAATTTATTTTGATTTCAATTCACTTCACTTTTAATAATCCGACTTAAAGTGAATTTTAACCTAAAATTAATTATTATTTTGATAAGAACTTCTAGTTTTCTAATGGACTCTTAAGGATACGTGTATAAATCTTGACAAAGATGTTCGTGCGATGGATTTAAATTATTGATTAAGACTGGAAAAATGTACGCACATACATATGTATGTACGTACATATGTATGTAACTATCCGTATGTATGGACGTAAGTATACGATATTCCTTTAGAATGAAATAAAGAAATAAAAACCATCATCAAATCTTCAATTTATTTTAATAATTTTTGTCACAAAAGGGACGGACTGACCCACAGTCATACGATCGATGAACAGTTTAACAAAAAAGAAAATCAAAACAGACACGCACACGTACGTGTTTATCTCAAAAGACAAAGGGTGGCCTGGTCGTTCAAGATTTTGGTGGTTGGTGTTACAATTACTCACTTACGCTTACAGACAGGGTTTTTTGGAATAGAAGAATGTCCAACAGGCATTTCATTTTAAGGCTAAACTGACAGTAAGACAACACCACAATATACTGATTAGATACGCTGCTGGCTGATCTTATCTTTTATAGTTTCTTCTTTGTTTTTGTAATCTTCTTTGTTTGCTTTAAATTTTAGTTTAATTTTTTTATTTATCTACCGGTTTTATTTTAAAAAATTGTGGTACATTTTTCTTTAATTTTTAATTATTCTTATTGTGTTTTCTTTGTTTTCCCCCTCTCTCTTTTTGGGTAAGAAGCTGATTCTCTGTTTATAATTATGGCATGACATTGTGGAAAATAATGTAAAGAAAACAGAAGACCGTATGTGTGTGTGTATGTGTGAGTGTGTACGAAGATATCCCTTGAATTTTCTTTTAGGACTATTGTCTGAACACGTGTGCCTTTATTGAAATTTTCAGTTTGATCTTTTTTTTAAAGCAAAGACCTTCCAATAATAGAAGATTGAAATCAGGGGTATTTTTTATTAATCACTCTGAAAATTGGTTTATTTTCCTTTTTTTAATGTGAGATAAAGAATTGATAAACCCAAAGGAAAATGTGTAAAAGTCATGATCATGATTGGTGAATAAAAAATTCAACAGGAAGTCCCTTTTGGAGGATTTTAGATAACAACAACTACAAGAACAAGAATAAAAGTCTGTCTTTTAAATTTTTTAAATTTAATTGTTTTCTAAGAAGTTTGATTCTTAAAAATAATTTAACAATTGTTTACTTAGACTATCACATACAAAATTTAAATTATTAAATTAATTTGTTAAAGCTTTTTTCTATAATCAATTAAAAGTAAATATAAATATAAAGGCCATTGTTGCAGCCAAACTGGAAGACATTTTGAACTAGAGGGTGCTGTGTGAGGCTGTGTTAACTTTGCATTTTTAAGTTACCAAGGACGCCAAACATTTTCTTCAACCTCAGCTTTTGCATCCATACTGGTGACATCGATGGGGGAAGATGGGCAGGTGGTTAACAGTTGAGCTGTGCTATGTTTTTCACTGCCAATGCTGGAATTGGGGCTGTTAGAGTAGCTGCTTACAGGTGAAATGGGCACAGAGAATTGACTTCTAAGATTGGCTGCACCAACTTGCACAGTCAAAGGGCTGGTAAGGGGTAGAGTTGGTTTGATCTGAGGCTGTAACTGGTTGAGTCTTTGACCCAAATGTGTCATAAGCTGAGTGCCCAAAGAAACATTAACATCTGGTAATTCCGACAGAGATTTGGAAACTTCATTAACAGCATGTATATAACCGGAACGGAAACCTTCAGCCTGATTCATGGTGGTGCGGCCATTCGAACTGCTCAATTTCCGTTGTTGTTTCATTTTTTGCAAATGCGTCACGGTCAACTCTAAGATGTCGGCTTTTTCCAGACGTGTCACATGTTCACCTTCGGACTCTAAAGTGGCCACCATTAAATCTTTTAACTCATCCAGGCATTTATTAATGCGAGCACGACGTTTGCGTTCCAACATGGGTTTCATGACTTTGCGATATTGATATGTTTTCGACATTTCCGACAGTTGTACAGACATTTTGTGAGTTTCTTTCTTTTTCCTCTAAAGCAACAAGTTTGTATTTGAAAATTCTACTCGTATAACTGATGTGCGCACTTCAAAGGCGAAGGACGTAATGAACGTAGAGAACACACTCTCTTCACCTTTTATACTTAACCAAAGAGTTCTCAGCTAAGAAAAACTCTTTAAACAACAACCAACCCCCATGAAATGTTAAGGAATTTTTTATTTAAAAAAAATCTCTTTCGTTTTCTCTTTTCTCTAAAGGAACGTGTGAGTCATGTTGTCATTTGAAATGCCTTTATACTCGTGTGAAGGCGAAACAACCCTTATTTCCACATACATAAATTCAAGTCTCAAGTTATTTCTTATTGAACATTCTTATAGTTCTTGTAGTTGCACCCTTGTGTGCACGATTATATTATGAATGTTGTTTTTGTTTCACCTTTAAGGAAGGAAATTAATGCTGGGGCATGCAAAAGGACCTTTTTGCTGCACATTCTCAACCGTGGGAAACACTTTCGTTGGTAGCTTCTCACGCGAGTCTCATACAGCCAACATTTACAGCTCACCTGGCCACGAGACTGTTTGTTTGTTATGTTTTTGTCATGAAAAGGAATTGTTTTCTTTGGGAACTTTTTTCCCACACTGCTTGGCAAATATGTACCGATAAGAGTTCAGCAATCTCGGTTCTTAGGTCTTAGACAGCTGTTGTGTTTCTTTTAATTTTTCGTATTTGATTTCCTTGCATGTTCCTTCTTACAGAAATCTAATTGCTGTTTCCTGCTTATTTTACTTACAATATTTCAAGGCAGTTTGGCGTTCCTTAACACAACCATGGGGTTGATGCCATTTACATGAAGCATTCTTTCATTGTACCCAGGCATTTATACCTTTAAGATTTTTGTTGCCGTTATCGTTTAGTCCTTCTTGTGCACTTGTTTCTCTTTTGGATTTAATGTTCAACTTACGTGGCGTGGCTTAACTCGTGTTTTGCATACGTCTACCCAACATTGGGCCGTTAGGGGAAATTGTTTTTTCTTCGTATGTGAAAATTTTTAATATGCGTTGCAACTTCGCTGTTGTGGGTCATTGTTTTAAGGCACTCGCATTGGGTGCGTTAAGATCATCTCGTGCTTTAAGCGTGTACGTCTTGTTGGGATGGGTCATAACATATTTTTTTAAATCTTAATAAAATGTAATTTTTATTTCGGAGCATCGTTGGCTGGTTGCAAGACTCGTGCTTTAAGTGTGCACTTCTTGCTTTGATAATCGATTCTAGCCCATACATGTATGTACATGTGATTGGTCCTACTCACAAATGTTAATGGCGTGATTTCTGTAGTAAGTTTTACAGAGATATCACTTCTTTGTAAAGTACAACTAAGTTAGAATTTATTTTTTTATAAAATAAAGCTGTAGGACAATGTTGGATTGAAGATAGATTAAAACATGTCTGGCTAAATTGAAAGTAATATATGGTGATGAAATAAAGGTGCGCGGTCTGTATAGAACGGGATAAAGGGGCCACCATAAACACGGAAGGGGCAAGTGGTGACAAATGGAAGGGAGTGCGACTGGAGAAGACATCTGACGTCCTCTGAGAAAGGTGTGCTTGCGTTTAGATGATAACAATTTGGTGCAAATGCACTTGCGAAAGTGCTTTTTTTATAAAATTCAACAGAAATTTTGTGTATTATGTTGTCGTTCATAAAAGCACTGAACTTCATAAAGAAATAATTGAAAAAGTTATGAATAAAATAGTGCAGAAGTAAGAAACTTGAAGCTTAACAAATAAACCTACATTACACTCCTCTGCAATGATCATGTGTGTGTGTGTGTGTGTGTGTTTTTTTATTTAATTGTTTTTTCGTATTGCAAAATATATTTTTTCTAATTCGCCATTCACTCTACGTGGGGGCCACTAATGTACTTCCTTCAGTTTGTAAAGAGGAAGACTCATTCAAATTATGAATATAATTTAATAAGTTTGTGTGGTCTATCAGCTTTTTTGTGGGCAGCGAATGATAAAATATCCCCGCCATGATTCCCGGTTTATCGGGCAGCGTTTAAAGTTATTGCATTTCCGATACATGTTCCGTTACCTAAGGGCCATCCATTGTGGTTAGCTGGAAACAAAATGCGACTATTAAGTGGCTGCTTTTATAATATTCAACAGATGACCTCTGTATTGGGTCAATACCACAGCTGTAAGCCAGCTTAATATTAGAATTAATATTAATTTCACTGGTCTCCAATGAAATTCTCCTTTAAATGAAAATTTGTGAATTTTAAAAGAGCGAAATTTTGTTCCTTACTTTTCTGAATAAGTTCGAATCTGTTAAGCATATATAAAATATTAATATTATGCCGCATATTTCGCTGTTTTTTTTTTTTTTATAGAAATCGGACCAAGCGTTCTAGAATTATGGTGAAATGATTATATTCACCACACCCATTGAAAATGTCTGTATGTAATAATAAAACTGAAAGCAGATTTTGATTAAGCACGTGCAACGCTGCTTATATTAATTTTATTTTAATTTAAGGGAGAACAGAAGGCTTAGAAGGGAATCCCCGAATAGTCGTTACCGAGAAATAAAAATCCAATTGAACTTATGCCAGAAAACCTGATGTAGTAAACTGAGGCAATAACATACGTCCGCTATCGAGGTTTATTTAAAAAACCCGGGTAATATTCTGTAGAAAGCTGTAAGGCACTTAAAATGTCCTATTGTCTACGAATCCCCACGAAGACTGGAGAATTTCAATTATAAGTGACACTGTAAATGATCCCATGAAATTTCGGCTATCATTATTAAAATCGACCATTAAGAACCTAGATATGAGAATATCACCCGTATCTGCTGTGAGAATTTTATTCATGTTGCGCGTTGGAAATTTTTATTAGAACGACAAGTGTGGAGGTTTTTATAAAAATTTTAAAATTAATTTATTTCAGAGCACCAAGCTTTAAAAATCTCTCACATCTACTTTTATTTCTGTCCCACCGTTAGATGAGCAACAATCCATATGAGACACTGCCAAAAACAGCGATATTTTTGAGAAGCTGTCTTGTAAAAACACAGTGTATTTTATTTCTTTTAGGGAGCACGGACTACTTCACATCAAGGCCACCCTAGAGTTTATGAGTTTATACGACTTAAATCAGAAACAGAATACCAGCCAGCAAAGCTTAAATGTCCGTGATAAACATAACTCTACAAATGAAATATTTTTGGCTCAACTCCGCGACATCTGAAAATATGCATCAATATGAATAATTTGTATATCAACAATCTACAAAATAGCCAAGAGGTAGGTAGGTAGCGAGGTAAGTGCTTTTTGTGGTTACTTAATATCGCAATTTATTTAAAATTTACACACACAAAAATCAACAAGATCAACTGTTTTTGTAATAGAATTTATTTCCTGATGATGCTACGCAAAGGCGTAGCGAAAATTGAAATTAATAAATAAAATTATTTATTTAGAAGAATTTTATTAAAAGACCCAGTGCTTGAGAATTATTTATTTAAAATAATAACATCAATATTTAAATATTTTTATTTAATTCAATCAAATATCATAAATGGAAGATCATTGTGAAACTTAATCAAGTGCTTAGACATTTAAATGAAAAACTTTATGCAATTATAAAGATCTTTAAAGCTATTGAGACAAAACTCGGCATGTGTTGACTTAAAACTATCACAAAATATCACAAACGGAAACAATAATTAAAAATAAATGTTAAAACTACAATAAAATAAATTGTACATGAATATTTGAAACTGGAAGTTGAGTTATCTTAACCACTAATAAAGCTCGTTTTTAAATATAATTTGTATCTTGGATTTCCTGCATAATTAAAGCTCAGAGTATTGTTAGTCTTGATTCCTACCAAGGACGCCACACATCTTCGCTATTTAAGTGCAAATGATTTTCGTTTTGTCTCCTCTTCAAGGGTTGCGGGTTATTATTTGCCGGCAACGATTGCGGCTTAAAGTCCTTTAGTTGGTAGCCCAAATGTTTCATTAGTTTAGTACCAAAGTCTACATCTAAGCCGGGTACAGTAGAAAATACTTTGGAAACTTCGTAAGCTGCTTGGGTGTAGCCTTCACGAAATTTCTCTACATTTAAAGGAGGTTTCATTAGATCATTTGCTGAAGGTTTTTGTTGAGTAGCTTCTGTGCCTTTGTGATTTCTCAAATAACTAACAGTCATTTCGAGAATATCGGCCTTTTCGAGTTTGTTGACATGTTCTCCCTGCTCCTCCATGGTATCCACTATTAACTCCTTCAGCTCCTCCAAATAGAGATTCATGCGGGCTCTTCGCTTTCTTTCCAACAACGGTTTCGTTACTTTGCGATAATGTTGGGTTTTCGTCATAAATTTTTGACCATCAACCGCCATTTTAATAAATGATTTAGATTTATTAATAATGACTTTTCGTTAATAATGAAGAGCTAAGTTTATAAATGCTGGTGCTCACTTCTTTGCTGTACGGTAGCTTGATTATAAATGATGTTGCCCGTAAGCTAAACGATCCTTTTTGTAGATCAACTTGATGTTGGCCGTGTTGTTGGTATAAAAAATCACTCACAATATTGTATATCACAGAAATATAGTCATTGCACATGATTTGTTCACTTCGTTTCTGTGTGCAAATCTGTGTTTTAGTTGCCAACAGCAGGTACTTTCCACCCTTAAAATGTTTAACCTGTGTTTTAGTCGAATGTACTTCTGCATACTCTCACTCTCTGTGATTTATTTTATATTGCAGCTCTTGGCTCTTGCTTTGATTATCAAGCTAAAATAAAGTACACTGAGACAAATTTATCTTTTCCTTATGCAATATTTTACTGGGTGTTCATTTCCTTCAGCTTCGTGTTTTGCCAAATTCTAGGGGGTTTCTTTGAGTTTTAAATTTAAAGTATCTTAATAAGATATCAGGAAATCTTAATGATATCATAATTTCTTGGCTTCAAGCTCTCGTGTGGAATCCTTTCCTCAAATGTACTCCAACAACATATGTTGATATAAAAGACGGAGATGCTGTAGTTCTGTCAAGTGATGTTAAGTGCTAACTAACATGCATGTGCTGTGATCTTAGAGAAGAACTTTCCCCACTTATCGCTGAGGAAAAGAGGTGTTCTTTAACTTAATCGTTGCTATATAGGCTTTGATGCCATTTTAAGACATCTGGAAATACAGGGTGTTTACCGGGAATCGCATGTTTTTGTAATGAATAGTACACGACAAGTGTTAGCTACACTCAAGATGTGGGACATTGAGCACCGCGTTTTCGTTTTTATCCAAGATTGTCATCATTCGATGACAAAGTTGTAAACGATGTCTGTAATCACCAAAGTTGAATTGTAGGCGTACCGCAAGCTTATACAGATAGAACTTGAGGCCTTTAATCAAAGTGTTTACCGTAGATTCAGAAGTCCTCAGGTTTACGGCTGGCTTCCTTAGCGAACGGTTAACATTCTCAGGCATACGTTCGATTTTTGCTAACCCATTATGCACTTACCTCAAAATTGTGTTACTATCCGGAATCAGCCCACGTGGCGGAACATTGAAAAACCGGCGAGAGACTAGTTGGGTTTGAGTCACGGAGTCAACATTACCGTAAAACCTTCTCCTACCAAAGTGCTCAAGGTCCCACATCTTAAGTGGGAACTGAGGCTTCCAACCCAAATCTATAAAGTAAGACCTTCCCATCTGTAATTCCCCCACTACTTACTGTGTACTACGAAACACAAAAACGCTAAATACCGCGTGTAACATATTATGCAGCCTAATTATGAACAAAAGTTTTTAGGGCAATTTATCCTTTTTCCCGTTTCTTCTATTATGAATTAATATTTCCGTATGATTTTTTACGCTTTACTCTTTCCTCATATTCTCAACACTCTTTATAGAGCCAAAAATTACCCTGTATATTCCTGGGTTGTTAGTATAAAGTATTTTTCCCGGGAACAAATGATGGAGATTGGGCTGATAGTATTTTAAACCGATACGACCTTCGGTTGTAACGTTGTCTTAGAAAAGTTCAGTACTAATGTACTCGATCAAGTACTTTTTTATGTATTTAACATAATTGCAAACTGATTATTTACGATATCCAGTTTTTTATGGAATTTTTGAATTTGACAAACGACGAGTGATCATATAGATAATTCCAAATTTAGTTATACTTAGAAGGTACAATACTCGCGTAGGACGACAAATAGTCTCATAGGAGTTTTGCGATTTATCTCTTTATAATGCAGGGCAGTATAAACAGCAAAACACTTTAGAGTGCCTTCGAGTGCCGAAATTTCATAACCGGAGCCTTCAAAATTGTCAATATGACAAAATGTAATTTAATATGCCGCAACAAGCTAAAATACTACCTTTTTAGTTCCTCATATTATCCATTTGGTTCAACGTCATCGTAACTCATAATTGCATATTGTTAATTTTTATTTGACGTCAGATATCAAGACCTTCAGCCAAACAATTTTCTTTCACTGTAATTATGGCTCTCATGTAAAAACAACCATGAAGTATGACCCTATTCTCGTGCTCACTTGAATTAAAAGAAGTTTACAAAAAAGTCTCGTGTTTAGCTGCATGTCTTCTGTTTCCGAGCAGGGTTGCCAAATTTATTTCGAGTCGTATTCATAATTTGGAATTGTTCATCCCCTAAATTCCCTAAAAACCCGTGAGACTAATTAATTTTCTTTTGTCATAAATGCAACTGCAAATTGTGTATTCGTGCAGTTTTATTTGAAATAATAAAGTGCAATTGATATTATAATAAAATCACAAGAATCTGAAAAGTAAATGAAAGCGAGACATAATAAAATGTTTAATAGAAATCCGCAAAAAATAGTCGGCTTACTTTTTAACTTATGTAAGCATCATCAGCAGCGTGCAAATAGGTCTGCGAATTTTGATAGCCTTGGCTGTCAAGTTATATTTGATTTTCTATTCGTGAAGAGCGTCGAAGTTATGAAATGCATAGAATGCGCTAGTGCGAAAACGCACTGTGTAGACTTAATTTAATACCTAACAAATCGCTTAATCTGGCAACAGTGTTTTGAAGGAGTAATTCTTACAATGATCGCATTCTATGCATGCCAACTCAAACATACACACATGAATCGTGTGTTCTTTGTATGATTACTTGTATGTCCGCTCAACCGCTTGTTTGGCTGGCTGCATGTCTACTTCTCTTTGTAACGTTTTGTGTGAGACCGACGCGTCGGTCTTACTTCCTCCCCAGCAGCATTAACTTAAACTACATATGAGTATAAGTATGTACATATGTACAGACGAATATATGATTACTGCTTATGAAACACGCATGTTGTACGTACGTTAAACACAAACTATAATAAAAATTTGAAAGGAACGAACGAGCGCATGGATGAATGAAGCCAACGAGCACAATGTGAATTAAGGAATGAGTACGAAAGAGATGGTTTGGGATCTGAGAATGATCAAAAGACATCAGTTAGAGTGTATATTTTCAAAAAGGAAATCACTTGTCGCATATCGTGAGAAAGTATTCACCCTAAATTCCCACACTCGTTTTACAAAACAGATTTCTTCTTTCTTTCGGTTTAATGCTAGAAAATCACCTGCTTCTCTTAATAATTCTTACTACGTTTTGTTTGCCTAGACAATAAGCTTATGGAGGGTTTTGAGTACGAAATGTTTTCGATGACGTTCTGTTATTTTCAATACCAATAATAAATATTTGCATGGGAGTTGGGTCTGTTTTTTTTATATACAAAGGGACGATCTTTTAGTTTTAGGGTGCAGAGATTGGAATAAATTTAATGCTCTGAGAGACTCATCTTTGTTGTTCTATTTAAAACAAGTACATAGTTACAGAGTGAGTAATGGCTTTTCATTCAACAAACAATTTCTGATTAGCTTAAACATCTACTTGGACTTAAGCTAAGATCGCACTAGCAGCGCAAATAGCACAATCTGTGCAAGTCGATCAGGACAAAAACGCGCGATTTCTTAGATACCCTCATACAACAACAGAGCAAAAATATTTGTTTATTTTTAATAATACATTTATTAAAATTAAATGGGTTTCAGCGAAAACTAATGACTCGCAAACAGTGCTATGCGTAAATGTCCCAGCTGATTGTCGACTTTGCTCGGCGCACAAGTGGCCGATAAAAGATATTTTTTTCGCCACAACCTCCTCGATATCAGATATCAAGGCAATGTTAGTATAACTTAAAGGTAATTTTAATGCAGATTTTCAGTTCAGATGCAGTTTTTTTACTCAGCCAAATAGAAAAACCATTCTCAGGTTGTGCTACTTCCTTTCTATTGGGGATAACGGTATATCTCGAAAATCAAAATCAAGTTACAAACAACATGAAGTGTAGGTTTGAATCCAGCTCACCAAATAACCTTAGAAGCAACTTTTAGTAGCTCTAATCCAAAACCGTGTATATTTGCGGGGTCAGCGCGATTTTACACACAAAAATCATGTGCTTTTACACTATCAATACAAAGATATGCCACCAAAATCGATACATTGCGTCTTATAGTAGGGCCTTAGCTTTAGACAAAATCTTAAATATCCATACAAAATGAGCTTTATATTCGTATACTTTACTTTAAAGCAGTTAAGTAACAGTTAACTCCTGTTTTGGGAGGAATATAATTATCCTGATTACTTAGGGGCAGCAAAGTGACATTTGACTGTTTCAAGGATTTTAAGATTTGATGGATTGGAAAAAAGAAATTGATAATAAAAAAATTTAATAGAAATATTGCGGCAATTGGCTCGTGTCTTGAAGTGTTAAAAACCAATAAAACGGCTACCGTGTAGTTGGTCAACGACGGTAGGAGAAAGAATTCAATGTTGACAAATAAAATATTTACAAATAAAAGTCTAGAAGAAAATATCATAAATTTTGTAGTTATCTTAGGGACAATTTAAATTTAATTTGCCGTATTAGAGGAAGTTAATTAACAATTCATTCTTGTCCAAGAAAGCAATTCAAATTTTCCACTCACACATTCTCATGACTCCGGTTTTTGAGAACAGACCTTAACTTTTAGCACTTCAGTTGGGTCATTCCATAGCCTCTTAAATACGCTACACACCCTAATAGCCCATAAGGATAACAAGGCAATTTTCGTTTTTATGTTTTATTTAAATTTTTACTAAAATGTTTTATGCTAACAAACGCAATAAAGTTTTCTTTTCATAAAACTATTGCATGTAAATCAATGGTAGAACATTTATCGTTACATACACTCAGATACAATAGTTTGCTTTTTAACATTTTTTTTTCTAATTTTTTATTTTTTCCTTTAATAATTTTGATTTTTTGATTGTTTTGCGTATAACATTTGTTTGCTTAAAAATAAATAAATATAAGTATATACTACATTACACACACTCGTAGTGGATTCGTTTGTTAGTGGTTCTTTTAATTTTATAATCAAAAAATATATTAGTTTGTTTTTCTTCTCTTTGCAATACATTTTAACTATTTTCAGGTTTATTTTCAGCTTTGACTAAAGTAATATACACTCGTAACATACAATATACAATTAAATAGATTTATATAAGGAATTAAGAACAATTTAAATGAACTTAAATTAAAAAAATTATAAAATTTCAAGCCCTTTAGAGGTCACAATTTCTTCGGTATTGAGATGGCAAAAACCTGCTAAAAATCGAATTGTGTTTGTTAAAAAATTCGACAACAGAAATAACTGTTGGCAGTATTTGCCAGCGGTGCAACTATGCTATATATTTTGGACACAAAAACTGAGTTTTTTAAACGCAAAATAAACTTTACTGCCCTGCCCAACATTAGGCATGAATATTATTTAAAAAAAAAAACTATTTTGAACAACATACGTACAGTGGAGCTTTTATAACTAAGGGAATTTATGGTGATCTTGTTTACTTAGTTATTTTTTTTTAACATTGCAAGCGACATAAAGTATGGACTGGCTTACACACAGAACCACAAACAACGATTATTATTCAATTTTCTAAAAAAAAAGCCAACCGAAAGAGAAATGATGCATGACAAACGGAGTACAATAGCATAATCCTTGCTCAAGGGCTACATAGAAAGCATATTTTCCGCGTTGAAGCTCATATTAACCGAATTAAACTTTTACTTTTTGAGCTAAGAAGAGATGCTTTTTATATAAAATTACAAATGAAGAAAACGATTTAGGAGTACAGGCAGATCTTTATCTCTTTTCAATCTCCTTTCTCTTATATTTTCCCTGTTAAACTTGCTTTTTAAAACCCAATAAGTAGCTTTTGTATAGCAAATTTTTAAAAGGCTAATTTAAAATTGTTTTTGATCTAGTCATGCTAGATTTGCAAGGTTAACAATGATAGTTAAGAATCAAGGCTGAATTCCATTGACACTGATATACACTATGGAGCAAAAATGAACACGAAAAAGTCACGATTATGAATTCTACAATATGTTCATACTTTTATTTGGAATTAAACAATACATTCAGTGGACAGTAATTGGTAGTTTTTTTACAACTGCCGCCATACAATTTTAAATGCATCTGACTAGATTTCGAATTGTCTCAACAAGTATATCAGCCCAAATATCCTGCACTCTTCTTCAAAGAAATTTAATGCTTTTTGGGGATATTTTGTATCTTCCCAGTCGTCGTTTCATAATCAGCCATACATTTTTAATTGGTTTAAGATTTGGGCTTTAGGCTGGTCAGATTATTATAGTAAATGTTTCTTTTTCGCGCCAGTTTTGTACAAGTTTGGAGGAGTGACTTGGATTGTTATCGTGTTGGAAAGTAATATGTTGTTTAAAACACTCTATTTGGTCACAGAAACTGGTACATTTTTTAAAAGACGTTTATTAATGACATCTTCACTTATACTAACGAACCAACTCCAGTTTCGAGAAACAACCTCTACCTCGATCACTTGATCCTGCTGTATTTATTGCTTTTACTGTATTGGACCAGAAATTGTTATTACCATATGAATTTAAATTAGTAATTTTTTATTCGTCTGGCTACAGGACGTGTTTCCAATCATTGATGGTCCAGTGTTGATGACATAGTGCAAACGCTTGAAGAGATTTTTAGATTTTTTAGTTTTCCTTCTTTAGTTTTATGAAGTAAAGCAAAGAGCTGAGATGCTGGCTTTAAATTAGGAATCGTGCTGTGCCTTGATGCAATACTACTTGTCATCTTGGGATGACTGTTTTTGCCATGTTGGCGGACTGTATTTTTATTTTCTATAATTTTTATTACTTGAGATTGTGAAATATTTAGTTCTTTTGAAACTTCTTGTGTAGATTTGCCAATTTGAAGCTCTTTTTTAAATTTCTTTTCTTTTGCGACTCCACACAGCACTAGAATTAAAACATAACGCACTGTAAATCAAAGCGAACAGGTCGTAGATTAGCTACTGTCATCAGCTCAATCGACGATCACTCTGGAAAACCTCGCTATACTTTTTCCATAATACATTTTGTTTGTTCAAATTGAAAAATTTTAATAAGTGCTAACGTGAAGATTAATAGCTTACTGCAATTAAATTTAATTAATTTTTGCTACACCTGTTTTAATTGTAGTTCGTTGACAGATTTGTGTTCCGAACCCAATGGCGATGATTATTAACGAAATGGTTTGTAACACGTTAAAACCGAGTAACCCGATTTTTCACTCTCTACTTTTGTTCCATAGTGTATGTTTGATTTTTCAAAATTCTGGATGCAACAATACATTTCTTAAAAAATCCTAAAAATTGCTAACGAGTATTTTTTAAACATTATTACACCAGCAATACTGCTAATACTGTCTTGAATACAACCTATAGCTACAGGCTGTTCTTAAATCTGCATAAAGAGCAGTTGTCAATTAGATTTTTGCACAATTTGGCTCTACTTCGGTAATAAATACATACTTATGTACAATAATGGCACATGAAAATACTTGCAAAATGATGAAAAAACAGTAAGAAATAATTTTATTTCTTATAAATTATTAATAAATTTTATATAATTAATAACAAATTTGTTTAAAAAAAATAGTTTTAAAGAAGCATTCAAAAGATTGCTAGTTTTTGCAAATTCACAAAATATAAACCAACATGGTATGATGGCATATATTAAATGTCCCTGGCATTTCGAAACTATTTATCATAGTTTTGACATTTTTTGTGGTTAGCTAGCAGTTGGTATTTTTTTTTCTTAATTTTGAAATTTGATACTCGAACTTAACTTCGAAAGCAGAAATGGTTCGTTCGGTTTAGACAACACTAACTAAGCAAATATTCGGTTTTGAGAAATTGCTCATTTTAAAATCGATTCTTTATAGGACAGAAATATAAATAAATAATACTATATACATATAATAAGTTAAGAGCATGATCGTCTCAATGTCACTAAAATTATACGTTTTTCAGATTTTACATTAAAAAAAATACTTAAAACAAAAGCCTAAACATACATTTTCCATTGTAATTTTATGCGACACATTAAAGGGGTACAGGAATCAAGGTGACTATCTGATGATAATTTAAATATATGTATTTAAGTCTTCGATCTAAAACTACCAATCAAAGCAAATATAATGTCCATTGTCGATGATCACTTTCGTTTCTGTACCCCCTCATTTTTATTTTTTTAAATAACAGTTTATACAAATCAAGTCGATTAGTTTATTAGTTTTTAAGGTTTGCTAAATTCTCGTTGATATTCAGGAACCCCTCACAGAATTTTTATAACTTTTATCTTAATAACATATTATTTGTATACAATAATTAAGGAAAAATATCTGCTTAAAAACTTTACATAAAATTTATGTTAGGCAAAAACAAAAACTTCTTGAGATTTTTCAAAAATCATAGAAGTGGTGAGAGAGCCATCAACTGTGATTCCATTTTGTTTCAATCTTCATTTTTCTTAACCAACGCATTTTGACGTATTTTTAATATTTGCTCGTTGTTTTTACGATTTTCTTTTAATTTATAAAAAAAAAAACCAACAAAATTAAGTATAAAAATATTTTCTCCTTATAAAAATGAAATCAAAAACACTTTTTAAATAAATTAAAAAATCTCCAAAAATTGGAGAACATAGTACGTCTAGTGCGTGGATTTGTCGATATTCATGCAGCTGTGAAAGAAAAACGATAAGAAAGAAAAAGAATAGAAAAGATTTTCAGGAGCGGGAGAGTTATTTTAAATAAATTTAAGAAATAAAATTTAAATTACCCAATAAACCAACTAACGATATAACTGCGAAAGCGCTTAAAGCCTTATGCCCCCTTCAAAATATCACGATACAAACACACACACACATGTACAAGTATGTAAACAGTTTTCGAGTACTTGATGATTTGTAACAATTTATCCAAGCGATATTTATTTATTCATTTACATATTTATATTATATAAATAAAAATTTAATACTTGAGCTTTATGCATTGGCTGCCAAGGGCATCCGGTATGACTATTTAATTTAACTGGGTTACATTCGCTTACTTTGAAAAACTTGTGACAAGAGAGCAGCAAGTTCGATAATAGAGAAATTTAATTGGAGAAATTCTATGCCGTCAAAACTAGAGAGACGAGCATATGTTTACTAAATAAATGATTGTTTATATTGAAATGTAAACAAAGAAAAGGATTGTATTAGATTCAAAAAATTAATTATTAATTAAAAAACGCAACTTTTTGGCAATTTAAATGCAAACGTTTGCATTTATAAGTATTTACGAAAAATGGAGGGAAATAAATCAAAAGTATTTGTTGGCAATTTATCGGTATTTTTGCGTTTGAATCATAATCACCAAATATAAATTAAATATAAGAATGAACTGCAAAACTAACCCGATCATTTTCGTTTTCTTTGTTGTCAATTCGAGAAGCTGAATGTTACGAATTAAAACCTAAATACTGAGATTTAATATAAAATGTATGACTTTCTTATTTTTTTATTAATTTTATCCAAGAATAATATGTACATACGTATCGCTCATTTACACTCAAGCAATGTCATATGTCAAAAAATGCCATTACGAGATAAACGTGGCTGCAGTTTTCGATTTGCTCGCAAAATAACTGTATATTCTCTTCAAACGTCGAAGCATAAAGCATGACATGAACGAACATGAATTCTGCATCATTAAATCCAAAAATTCATTTTTTGATTTATGACGTTGTTTAAGTAACTGAGCGATATGTATAATCGGTAGAACGATTTTTTTCGTTAAGTATCATCACTAATTAGCTGATACAAAAATATTACTTACAAGTTCTTACAAAATGTTGTTCGCATACTTTTTGGGTTAAATTTCAATTTAGTTATTGGCAAGAACTCAAACTCATCTAATGCATTTCCAGTTCAAACAAAGATTTGCTAAAAGCTTTAGACTTTTATAATTACAATTTTGTTTAAGATGTGCATGTATATGTATGCATAATAAGTTTATCTTCAATTTTATAAAATGGATAAAAGATATAAATCTGATAAACATAACATTCGATATGACATAATTGTATTTATTTCTGGCATTTTTTTTTTATTTCTATGATGTTTTGGATTTCAGCGTATGTCTATGTATCATATATGTACATGCAGTATGTATGTATGTACTCGTATATACGTAATACCGCTAATTTTCCCGGATCTTTTTCTCCATAAAATATGACGTTTTAAGGTTTCGATATCAATGCGAAAACGATTAGTACCTATGATACTTTTTATCATCTTGGAGATATCGTTTGGTTTGTGTGTATTGGGTACTGTTAGTAAAACTTGAACTTAATTTTAGAAATCATGCCAGAAAGGTGTAAGCAACTCAACAATATTTACAAGACATTTAATTTTTGTGTGGCATATACAAGAAACCCAAATTGCTTGTTGTTTTGTTGTTTTTGTGAATGTTGCTGAGCTGTTCCCCCATTTCTGATAATATGTATTTCTTAATTGAACTATTTAGTTGAATGAACCACACAATCCTAGAAAATACTACTACATAGATAAATTATTTTTATAATTTTTAAAATAAAAAGACAAGAAAAAAATTGTAAAAAGTGTAAGAAATATTAAGACTAATTACTATTAATAATTTATTTTGAAATAACTGTGCCAGAAAAATGCTTAGAACTAGTTTTGGAACACATATAATGAATAGTGCTACAGGTGTTTTGATTTCGAGGTTACAATGAAATTGGATTGCGATTGAAAGTTTAAAAGAATTTAAATTTCTATCTATGTACACTACTTTCAGCACATAATTTTCCATACACCAGGTTTTTTAAATAATATTTAAACTAGGATAAATAATTTTTAATAAAAACATATATCACTGTAACGATTTATTAATGGATTTAAAATCTATTTCAGTAAAAATAATTTTGCTTATTTGAATTTCAAAAAATCTATGAAAAACATTTTTCGGAATTATTTCAGAAGATGACAATTTCAAATGAACGTCACTACTACGCAGCAAAACAATCGAAAGCTGTTACTATTCACTAGAGCTATAACTAGTTTGTTTTTCCTGGCGTATCTTCATAATGTATTACATACTTTAAAATGCTTTCTTTAAAAACAATTTTTATTGGTTTCTTTAAAATAACTACTTTTCATTTTTTTGATTTTTTTTCAGCTTGACATGTTATTGAAGAACTCTTATTTTTTTAATTTAGTTTTTTGTTGAATCTTTCAAATTTATTGAATCATTTTTTTAGAAAAACTACTTAAGGGTGTGTTTTGTTTGCTTAAATGTGTGTAACACAGCGAAATTTCTTTAGCAAAATTGTTAAGCTTAAATTCTAATGAAATATTTCTTAAATAAATAATTATGATAATTTACTGTGTAACTTCGTCAAGCAAGTTTAAAAACGATTATTTAATGAGGATTTTTGATTTGTTTTACTCAAAATTTAACACAGTTTTTATAAAAAATAATTATTACAAAACAATTTCTTGACTTGAACTTTAAGTTTGATCAAAAATGTGGTATTCGGTATTGGTCTGATAGTTTTAGAAAAAGTTTTTCGTCAAAAATTTCACTGTAGCTTGATTGCGGTAAGCTTAATTATGATTTGAATTAAACCGAAAAAGATGTGGTCGTTCAAGAAGAGGGTATACACATTTTAGGGCCCAATGAATAAGACTTATTAAATAATATTGCAATTTTCGAAATTTAAAAATTCTTTGAGCCAAAAATTTATTTTTACCCATATTCATATTAATATCCCTATTATTCCTTAACCTAATTCCCCATTAGTTGTTCTTTAAAATTATCCCACCTGCATTACTTATTTTTACACAATCACTTACTTCTCAAAAAGATTTTTTTTATTAAATAATAAAAATATTTTCCAAGGGAATTTCATAGAACGTAAACTCACTGGCGAATTCAAAATATTCTGGCTTCTGTGCCGATGACAAATTCCACATATAAAATATGTAGAGCAAATGAGGAGACATTTTTTATATGGAATTTGACATCCAATAAGTTCAAAAAAGTACTCAGCTGCGCTGGTGAATTTACCTGTTTAAATTATCTCATACAGTCATGGGCATATAAATAACATGTATATGGTTATATTTATTTCTCAGTGTGTATTTAAATATCTATTTTTTAAGACACATTTTAATCGAGCAGATTTGAAGAGTATGAAAGAGTTTATAACATTTACAACTTCTTATTACTCAATTTTGATTTAGTTGCTTAGGCATATTTTGTATATATGTATAACAATATGGGATGCGAATAAATAGCATTGTAGCCCCGAGAAAAACAAGCTTATATACAAACTCTATAATAACTCTTCTAATAATATTCCTTTAAATATCTCGAACGTATTAAAGGCAACGAAGTCATTTTTCCATTGATTTTTATGTTTTAAACTGTGTTGAATATAGAAAATGTTAAACTTCCTTACGTTTAAACAGTCTCGAATCGACCAATCTTTTGAAGAAATATGATTAAAACAATATTAAAAGCATCGACCAGAGGATTGGACTTTGTTCTTATTAGATGGATCGAGTCACACCGTGTTATTTATACGACCATGACTTAGATTTGAAATCATAAAGAAAAATTCTAAAATATGCTTACATTAGATAATAATGTGGCATGTGATGATTGTTTAAAATTATGTTTTAAGACATGTTGAATATAGATATTCTAATTCATTTCCTATTTGAAATTTTTAATATGCTTGAAATTTATGCTCTGGTTGCACTTTTCAAAAATATTACCTAAACCTAAATAAAAATATAACCTCAATTTGATCTTTTGGAGCTTCCTAAAAATGATTTACTTTGCAAGTCGATCGATTACCATCACATGCCAGAATATAAATATACATAAGTGCTTTAAGTAGCTTAATTTTTTGGACGAAGCTATTTTAAAAGCATTGAAAAAAGTTGATATATGTTACATTAAAGCGAAAGTGTTGATGATGGGATTATTTTGGTTATTTATAGTGTAACATTATTAAATGCTAAAAATGATGATTATGATGTTCTCTTTTTTTTTGTTTTTTTTGTTTGGTTAATAAATAATTATCTAAGTTAAATTGCTGGACTCATTGCTAATTATTATGTGATGGACTTTCGGTGAGACGGTGCTTGGCGCGTGCTTTACTGTGAGATGCACGGCGGAGAGAGCTTACACTGCCGCCGAATTCATGATCTAATGATTCCGATGAGAAAGCTACAGATATCGAAAAACAAGTAAACAATAAAGGTACAAAATAGAAGTACATAAAAGAAATAAATGGTACGAACAAATTCACAATCAAAAAAATGTATCAGCTAATTTTCAGTTTAATAAATATATTTTTATTAATATACAATTCTTTTAAAAGGCACTTAAGTATGTCAATGAGTTGAGTTGTTAGTGAGTTAGTAGCTGAGATGTTTGATTACGGGGAATAACTAAAGTAAAATGTTTGTTGTGGCTTTTGTTGGGAATAGTAAATAAACAAACACTACTTTCAAAAAGAACCCAAAAGAAAAAATGGCAAAAGCGTGAATAAAAAACAAGCACTTTTTTAAAATAAAATTTTCGGATATTAACCTTTATCTGTGGGAGAACCCAGCGTCAAACTACTCAAGCTGGAGCTTAAATTGTATGGTCGAACCAAAGGAACCATGGGTGCTTGTTGTTCATCGCCCGGTAGGCAAGTCTCTACCATGGCCTCCAGACAGTTGACAAATAATTCGGATGACTCACCCATGACATTGTATTTGGTAAAGGGTCCCGCAAAACGCCACAACCCACCAAAACCACAACTTTGTAAAAAATGCAACTGCTGCTGTGATGGATCTTCACTGGCCAACATATTTTGGATAATATTTTGTACTGAGTTCAAAACAACTTGATCATGAGACACGGATAAAATGTTGTTAATCTTTTGATCCAATAAAGAATGTCTGCAATGAAAATTATATAATTATCTATATGTATCTGAGTTCCAAAACACAACAAATTTCTCAACTTACATTACTGGAAAAACCTTGGGAAATACCACAGATCCTTCGGCTAAATATTGATACAACACACGTGTCTCATTTTCATCGGAGGTATATTTTACTAATGTTGCCAATACGGTCAAAACTAAAGCCTGTATTGACAAATCAGGTAAAACTTCAGGATCCAATAAAACATTTGTTTCATTGGATACAGAGGTACGTGAGCCGCGTTCCTGTGGGTAAAAATAATTTCATTGTTGATATTGTGTTTACGCGACAACCGTTAAACCTTAAGGGATCTAGTACTAAGCTTTAATAATGTGCTAAAAGTATTTGAGGTGTTTGTGATTACATTTTGCTATACCTAATTGTACAGACATACATATGTATATAAGTAATATATTGTTTAAAAACTAAATGCTATTTGTGCAATGAGTATGTAAGTAAATGTGCTGAAATTATGTACGTTTTAAAATATTTATATAGATAAATGCTATTTAATGATGAAAAATTGAATAATTAGTTTTGGACAATTTTAGACAATAATAAAAATTATTAGAAAAGATTCTAATAGCTTTAACCACAATCTGAACAAATCTACGTCTCCGTGCCCTTATTTCTGCAACAAAGTACCTCGGTACCATTTGCCTTTTCGAATTGATTTCAACTGCAGAACCTGCACACTTGAAACTTTATGATAACTACTAAATTTTACTAATCTTCATACAAATTATACTCGCAGGCAGCTCAATTTTCTTTTAACACTCTTAATAGTACAGCAAAGTACTAAGTACCTTTATACAGTTATTTGGAAAAACGCTTGTTATAAATAAAAGCCAATACAAATTTATTAAAAATAGTTTAAATGAAAATATGTACATAGGCCAAACCATTTCATATTATATGCAAAATTTAATAGTAAAAATAAAAATTAAACACAGCAGACGATTTGTTGAATGAGAGCTACAATTAGATTACTTGAAATTGCTAGAAGTAGGACGAGTTTTTCTTTGTTTCAAATGAATTTTGAAGCGTACGTGACAACTTCCTACCACTGGAAAATGTATAGCTTTTTATACAATTTGCATCTAGGTACCCGAGTATCCTGTTGTGCTTTTTTTTCTTGCCCATATTTGTAGCTTACATATAATGTCAGTCGTCATTAAAGCAAATTTAACGTTGATTTCAGAATATGGAACGAAATGATAATATATCTAACACCAATCGAATAAATTCGAATTTCTTACGGCACAATCTTTATTACTATTATTATATTAGATGATTTTTTGATTTTCGCAATTGTTGAAAAAGTACAATATTTTTCCACTCTCTCCTTAAACAGGTTTGTGGATATATATACATAAATAATAATTCTTTAAGCATTCTTCCGAATAGTGACTTGATTTTACTAATACTATTTTTATCTAGAGATTATAATAACTTATGGTGCCTTGTTTTATCTTACAAATGGCACCTAAGAAGTTTGTATTAAAATGTTTTAAATGTGATAGATGTATATCTGCCGTACGACTTGTGGGATAAGTGTTGTAAAATTTACTAAAATAATAAAGTAATTTAAATGCGTCAGTTGCCAAATCCTTAAAGAATAAGTTGAGAATGAGAAGAATATGGTGCATATTGTTCGAAAACTTTCTCTTACATACACGAGTATGCTTAACGCTGTTACAATTTAAATTATAAGAGCTCATTATCAGAAAAATTGGTTCGTTTTGAATAAATACATTAATTAAGACTCGAAGAATGTAAATTTCATATTAAAAAAATTATAAAATGAAGTTAATCGAATTGGCAACTGAGGCGCTCTTTCATTTCACTCATACAAGATAAATTATTGCTTCGAGTAATATTTTCTGTGTCGTAAATTAAATTGTGTTTCCTATTTAATCCAAGAGTTTAATATTTGTCATTTTGTTAGGATCAAGTGCAAATAAAAGGGGTAAAAATTGATTAACATTAAATAAAAACAAAAGGATTAAATGTTAAGATTAATATACAAAAATAAGCAATACCTGATGGTCTTCGATTCCACTAGCGTTATTCGGATCTTTAGTTGTAGGTACAGAAAAGGATCGCTGAGTTTTAAATAAAACTCTGGCATTCTTCAGTTAACAGAAATTGTTTAGTGTATAAATTGTATGTTGTTGATTTTACGAGGTTGAAAATTGTTATGTTTAATATTTAACGAAATATTTTAACAATTTTGTAGTTTAAAACGAACATAAAACAGTGATATTAATTTGTTTTTTTTCATGCAATAAAAAAAAATACAGGCGAAGATGATTATTAAAAAAATTGCCAGATTTTTATTTGTGAAGAAACAAAGGTTAAGGAAATGTAAAAGAATGTATTTTTAGAAATGTATAAAAAGCCAAGAAGGAAATGGTATTCATTACAAGCATCAATCAGAGCAGGCATAATAGGATCATGTAAATGTTTGTTAGGAATATTTAATAAGTATAAAATTAAATAAATAAAAAAGAAAGAAATGGAAAATTTTGTTGAATTTCAGTTTAGGTACATATATAATACTGGCAAAGACATAGAGTATATATGGAACAGGGTTCGCTTAAAGAGTACATATATTAAATGCAAAACAAGTAGTAATTTACGAACCCTGTTGAAAATAAAAATTGTGTAAAACACTTCATAAATACTTTAGAAATGTTAAATACCAACTTCAAAGAAGCTAGGAAGATAAATTTTTAATATACATTTTTTTTTTGGTTTAAAGTTTTTTTGGAAATACTTACGGGTTGTGCAGGTACTTTATGATGACGCGCGAAATTTAATGCAGATTGATCTAAAATATCCCAGGATTTTTGACGACGTGATAAAGCCATGCAAAGTTGCTAAAAGAAACAAAAAACAAATTGTTACTACGTTTTCATTTCATTTTAAACCATAACTCAAATCGTATCCTCCCGATACCCAAGTATAAAAGCCCTTTTGGAACTGTATCGTATGTCTGAAGTATCACACGGTTCATAAATATTAAATTGCATTGAAAATTTTGTTTGACACATTTAAGACTTTCGATAAGCTTCATTAACGCGTTTATACTTGGGTTTCGCAGGCATGCAGTGTGTGTAAATACGGATAAAAATGAAGTGTAAACGTAGTGTGTATTTAACAAAAAGTCACTATAAAATATTGACCGACTTGATTTTAAAATTTCTCTTCCCAACTTACAGTTTGCGCGCCGTTTTCTAAAGACGTATTTAATTCCACAGGCCATCTAGGCAGAGCATGTTTTACATGGCATCGTGATCTTACTTCTTCCGATACTGCCACCAGGGCCGTTAAGTATGCCACACTATCTGGAGTTACTTCAAATTTGTCACGTCTTAAAGGTTTAGCTATAATGCCTAATAACATGGACAATATACGGGATGTTCGCGATACAGTAGTAGGAGTAGAATGTCTAAAACCCTTTAACAATAAATATTATTTTATTCAATATATATGTATATAAATACTTAAGGTATATATACCTTTAATAAATGGCCTGCAAGAGCGAAATGGAAATTACTACGAAATGATAGACCCACTGCATGGTCTAATTGTTTAAAATGCCATTCAAGTTTCTCACGTGTAGACATCATGACCTCCGCAATGTTGGCGCTGTCAAAGCAACCCTGGGATTTTAGAGTATGTAAGTTTTGTTCCAGCAAAGCCAAACCTGCTCCATATAAGTTGCCCTCATCTAATTGTAAAACGGAAATAGCCACCCAAAAGAGATTACGATGTATGGGAGATTCCTAACACAAGCAAAAAAATACTTAACTGATTAAAAGTGTAAATATGATTTTAGTTAATACTAATTAAGTCTTCCTTCAACTTGCATGCAATAACTCGTAAATTATTACAAATTATGAAGGACATGGAATATTCAGCGTAGTACTGAACATTTTACAATTTCTGACCTAAATGTTAGTTAGCTTACCGGCCTCAATAACGGCTGTATGCGTGTCAAACACATTACAATTGCCTCGATAAGTGTGATATCATTAAAAGACTCGACAGCCTTCACCAGAATCCTCAAGAGTTGTTTAACTTCTTGATCCGTAACACTCTTGCTAATGCAACCAAACACTATTAAAGCCCTGGGCTGTAAAGCTGGATTATAACAGAAAGCAAAACTTCTGGCCAAAGAATTCCATGTTGGCAACCACTGGCAGTCGGTTACATCTCGCATGCAAGATTCCATTATTTCCAAAAGAGCATCAGTTATAACTTCCAAAGAAGGCAGCGATAGGCGTTCTCTATCAGCAGGCAACGACTGCGATACTCTTTCATTACCCAACCATTTATCGGGAGGATGGCGGCAACTGGAACGGAAAGCAGTAACTGCGGCCGACTTAACTTTACTTATGCCAAAGAGTAAATAAAATTTGGGCAGAGAGAATTCGTCCAAAGACAAACGCAACACTCGTTGGGCTTCTTCGGAGAAAATTGGTTTTGTACAGGTACATAAGGAGTGTATTATATTAATGACTAGACCATGAGTGGAGGCGCGCATGGACAAAGATCCAGAGCACACTAAAAACGTGATAGTATGGAATAGATACGGCAAATGGGTGGCCACATCTAGGCAATTGTTAAAAGACAACATAAGCAAATAGCGTCCTAAGATAGCAATATCATCCCACATGACATGGTTTTCCAATAAAGGGGTAGGGTTGGTGCAAGTCTTATCCATAACGCGACACATGCGTGTTATAACCTTTTTGGAAACCAACTGTACATTTGCTGAAGCCAAGGCCACCGCCGTGTCAGCCATTATTTCCACTGGGGATGAACCCAAGCCAAATATTATGGATTTATGCAAGAAATTGTCCAAAACCATATCAATAAGATCTGGTATTTGGCCCACTGAACCCCAAATCTTAGCCTGTACGGAGGGATACATTTCTTTTTGTTCGATGGTTAGACAGATAAGTTTATCCAGTATCTGAGATACTTTAAGTTTTTTTGCATCGTCGTTCGATTTACAGAATTTCACCAAATTCTTTAACCAAGGAGTCATGTACTCCAAACACAAATGTTTCAATTCGATGGTACTACGTTGAAAGCCCTGTATACATTCCTCTAAGAACTCCAATGTCAAATGTGGTTCATTGGTGGCCAGTTTTTCGCTGACAGATTTAATGAAAATGGTATTGTTGGAGGGTATACATAAACCCTGAGTCTCTAGCAATTGGCCCTCAATTTTCAAATCAAACGTGGCGGTCAAAGCACATAGCAGATTATAGGCTGCCGTGCGCAAATTCGGATCTGCTGATCCCAAATTCAGCAAAGCCTGGTTCAATAATGTACCAGGCACATCCTTAGGTCTAATTTTCTGATGCACTGTTACTGAATCCGGTTGACTTAACTCCCAGCGATTTCGGATATGTATAATAGCTTGCACAATATTATCGCAATCGTTGTGTATGAAACTTAATTGACCACTTTCATTGGCAATAGACAAAGTAAATTGGTTATCATCGACCAGACAAACTTCCTCAATTTCAGAGGCATAGTATACATCATTTAGCAGTACGGAATGGGCTAGGACTTTAGTTTTTTCGGCTGAGGTAATTTGCAGAGCAGTTGGTCCCACTTTAATAGCAACTTTGGTATCTTTATGGCTTAATTTCAAGGCATTGCTAAACACCTTCAAGTCCTCGTCCAAAGACAGGGTAGCACCAGGTAACTTTTGCTGATCCGATTCGATGTAGTCATTAAGTTTATTGGGGGAGTCCAAAAACATTAATTTGCGATTGCCCTGTAAATGTTAAATACAAAATTAACATTTTTTTTTTGTTTTTAAATTCGAAGATTATTTACCTTTAAAGGGGCTAAAATGCGATCATGGAACTTTGTGTATTCCCTAACCCAAGAATTGCAATTGTAAATATACACAGCATGAACATTCTCATAAGCTACGGCCGGCAGAACGTAAAACCATTTTTGTAGGAACTCAGTGCGAAATCTGTTATCCGAGTTAACATGAGTGAAGTCAATTACAACCTCAAAGGAGGAGTGGCAAAAGGGTTTAAGCGTTAGAATCACATGATAGATCAAAAGATCTCCATTAGTTTCTCCGATTCTTTGAAAAATTTATTTAATTATGCATTTGTATTAGAAATGGACCAATTATAACAACTTACTTGTAACGTCTAGCAATGTAGTAGAATACCGGGTGTCCAGACTTGCTAGTGCCTGCTTGGTAAAAAATATTCATGGCTTTTAAAGCCTTAAATTCTTCTTTTTCATGCATTTGATGTTTAACCATGATTTCTTCAAAATTCGTTGAAGACATGTCAATAGAACTCCAGCGTGGATAAGAAGAAAACATCATGCTGGAATTAAGCAATTGTTATTAATATAATTACGTACACATATGCAAAACATTAATAAATTTAACAACTTACTGAGAATCTACCGGTTTGTGTTCAGGTGGTCCCAAATATGCCAATAAGGTAGCCATTTTGTCAAAAGGCCTTCTGCCTACCGCCTTATGATCCCGACTACTTGACAAATAGTCTCCAATTTTCTCCTGATGTGTCCACAGCAAACGATGCAAAGCCAAGACATTGGCATCTGAAATAAAACTCATGCTATGCGAGGTTTGATCGACAGTTTCACAATCCGAAGCTATTTGTATAAAGAAACGACGACCAGCTTCGAAATGTTCCCTTAAGAAGTCATTGAAACATAACATATGCTGTTCTTTAGAAAACTCTACATGGTTGGCTATATTTTGTAAAATTTTCGACATTAACATTAAGCCACGTTTAACCGACAGTGGAACTTCTTTGCCCACAATGCCTAGTTCCTGGGGGGAGACTGAAAAGAAGGTAGAGCATGCCATTAAGAAGCTAATGTACATATTCCTATCACAAACTTACCAATTGCGGGATTAATGAATCTTAAAAATATAACTGTGCCTACTGCTCCAATATTATTTTGCAAAAGATTAGGGAAACGTTTACTCAACACCTGATACAAACAGTGACACATGGAACGTAGCTGAGGTGGAAAACGATCTGCTGAATTAATAATGGCATCAAATACTTTTTTCGTTAGAGCTATTAGATTACAACGATTTTCATCTAATTTTCCGCCTGAATCAAGTCTGAAATTAGAATTTTGTAATGTATATTATTAATACGGTATATGTATATACCAACCTGGCTGGATCTACTTCAAAACAAGTGTTCGGGTTATCTAGAAGAGGTCTAATCAGGGGCTCCAATAATAATTGCAAATAGGCCGAACCATAAATTTTAAAACAAAAGGCCATAATTTTACTGCCCAGAGAATTTCCTCTAAACAGTGTTTGCATACAATCGGACACCTCTACCTCGCGATAAAACATATTCCACAACAAAGGCGACAGTAAGTGTTTGGCATCAAACAATGTAACCAATACCCGAGCTAGTTCATCCATTTGAGAAGTAGTCACTACATTTGCCAAAGCCATCGCTATGGGCAATTCGCCCTTGTCACTTATCATAGTTACTAATTGCACTAACTGTTCAAATCGATCTGCCAGAACAGTTTCAGCTAATGTATCAAATTCTGTGCCTTGCTGCAGAATTTGTGTTAAGACTTCCATGAACGCAGCACGTGTCTGTAAATCTTGATTGTATCCCAAGTCAATCGAATGCATAAGGCCTGAATCTATATTAGCTCCCAAAAGATTTGACATGGCTTGTATGGTAGCATTGCGTAAAGCGGTTAATTTGCCAGCAGCTAAACGTGGTCTGGGCGGCAACATCGGAGGATTGTTTAGCTCTTTTTCGGCCTCAGAACTATCGATGCAATCATTTAAAAGATTCATGAATAAGGTGAAATATCTACAAAATGAAAAGTATGATTTGAAAACGGTGTTATTGGTAGAAGAAAAATATTAATTTTTAAAAACAAGTTTAAAAAAAATTGGCAATAATTTTTTAGCGGAAACATTTTTAGGTTATATAATTTTGCCATCTTTTTATTAATTAATAATTTGTAAAATAGAATATTTACTTGAGAAAAAGAGCGCTTTTTGCATCCATTAGGTCACCACGATCTGATTCTTCTGGCTGTAAAGGTAGACCTCTCAGCAAAGCAGCAACAGCCTCCATGCAAGCCTGATCTAAATCTCTAAAAATCGCCGAAGTACTAAAAAAGACAAAAATCCAAAATTATAAGTGAATTAATCTTTTTAAAAAATTAAATATTACTTTGTTATCATAGCTGAATCAGTTGAACTTGGCGGCGCTATTTGATGCGAAGTGCCCATTACCCAGTCAGACAAATACTCCACCAACTTGTTGCGAAACTTCATTTCCTGTCTAAAAGCCAAGTCATCTCTGCGCTTCATCATTACCTCCACTAGTTGACACAATTTTGTTTTAATTCTTATGGCATATAAAGTCATATCCAAATGTCTTACATAGCGAACTATGCCCAGCATCATACCCTCAATGCTAGTGACACCTAAATTCTCTGCCGTTGAAGGTTGTTCGTTATTGGGGTCTTTACTTGGTTTTGGGTCCAAAATTGATTTCATGATAAAGATTATGTGTTCAATAAATTGTGTATTAATTTCAGTAACATTAACTTGGCCATGTTGGTCAAAGAATTTCTCTACAATAGCGCGTATTTGATCGAAAAGTATAGGATACAAATAGGTGGACATTTCTTCACCGACAAGTTCTTTAACGTTTTTCTGTATATTTAAGCCGATTTTTTCATTACCACATACTAGAAGTCTTAAGAGCTGACCAATGAATCTGGAAAGCAAAGTGGAATACGTAAATTTGTTAAGGAATCTTGTAGTGATTTTATGTTTTATTTACTGCGTAACCGGGCAATATTGCACCTCCTGTTGTGGTCCTTGCGGTATACTTGTTAATGATACTGAACTGGGGTTTAACGAACCTCTGCCAGAACTGGACGAGCTCGACAAAGAGTGCAGTGAATTTTGAGCCAAAGAACTAATTGAACCCTGATTTATTGGATGTATGTGGGCGGCCGGCAATGGTTGTTGGAAACAGCCAAAATTTTGAGCATATTGATGAAATGGCCCATGATTTGACAAACTGTGATTGGCATGTACTGCAGCTTGTGCTGCTACTTGTTGTCGCCTTTTAATAAGGCACACGCCTCCCAACGCCAATAGAAACCAAGTCATGTTGGCCCATTCAGTGATTTGTTCTTCAATATCATGTTCAGAACTTTGATGACTGGCTCGACGTTTGCCAACGCCCCGATGAAAGAGTTCTGCCTGGCCGTCTTCGGTCTTACATTTTGGATAAGTTTGCAACATTTTACTCATTATTTCCCAATTTCTGGAGAATAATGTCAAATAGAAAATACATACTGATGTTGCTCAAACAAAAATTCTTACCTAAATGTTTCTTCCCAGGCAGGCTGAACACCATGTATACAATGCTCGATTTTACGCAACAGATGCATAATCCTTTTTTGTAAATGCAAACGATTCCAACCATTTCCATGACTGCTGTCATAGAAGCATATCCTAGAATCAGTAGCAGCTAAAAATTTTTGTAGAAAAAGGGTTTGAAATGTAGAAAATCTTGGATAGATCATTGGAAAAATGTTTGCTAAAGTATGGTAGTTGAATAAAACGAACAGTTAGTAGTATAGTTAGTTTAAATTAAAAAAAATTAAATACAACAAACTATTGAAACAAAATAGTTTGATAGGGTTTCGTAGGTGAATTGAATTAACTATTATAAAAATGCTAAACCGACAAATGTTGTTTTGCCTTTTGGGCAAATTTGTTTGGGAAACTGAACATGGTGAAATAAAATTATATATATATATATATATATATATATATATATATATATATGTTTGGAACGATTTTCCGTCATCCCTTGTCAATTTTGGTTTGGAGACAAACCGGTTTCGGCTAGTTGCCATCTTCATTGTTGACAAGGGATGACGGAAAATCGTTCCAAACATATATATCGAGCACCCTGTCGGAAAAACAAATCAACAAACAAATAAAATTATCATATTTGCATTTACTTGCACTGCTAAAAACGTTTACAAATTTAATGCTATTCTAAATTCTTATTAATAAATGGCGCTATCTGGCGATGCTATTGGAGTGTTTAAAAACACCACCCTGATATTTACCGGTATCAAACTTAGCTGGTGCTGAATACCTGTCCTAACATGGATCGAATTTCCGTCAACCGTTGTTGTTGTTGTTGTAACAGCTCTGATGCTGTCAGAAGCTCTTCCCTATGAAAAACCTTCCGGTTGACACAGCTGTTGCTGAGTTGATAATCTTTGGCCGAATGAGACTTTAGAACGCATTTGCATTACATGTTCTGCTGTTCCTTTTTTCTGTTTCGGCTTCTCTCTGTCTATTATTTCATTGCACATGTGCCTCCCAGTCTTGTTCTTCTATCGGAAGTAAAAGCCTAAGTGATAAACTAGGTTCACCTGCTACCAGCTCACATGACGAATAACTAACGAATTGATACAAACTTCTCAGAACGAAAAACGACACTGAAGATGGCGCATAGCCGAAACCGATTTGTCTCCAAATCAAACTTGGCAAAGGATGCCGGAAATTCGTTCCCAAAAATCTACATTAAATCACCCAGTCGGAATATCCAATCGAGAATAAAGATTCGAAATTGCTTTAATATTACAACTCAATAATGTTAGCTATGAATTTTCAAATATGGCACATCTTGGCTAATTCAGCTTCTTGAATTAAAACTTTAAAGCCGCTTAGTACATAACTTAAGCAAATTGCCTTAATTAAAGTTGTATGAAATATACAATTTAAATCACAAATCCGTGTATAAAAATACAAATACAAATTCCGACATACAAATGTTGTTTTACATGATTATGGTCCTCCAGTTGCGGAATTAGATTTTTAAAAGCTGAATTTATTTAGGAAAATTCTCAGATGATATTTGATACATATTTTCTGTATTAAGTTCCTAATTGCTAAATTCCGGTAATTTTTTGTAGTTTTACAAATCTATTGAGCAAAATAAAAAAATTCCGAATAAGACGTTTTCAGCTGAGCTGAAAATTTACCTTAATACACATTACACTTACCCAACGAAAGCTGAGCCAATTCCTGATAAATCATATAATTCGGTACCATCATCGAAACGGTCAATTCATCAGAACCACAACATATATCTGCCTCCTCGCAGAGGAGACCAAAACATAACAGGGATGTGAGTACAGCATCCAAGTCCACCGACCACAAATACATAAAAAATACAACTTCTAGTTTAATATGAGCCTGTTTACAAATTGCTATTTGACTGCCCACGTGAGCATAATCTTTGTGACGTTGTAGGAAGGTGTTGCGACATATTAGAATCTCATGCAACCATTTCAACACATCAGTATAGTTTGCAATTTGATGTTGTATCAATTTCTGGGATATCGAGAACAAAACCTGGGAACTAACATCCCAAAAAGTGTTGATAGGAGCTTCGGGATTCCAAACTTCTATCTTTTCTGGGGCATGTAAAGCCAATAAAGCTTCCATTGCTTCTTGCGCCACATCCGGCATGGACGGTTGATGGACCAAACTGACAAGACCATTAATTAACTCCAAAGTAGAGCTTTGGACCTCATGAGCAACTTTACCCTGGGTATTTAGCAATAAAGTGGGATCCGCATGTATTAAGCGAACCAAAAGTAATAGTAACATTTTGTGGGCTGGACCTTCGTCAGAACGAGCTAAACCTTTTTGCGTATCCTTGGTTTTAAGCGTCAATGAAGTAATCATTCTTAAAGGCGTGTGAGCTATATAACCTTGTGTAGCTTTGTTTAAAGTATCCGTAAATAGCGCTCTTAGTTCTGCTGAACGATAGTGTACCACATCTGTTTGAGGCCACCAGGGCAAACGAGGCTGATTGACAATACGAAATGGATTTTTACTTTGTAAACGGAAATCTACATAAATATGGGCAAGCCTAGAAAAAAAGAAACAATAATTTATAATTTTTTTATTGAAATATATTGTTTAAAATCGAGCCACTATTTTGGCCACATACGATTACTTAGCCTAACAATTTGTAATTAAATAGAACCAAGTTATTATAGAGGGTGATTTAAAGGAAAAAAAAGGAAGCTTATTTAAATGTTAATCAATATTGTGCGCGTCATACTCACCTTAACAATGAACACACTATAACAAAATGGTATGCTTGGGGAGAATTAAGATTCAAGCATACTTTCAAAGCCTCTATATTGTGGGGATTGATACGAAAACATGATACCCAGCAGTCTATCATTAATTCAATATCGGCAAAATTATAACCCTGTCCACGGGAAAAGGGTTTTACTGGATTAAAAAGTAAAGCTTTGATATCGTTGATTATGTATTGGACCAGTTTAAAAATCACATTGTTAGAATCGTTTATATTAACATAAGTAGCTGCCTTGCATAATTTCACACAGGCTATTGCCGCTGATTCTGTTACAAGCTTTGACGGTGAGTGAGGGCCTAAGCCTCTTTTAACACTCTCTATAAATTGTTTAGCCGAAAAATCCTTATCACGAGTCTGGGCCTTTGAAGTGCCTTTGTCTTTTTCCTTTTCTCCCTGCTGTAATTCGTTGACAGTTGCTTCCAAGCAGGCCTTTAAAGAAGTATAAATGAATATGTATGTACATGTCCCATTTAATATAAAATTTTTATTCAAATTATGGATTTTCGTGGTGTTTTTTGAAATTAATTTTGATCGATATTTTGCTATTCCATTGTGTAGCATCGATAAAAAATAAAAGATTTTTTTATAAAGGACCTTCAAGCTTGCAAAATTGCATAAATTGAATATACAATTTCTTAAAAAGGTAATATGACAATAATGTTTGTAGCGTTTTTACTTACTGGATTTAATATGAGCAGCAACATTTGCAAAGGCCACACAGTAGTTTTGTTCTTTTTATTTTCACCCTTATAAGCCTCCACAAAGTCCAACAACGGGCCCCAGCAACTTCAAATCAAGAAACGTAAATATTTTTTGTTTCCACATTAATTTATATATTTAATAGTTACTTACGTTGATATGTCACGACTCAGGCCTCTTTGCAGGTCTTGGAACTCTTGCGGATGATATTCTATCCAATTCCATATGGCTTTTTCAATTGAATTTAATAAAATCAGAGGCGGTGCTTTCTTCGAACGAAATTTCGTTATAGTTTCTTGTAAAAGTTTTGTCAGTTTTATCATATCCATATCAATGTGTTGTATCAATTCTATATCCGAATAGTCAGGATTTTCATCTGAACAAGCGGCAAGTTCTTGTATTCTGGCCGATATTCGATTAAATACGGCTGAAAAATGATTATGTGAGAGAGCAAATAACACTTTCGAAGCTAAAATTTTCAATTGGGCGGCATGAGAATTATTATCACTTTGGACATCGATAAATTGAGTAATTTCGCGTAATAAAAGTTTAACATTCATGGCTTCTTCAAATCGAGCAGTATCTTTAGTTAGATTTGTGAGACAACGTTCGAGGGTGGTTAAAATAATGACCAACGATTCAAAGTAACAACGATCGGTTTCGTGACGATTTTGTGTGGCCTGTAATTATTGTTAAAGTTAGAACGTCAATTAAGTGTAAGAATTAAAGTTTTCAAAGCAACATACAGCTTCATTAACTCGTTGTAGCATTTTGGTTAGAGCGGATATAACAAGGGAGAAACGAAAACGAGAAATATTTATTAGACATCCCGCCAATTGGTCCTGGCTCATCCTGGCCTGGGTGCCATGGGGCCCGGTAGTTTTATTAGGGAGCTAGAAACAGAATAATAAAAAATGTTTAGAGAAAATATTTTTAGCATTTTTTATCCCAATTCATTTTATTATAAAATGCATTTCGCCGGTTGCTTAAGCCAGCTCATCATCAGACCAAATGAAAAATTCAAGGAAAATCAAGACAAAACATTAAAGTTTAAACAAAAAGCCTCTGCAACATAAAATTGTTATTGTATTTTTCTTATTTGCCTTACTACGATTGGTTGGTTAAAATTAAAACGTTGGGGAGGGTTGCTAAAGAGCTGGTCTAAGCAACTAACGAAATGTGCTCAGTAAAAAAAAAAATCAGTTGGGATAAAAAATTAGCTGGGAATATTTTTTTTAATAGAAAGAAAAATATCTCAAACATTTTTCTTATACTAAAATCCCTTTAAAAAATACATTGATAACTATGTTTCGTGATAATTGGGGTATTGTAGTCAACAAAAAACTGTATTTTTTCTTTTAAATATTACCTCCTAGAAATTCTACACAGTAAGTTATTATAGTCTAAAATATACAAAAACTGCCTTCATATTTTAGTTATTTTTTGCGTTTTCGCCTCAAATAATTTTACTAATTTTACGCACCAATATTTTACCACTTTAGCATATCTTGTTTTTTTTTTAATTTCTCAATATATCTTTTTAAAAAGTTTGATACGGAAAGGTTATTATTCAAGTTTTGTTTTTTATGGTATGATTCTGGCCGGTTTTTTTTTTAACTTTGCCGTTTCGTCAAGCGCACAAATTTAATGTTAAAAACTTTTATAGACATATGTATATTTTAGAATTACTACATATGTAATTATGTATATTGTATTACACTTTGTCGAGTGTAAAGTTATTCCACAATATTAGTAACATATAATAAACATAAAACACACCCCAAAATATGTGTCAAATTTATACCTACAACAAAAATAAAAACACACACCATTTCAAAAATCAACACAGCCATAAAACCTTGAATTTACCTACATTTTTATTTACAAACAAATAACCATACGAAAAAAAAACAATTACTTCCCCATACACATACTTTAACAAAGTTCATAAAAAACACGTGCACTCATTCATTCTTACTCTTCATTCGGCATTTTCATTCATAATTCACTACATAAAACGTAAACAAACTATGAAAACAAAAACTAACTCTTCCAAACAATAACAAATCTCCCGTCTCTACTGCACATATTTTCTCACTCGCTTGCACAATTTTTTCAATCGATACATCTGTTTGCCAAAAGAAATTTTTTCCACTTTTTCACTTAACTGTTTTGGGAGGAACCAGTCATAAATTTCGCTTTTTCCATTTACCTGATCTTCAAAACGAGCCAATAATGAATTAGCCCATTCGCTTGGTTTTTGTGTAGCCATTTCGTAAGGGTTTAATAATTATTTTCAACTTTCTACAGCATTTTTAACAGATATTAACAGAGCAATAAACAATCAAAAAATTAACTATATCTACTGCAAATTTTCTATGATGTGAAGTTGGTTGCAGTTGATTATACAATCAGTATGGTTAAGTTGGTTCAAAAGGAAAAATCGCTTAATATTATGAAAATATTCGTGAATACTAGGATTTAACAAATAAAATAAGAAATGTATAATTAAAATAATGCATTAAAAAATCTAAATAAATATACAGTACAACAATGTTTTACCACTACCTTTTGACTAGCCACAAATTTGTTAGAACATTGAGAGAGCGTCTGCAATTGTTCGGACAACTCTGTTCGAACACGAACTGGCCATCAACAGCGACGGTCTTCACTAGCTAAATTTCCGCGGAAACAGCAAAATATACGATAGTTAAACAGATTTATGGCTAGTCAAGCCGTAGTAATTGAAATTTGCGAACAAAGAGAAGAAAATATAAAAATATCAGCAAATTAACATTTTTAAATATATGTATATCCGAATACAAAATACGTGTTTTACACCTAATAACAACATTTCTTGTACCATTATTCTGCCGACGTTATTGCTTGTGTTAAGAAATAAAAATTGAACATTTGGACAGGCTGTTACATTTGTGTATCAAAGGCATTTAAACCATGCCAATTTCTTTACAACTATTCATTGTCTAAATTTTCTTCCAAGAATATAACAACTTCGATAGTTTTAAATACTAGATTTCATTTTTTTTTACTATTTGAGTCTTTAAATCTGACAATGTTAGGTAACCAGTTGGCCGTCAACTGGCAGGCGCAAAAATATGGCTTGACGTAACTGAGTGCTCTGTCAGAAGTCTTGACTTATACCTCCCCGTGGTGGTGGCCGATAACAGGTTACTGTCTCTGCTAAAAAAGTCTCTCTTATAAAAATCCCTAATCCACGGTGAAATACCACACGTCAGGGATGCGTTTCCAAGAGTGTCTTGTTCTTTAATATGCGAACTACGGACTTACCTGTGCATATGAATCTCTGTGTGTAGATCTTTTTCTCGATTACCGTAGATCGTAATATTCCGATAGGGATGTGCAATGAAGCCTTTTCAGAGCGGGAGAGGGTAATCTCTGCAGGATCTCCGATGTTTATTGGTCATTAGTGCAATTCTGAGGATATGGACAAGAAAATCTCGCAAGAGGTGGATGAGCCAGTCTCTAAAGATACTCCTGAGGAAGAGGCTGGGACGGTCGCGCACATTGCGCCTGAATGTCCACCACTGGCTCGCATAAGCTTTAATACTTGTTAATTGTAAAAGCCATGCTGAGCCTAAGACTTAGATATATGCTAGCAATAACACGAGACTCCGTGATGGGGAAGAAATCATCAGTTTGAAATCACTAAAGTCGATAGTAAAGGCTAGTGGTAGCACTAGACTTGATTGCGACTAAGATAATCGTAAATTTTAATTCGGTTGCCTGAAATTAATTCGAGGAAAGAAGCAGGTCGAAAAGGGATTCATAAAGTTAGCGGTCTGCTTCGATATCCCACCTACATTGATAATATGTAGCCAGTTTTTAAGTGTATGTATACATTTTTTGGTGATTTTGAAGTTAAATTTCTTGCAAATACTATATATTTAGAGCTTTTGGTGCATAATCCATTTTAGTAATGATTAAAATTTTTTAAAAAGTTTCGAAAAATTTCCATTTATTTCTGCGCTACAAGAAACTTCACCCGTTGTAGTGAAACAGACCGGAGTCCCTGAAAATCGAGCAACAACTTTTAGGCTACAATACATTTTGCACTTAAAAAATTCTACTTGTTACGGACTTGTGGAAATCGCATATTTTTGATATCAAGAATTAAAACAAATACCTTCTTCATATTAAGTTTCTCAATACAACAAAAATGTTAACGGACCTGCGCAGTGTATCCGTATTTTAGTTATTTATCACTAAATAATTATACATAAGTCAAAAAACAAAACTTTTGTGAAATTGTGTAAAATTTAATTAAATTTTAAAATATAAAACTTTTAGTTTATTATAGATTTGTTCGACCTTTTTTTGTGACAAACATTTTTTCATATATTTTATACCAAAATTTGTATAAAATATTATTTTTCCTGATGATGCTACACAAAGGCATAGCGAAACATCGAGTGAATAAAAATATTTAAAAAATAAACATATACAATTTTTTAAACTAATTTAACACGCAGCATTTTACAAAGAGAAAATAATATGAGTATTTGAACAAACTAATTTATTTGAGATCGAAGTTTATGAAAAAAAAGCTATTCTGCCTGAGCAATGGAATAGCGAAAAATAGAGAGCTTTACAAAACACGACTTCAAACCAGCTTTTAATTTTAAAAGTCGAAATCGAATTAAATCAGTTTAACGGGAGTAGTCAAAACATAAAGTGCATTAAAAGCTGAAGCGGGCATTTGACTTCAAAACAGAAAGTTAAAAAAAAAAAAGAAAAGATAACATTTAGTAAACAATTAGGTATTTTTTGCAATTGTACGTCGTACATAGTTTAAATTTATTGGAGACGACCGGTTTAACGGAGCTCAAACGAGTGCTAGTATCATCGTCAATTGCCACAACAATACAACAAAACGCACTACACAAACGCGTACAAAACGAAAACACTAAAAAATTAAAAAGTAAAAAGAAATATTTTTTTAAATATTACAAAATAAATTATTAGCAAATAAACAAGGCTTGAACTGAAATGGTTTCTGTTTTAATATCACTTCTCATGGGTTTTATATTGAATTTTTACGTCATCGTCTCTGAAATGAATGTTTTGTAAATATGTTTTGTGGACAAAAGCTATTTGTGTTATTACGCGAATTGTTGTTGTAAGATCGTTGTTTCTTTATGTTTGTTAACTGATGGCCTTTGATGGCAGACGTAACCAACGATCATTCAATGATTATTATTTTATATTATTAACAACTAATTTATTGCACTAAACTCTGTATAATTCATATTTCTGTATGTATATCAATGTAAATTTTTATTTCGTATTATTTACGTTAAAATACGGAAAAATCCCATTAAGTGACGTAAGATCGTACTGACGTAAGTTTGTACTTGTAATTCGAAGCTATTTTGTTTTTATTAATTTTCACAGATTGTATTGCCAAGGAGTAATAGAACAAGCCGCTATATATTTGTTAAATATTTGAAATATATTTAATCTACTGCATTTCTTAAATAATGTAATTAATCATTACAGGAAAAAACACAGGGTTCTGTACACATATGTAGTTCTGCGATCAAGACTGCGAAATTAGAAAGCCTTTAAAAGTGTGTAATATTCTAAAATAATGTTCGTTCATCTATTTATTTATTTGTTTAACACGTTGAGTGCCATGCGGTTTTATAGCGAATACCCCGTCAGGCCGCGCGCGCAGGTATCATAGTACAGCAATGCGAAGCGCAATACTGACAAATTAGAATTTACTCGATGGAAATTTTAAAACGTATTAGGGTCATTGTTTTTTTTTAGCATAATGGAAGCAGGGTTGCAACCATTAAAAAACGATACAATCTACAGACAAAACCTGGTTGAGTTTCAGCAGTGCGAAAATATTGAAAATCGTGCTATGAAGAAAATGCGGCACAGAGTGACAGAAACATAACACGAAATTTGACCAAACAGGTTATAACATTTTGTGACACTTGCGAGGGACAACCATATTTATGTTTACCTTGTTTCAACAAAAAAAAAAATTCAATTTTTACCTTTATTACCCAGAAAGTAAGTGGTCTGCTCCGATATCCCCCTATACATTAATAATAATACCTTTATTATCATATTTTATACTGTCAGTCACCGGTGACTGACGTGGCACTCAACGTGTTAAAATTATATCAAAATATATTGCCTGTCACACACATTCAAAACTGCATTTGTTTAAGTCACTCTATATTAAAGTTCTTTGAAAATAAATTCTCACTATCAATTGACCTCCATTATTTAGGGCTTATCAGTTGTTTGTGTGCTATTTACGACTTCTTAGTTTATTTTTCACTTATTACTGTCATAGAAATTTCACTGAACACAATTTCAATTTGTCGCATCTATTATTGAGTTGAGATTGTCTGCTTTTAAATGTTGGAATTCCCAAGTAACCTAAGTAGAAAAGATAACGCTTGACTCTATTGTGTTTTGTTATTAAGAATAAATTGTACAGCAGACGCCTGTTTAACGGATTTCGAATGGGTTTTAATGGCTGTGAATATATAAATTAAAAAGTTACTAAAAACCGTTTAGGTCCATAATAAACATTTTTCAACATACATATGTATATGTATGTAAATGGATATGGAACCGTATTATGATTCTTAATCACTTTCTGAGTGATTTGATAAATATATTGTGAGTTCAAAGCAGACCACTTACTTTTTGGATGCCCTTTCGACACCCTTCGCTCTTCAAATTGATTTCAGGCAACCGATTTGTAATTATGATTACCTTACTTTCAATTGAATCTCGCGTTAGCCCTAGCCTTTACCCTTGACTATAGTGATTCCAGACTGTCGACTGATAACTGTCAACGCTCCTCTTCATCACGGAGTCTCTTGTAATTGCTAGCATTTGTCTAAGGGTAAACTCCCCCATGACATTCATATTTAACAAGTGTCTACCCTTGGTCCTAAGCATTATGCTAGCCAGTGCTGGACATTCACACACAATGTGCGCTACCGTCTCAGCCTCTTCCAGGCACAGTCTGCAACTATTATCTTCTACGATTTTTCATCCTGGCCAGATGATTCTTGAAGTTTCCATTACCTGTCACTAACGCAGTGATCCAGCTTAAGGTAGCCCTATTATATCTGATCACCTTGCTGGCCTTCCTGCCGAGGGGCTCTTTGAGCACCATTCGAACCTGTCTACATGTGGTAGCCTCCCTTCATCTTTTCAGATACAATGATTTTACCCATTGAATGACTTTAGCTCGCACTAGACCATTCCCCAGTGCAACCAGGGATTCTGGTCTAGTCAGCACTAGTTTGGAATGCGTGTTCACTTGCCTCATGCGTATTGCGGATTACTTTCAGTGATATATGTATACGAATCAATCACATGCTGGTCCCCAAAAAAGTTTCAAATATTCTATTGCGACAAATAAGGGATTTCATGCTTAAAAGGCATCTCAAACAGGCAAATAAGACGGACTAATATTTGTATTACACCAACCTGGTGCTCAAACTTCAAAACTTACTGGGAATAAGGAGAGTCTAATCTTAATTTATAATTTACTTGTTTAAATGTCACTCCGTTGTGCAGTTGTGATTTTATTTTATAAACTTTCCAAATTACCACTCTTCATTTTAGTTTAATTTTACCGCGAAGATTTTTAATTAACAAATTTTCCATTATTTTTAATACTTCCGCGTGAAGCTTCCTGCAAAATGAAAATAAAAAAAATGAAATAAAATAAATTAACACAAACAAAAAGCCTTTGCCATACAAAACTTTGTATGGGTTTGATGCCAGTCATGCGTTTTATTTTTAAATTTAGTGCGCACATGCGCTGACTCATTTCCGATAAAGGAATAATTGTAGTTAAAATATTTTCGATTTAATAAAAACTCAAAAATAAATGGCGACATACATTTAAATTAATTTACGCAACGCTCTGAAGGCAGGCACTCTTGTTGTGTACTTTTTAAAGGCTGATGGAGGTGACATAATAATAATTACACGTTTAAAGCTGTGATTCATTTAAAATAAAGCGGGTTTTTAATTTTGTTTATTACAGAATCTCCCCAGACTGATAGACTAGCACATTACTAACTAGACTACTGGGGCAGTAGACGACGATTTTTGCCTAGAATATTATATGTACATGACGACTTTACTGAGTGTATTAGTGAGAGCATTTAACCAAATTCAGGGCTTTGAATAACCTTTTTCATATCAGGGCCAACAAACACACCTGCTGTATTGATAAGATAAAATGTTTAAAATTTTTTTGGCATTAAACAAATGACAAAACTTATAATTTGAAGCATTCATACCTTCGTCTATCGTTGCTTCTACAAGTTTGGGAAACAAATTGCTTAAGAAATTAACTGCCGATCCATTTATGTCCAAAAAAAACTACGTTTTTTACCTCATCAGGTTTCATATGCAACGATGGTAAAAGAATTTTTTCAATTGGCATCAAAAGTGAATGAAAGAGTTATAATCGATATTCCTTGCAGGCATTAAGCCTTCAATATTGTTGCGATAAGCAAACATGTTGGATTCGTTAACTTTTACGATTCGTTTTTCCGTTTAAGAAAATCGGTAACATTAACGTTAGGTTCAAGTAGATGAAAACTTCTTAAGTCAGCAGATAAAATTAAAAATTAAAACAGATGTTATTGTTGGTCCTGATTAAAAAAGCTTAAGCAAAACGTTGAATTTGGCCAAATGCGCTCATCAGTTGAGCTGGTCGCATGGGAAAGTATTAATTAAACTAAAATTTATCGACGCCATGCTAAGTGCTTTTGAAAAGTTAGGTGTTTATAGGTCAACGAAAATTTATTTTTTTTTAATTCTCATATGAATTCAGAAGTGAAACAACTAAAACATTCAGAACTTTACATTTTCAAATAAAATATTCGATAAAACATGTGTTTCATAAATAATTTCTTTCCAATCGAAATATCGAGTAAGGCCTTTGCACTGTACATTCTGAATTGCTTCATGCTGAATCACATAAACATGAACTGGTTCATAAAGATTTCTATGAAATAGAGCAAGGGAAGTTCCTTATTCGAAATAAATTATTCGAAAGTAGAAAACATTCGCAAATATACTTTTCCAGAATAAAACTTGTCAAATGAATTCTTGCATATATAGATTTTTTTTATAAACTTGATTTCTGCCTAGAAAAATTCACCATGCTAATGTTTTTCGTAAATAATAATTCATTTTTAGATTTCTAGAAACGATATAACTTTCGGTTGAGAATATAAAATGAATCGATTCTTTATTAAAGAGACAGAATTGGAAAGTTGATTTAATTAACGATAATAATTGAAAAATTCTAAAAATTATTCAATACAGGGAGAGTTTGATCTTTGAACAAAAATGTAGTTGATACAAACAAATGCGGTAGCAATTGAAATATGTTCCAGTTTTTGATACAAAACGTAATTAAAAAAAATATTTTAAGTTGATTTTTTTTCTGTGTAAAACAAATAATATTTAATAATAGTACATAACATGGCGAAATGAATTTTATTCTGATTATAAAGTTTTTAAATTTAAAGTTTTTAATAAAATTCAGAAAATGTTATTGATTTTAAAATTGTTAAACATGTCAGTAAAACTATAGTGAAGCTCATAAATTGTTTGATCTTATTGTGCTCGCTTTGCAACCAATATATCTTTTGAGTAGTTAAATTTTAAAATTTTTTAAATAATTTTTAACAAAAGATAGTTCAATTTAAATCAACTGCATAGAAAGAAGCTGTTTATAAGTACGTTGTTGTTGTTTTAAGAAAAACTTGCCAACTAGTTACGAAATACATGAATCATTTTATCTTAAAAATTCCGAATTCGTGTAGAAAAGCTTGTGGCTTCATGAAACTTATAATGAGCTGAGCTAACAGTCAGTTCAACAACAACTTAATTAAGTGCAACTCATGCCGCTTTCACTTTTCATAAACAAAATTCAGGGGTTTTTTTTATTTTACTGCATTTGCGATTCAAGTTATTTAGACAAGTTTAAAGCTGCAAGCTTTTGCTGTAAAATATCAGATTGTCGATTGAAAAGTCAATCAAATTCAAATGAATTTATTTTAAATCAGCATTTTAATTGAATGTGACTGCTTGTGTAGTAGCGATCATGGGGGGAATTCCACGATTATGGTTTAAGTTCGAATCCAACAGACACCAAACTCCAACCGTATTAGAAAATAAATCACGTTTCTTTTCCATAACACTCAGGTTATTCAATTGGCATTCAATAAACAACAGCTTTGCTAACACATCTTCAAACTTAATTATAACCGAAACTTAGTCAAGGTCAGGCTTTACCTGCCATGTATTTTTGGAACATGCACGAAGTACTGGGTACTATTTTTTAACAAACTTATTTATTGTATGTAGTTGAGAAATATTTATGTTAAATTCGGTGATTTAAAAGACAGTCATTGCCGTTTTCAGTTCAAAAGCTTAAGTACACTAAACACAATTAAACACTTGATGATTTGAATTTATTTGTCTATTTGTTTTGTTAAAGAATTTTTTAGACATGCAGTTGTTCCTAACTGGTTTCCTATGTGCCGTACTGGCGACTTTTAGTAAGGCCCAAGATAATGGTTGTTTCTCTTCTAACGATGTGGGGCCCATGCCCAAGTCGATACGGAGTGATTTGTATCGTGGTCAACAGGAATTCACCCTGGCCATGTTAGAGGCCATACAAAAAGCCACGCCCAACGAAAATGTTTTCTTCTCACCCTACTCTACCTTTCATGCCCTGCTGTTGGCATATTTCGGGGCCAATGGCAATACGGAAAAGGAACTGATACAGGCTTTGCGTTTGCAATGGGCCAAAAATAAGGTACACGTTAACAATGCCTATCGTTTGGAAAAACAGTTCCGTTTTAGCCGCTCCAAAAACTCTTCGGTGGAGTTTGCCTCTGCCGATAAAATATACTTTGACAAGAGTGTTAATGTTTCGCCCTGCCTCGCTACTAATTTCAAAGAGGAGTTGGAAACTTTGGACTTTAAAAATGATACTGAGGCGAGTAGAATGAACATTAACCACTGGATTGCCGAAATTACGCGTAATGAAATTCCCGAAATGTTGAATGCTGGTGATGTAACTACTGAAAGTCAAATGGTTTTGGCAAATGCGGCCTACTTTAAGGGCCAGTGGTTAGACAAGTTTGAAGCTAAAGATACCAAGCAGGAAATTTTCTATACTTCACCCAGCCAACAATCATTTGTGCCTATGATGCATAAGAGAGGTACTTTCAATTTGGCTATTGATGAACAGCTGGGCGCCCATGTTTTACAAATGCCCTACATGACCACGAACCTAGAAAATAAGGATTCAGATATTTCTATGATCATTGTATTGCCACCCTTCCAATCGGGCCTAGATGAGGTATTGTCAAAACTTAAACCCGACACTTTGGAAAACGCCTTGAAGGACAGCATGCCAAGAGAGATTGATATTTCGTTGCCTAAGTTTAAGTTTGAACAGAATTTGGAGTTGGTGCCGGTAAGTAGAGCCCCAGTTGAACCAAAATTTACTTTTTAATATTTTGTTAATGAAACAGTTGGACACTATAGTAAATTTATCATCACTTTAACTACATATTTTAGTATTAGTTTTGTAGTCAACAAGCTTCTAGTTCCAATTATTCCCAATTTAATATACTGCTTTTAATATTAAAAAAAACAAACTACAAAAAAAGTTTTAGACAAATCGCTTTTTCATCACTTCAAAATCAGATGAAAGACCTTAAAAATGTTATTATAAATCTATATCAAGACTTTATTAAACGAGACTTAAGGTTTTCCAATTTTGATATCTCTTACAGATTCTTCGCAAATTAGGCATCAACGCACTATTCGAACAATCAGCCGATTTATCTGGATTCTCCGCTGAATCCCAACTGAAATTGGGAGATGCTAAGCATGTAGCCAAAATAAAAGTTGACGAAGAGGGTAGTACAGCAGCTGCGGCTACAGTGTTGTTTAGTTTTCGTTCAGCTCGTCCAGTTGAACCTACTAAATTCGAGTGCAATCATCCGTTCTTCTTTTTAATCTACGATCACACTTCCAAGGCTATATTATTCACTGGTATCTATCGGGATCCCAAGACGCAAAAGTAAATTTACACTAAGTGCATGAATAGTAGGAAGTAAATTATTGTTGTAAATTTTATCGAAGCACCTTTGTAATATTTTCTTCTTAAAAATTCTGTATTTTCTACAATGAAAGAATAGAACAACTAAACTAAAAAATAATTTATACATTTTATATTTCAATTCTTTCTTTTTACAATTTAATTAATTTAAATTTGTTTTCTCTTTATACATTTTTTAATTTAATTAATTAATAATTTTTACGTATGTATTTTATAAGACTTATTTTTTGGAAAATAAATTATGATGATCATCAATAACCTTTTTGGGATTTTTTCTTCTAAAATTTCATTTATAATGAAATCGCTGTCTGCTCACAAAAAGTAAGGAAATCAACAATTTTAATATTACTATAAAAATTAAATATTCTAGAGCGGAATTATTGTTGCATGTTCAGCAATTGATTGCTTTTTGAATTATTTAATTCACGTTCGAAAATTAAAAAAAATACTTCTTTTATAAAACTTGTTGGACTTTTTCAAATTGTCCTAATATCAAAATAAGCAATCAATGATTACGGGCGAGAACTTCAGCAGAAAAGTACTCCAATTCTTGTCCGATTATCTGGTTGAGAACTTCCAGAGTTTGTAGCGTGTTCAATGTGGAGCTTTCAAATCGCGAAAACGAGACATTAGACACCGAAACGCATCCTTTAAAATTTGCCATGTCTCGCGGACCATGTACGCTGTTGCACCATTCTGTTGAAACCACACATCCTCCTCTTCACCTTGGCGCAAAATTTGTTAATCGTGCTTCTGTATTACTCAACAGTCATCGTAACCGTGTTACAAAAGGCGTCTTCAAAAAAAGACCCATTGACATCTCCGGCATAAATGCCAGTAACATAAGTTCCCAGTGCCTCACAACATCAAATATTTTTGTTTACGCATCCATACAGATAAAAATGCACCTCGTTCATTAACTTAAAACAATCAAATTATAAATTAATAAAATAAATTTAAATTAACTACACTTTGTGGCGTAGCCATGTTTTTCATTATACTTTCAAATATTATTGCCTCTGCTCTAGCTCTACAACTACTTTCAGAACTCATTCATGCTCTAGTTTAGCATTATGAGTATTGATTTTTGGTTTGAAGTTATTTTAGAATGATTCAACTACAAAATATAATTTTTAAACAACGTATATATTTCTTGTAGACAGATTTTTTTTTTTAAATTTTAATATACATAAATAATTTAATTTCTTTTTTTTTAAACACGCAAAAAATGATAATGTGTAAAACAAACAAAAATAAATTTAAAATATATAAAAATAAATTGTTTTAGTGTTTTAGCTTAATTTAATTGGTTACCATGAAGAAGATTTAAACACTTTGGGTTTCAATCGTCGTCAAATATAAGAGAACAGGCCAAGTTGAAGGTCTTGATGTTTAAATATCATCAGGACGTACTATTAAGGCATAAATTGCAAAACCTAGGAACACTATGCCACCAACAATTGTAACAGTACGTACCGAAATTTTGGCAGCCACCATGCGACCACCAATAACAGCCAAACCGGTACAAATGGAATGACCAATAACACCACCAGCTGTTACTCCATAAGCATTCTATAATATAAAATTAGTTGAAGAAAAAAATATATAATTACATTTAATAATGGAAAAGTTTTTACTAAACTTACCTTGCTGGCTGCCAAAATAATAGTGGTCAATTGCGAACGGTCACCCCATTCTGCCAAAAAGGTCATTGTAAAAGCCTGCATTAAAACCCGCGTAGTTAAATAAGCCGCACCTCTTTTAGTATTTTTACGTACAACACCGCTTTCAGGATCTTGGATCAAAGTGGAGGTAACATCACGTTCCAGCTGCAAGTTTAAAAAAGCTGGTCGTAATAAATATTGATACATATTATCTTCTATACATATAATAGATTTTAAAAGGAAGGGTGTGTTTAAGTGTTAGTTAATATTATTTCAAGACAAGAACTAAGAAAAAATCATAATTAATTAAAAAAAGCTTCAAACAATTCTGAATGTTGAGAAATGGCTGTATTATTATGTGGTGCGGTTGAAGTGAGTAATTTTAAGCACAGAGTTGTGAAATAGTTTTATAATTTCTTTAGAAGGGAATAGGGAAGGTTTCCAATTTTATTATAACTAAAAATTCAGCAACAAAAGAAGAGTAAATATTGTAGCCTTTTTATGAAAACAACAACGTAATACAGGCAATTTTTGTTGATTTTCATAAAAAAAACTACGATATTTTGTATTTGCATTTGCGCAAAACCATTTGCACCAAACCCCGAATACCGCTAATATATTTTTTTGTTCGATCGGAACTGTAAACGCAGGGGGCAAATTACGGCATTCGATAACGATCAAAATTTCAGTGAAATATAATAGAAAATAATAATAATTTCGATCGATATCGAATGCAGTACTTTGCCCTCAGAATTAGAACTATTTCGACAAACACAAATTTAGTAGTACTTTTCTGAAAAGGAATTCATACGATAATCCCACACTTAGTAACTCACTCTATATATTTCTAACTTATAATTTGCTGTTTCGAATAACTTGGGAAAAAATATTGAAAAATTTCTTCGAGAAAATGGATTTGGCAAAGTAAAACAAAGATGAAGTCGTGTAATATCAAAATAATATAAAAAATGATTTGTGATGGGAAATAGATAAAAAGTGAAAGGTAAAATGAGGTTATACGAACTACTTATTTTGTGGCCGCCGCACGTAGGACATACGTAAAAGAAAATCTCATCGACGGAAAATATTCGTAACAAAATTTGTATCATCGTCAAAGGTTAAATACGCTTTAAGTCACTTTTTTCTAATCAAAGTCTATAAACGATCTTAATTCCTTACCAATAAATACTTCTTGATACAAGATTTTTTAGTTTCGAAGACACTGTTATAAATTCCTGCTTATAAATAATAACTGCTTTGTTTCACAAGAAAATTAAAAAAAAATCTCGAAAACATTTTTGGTTTATCTAATATATGAAAGCAAACATAACAACAAAAAAAGCTTACATATAGCCAGCTAATGTACCGCCAAGGATACAAAAATTTAACTTATTCTCATTAATTTGATTTCGATTGTAATTTTTTAATAAACGAATTGCCAAACTAGTCTATTTTTCCATCTATTTAGTGAACTTCTTTTTTTAATATCGATTTAAAATACTATAAGTTATCACTAAGCACTAAGATTGGACAACTCTGATTAAACAAGAACACGTAAACAATCAATAATTATTGTATATAAAAATTCCATTAAAGAAAACGGCAACTAGAGCTTAAAAATTAATAACTTAAAATTACTGATCATGTTCGAAAATAAAAAGTTGTTCAGCAATAACAACAACTGAGCCGCTACCAGATGTTGCTCGTAATTAGTTTATAGTTTTAAGTTTACAAAAACATCGTAGCATAGTATTGAACATCGATCTTTCGTAGGTAGGACACGACACAACTTCGCTTCTACCATTAGTTAATTGGTTAATACCACGAAATTTGTCAAGTTTCAAAATTTGAATTGTTTTCAAGTTTTACAAGTAAGAAATTAAGTTTAAGCTTGTTTAAAGTATAGCTTATCCCTTAGCAAATAAAATTGCAGCGATTTTTTTAAGTACGACAAAAATTGTAACAAGAACAATGCCAAATCTGCTTTTCTAAAAATCACATTTCCGACACTCGTATAAAGCAAAAATTCGTTATGTTCAGAAGGTGGATTTTCGATCGATGCTTTTACATATTCTACGCTACTAGAATACACAACTTTAATTTTTTTAAGAGGCACTAAAACATTTCCCATCAGTTGTATTATTGTAGTTAAAGATTTGATCACTAAGACACTAATAAGCAAAGAATTCAAATGATAATATTCGTTAACATTCAGATCATATTGTTAATAATTTAGTAACATTTTGTATTGAAAATACTGGTAGAAAAGGTTAATAACAACCCCAATATTTACCAATTATTAAATTAATAAACTAAGGGTCGATGCTACAAGTTGCCTCTAAAGGTCTTGTTAGCAAAAAGTCACTTTAGCTAAAGGGAGGTAAATTCAAATGCATAAACCCCTTTTTCTTAGCGGGATGATCTTCTTATCTCCATCTTTTGGCCTCACTTTAGCTGAAGTTAGGTTTACTTTAAAGGCAAGTTGTAATACTACAATCAGAACAAAAACAAGATAGCAAAAATTAATATAAATTGAAAATAAAAGTTTTAAAAAAAAACATATAATGAAATACGATGATTTAAATGACTAAATGAAGGAACGAGTGAGTTGTGATAATAAATAAAGATTGTTAAAATAAAAATACTGCACGTAACAAAAAAGAGTGAATGTGGTGCTGCAGCCAAATGAAACTTTGTCTATCAATGTGGATCATATACAACGCTCATGAGAAGATGATTGATTATACAAGCATGGATAGCAAATATGTATTTTAATATTTCGTATATATGTATGTAGGTGTATGCATGATATATGTATATAATAAAAATATGTACAAGACAAAATATAAGTGGGAGAGAGATAAGAAAAATAAATAAAACGTCTTAAGAAATAGATAAAGACGCTAACCCGTTTTTTGTTGCCACCAACTTGTTTCAACTCGCCATTGGACTGACCAGCAGCAACACCAGTAGCTGAGTTGAGGCCCAAGCTAGTTACACTATGGATACTATTGACACTGCCAGTGGTGGTCAAGACGTTGCCATTCGTTTGATTGTTCTTAGGTTGTTGCTTATTAAAATTAGCCGTAGCCGAAGCCGAGTGTACCAAGACTCCTCCGTTAGAGTCATTGTTACGCTTTCTTGAAGGAGTACCACCATTACTGCCAATATTATTATTAATACTAGAATTATATCTAAGCCTATGATTACTAGAAGTATCATCATCACAATTTGTTTGATTCGTTTGATTCGATAAGGCGGACGCCGATAGAACTGGGCTGCTATTAAAGGTTGACATTTTTAGGGCTTCCTCACCAGTGAGAAAGTCGTCGTTATCGCTATTCGTAGAGGAGTCAGCCAATACAGCAACTTTTTCCTTGTTTAATTCACAGCCATTGTTGTTAATATTGTTGGTATGAGCAGAGGAGAGTTGTTTACGTTGGCGATGTTGCATTTCGGGATTCTTGGCAGTGGCCAGAGCTGGTGGAGTAACAATTGAGGCGCCTGCGCCGCTTTCTATATTTGCATTCTCCTTATCCGAATTACTATTCTTACGCTTGCCCTCACTATCACCACCACGTTTTGAACGGAAGAGCTTTACATGAGGATATAGGCCAATTACAAATCGGTTTATTTTGGTATTGCAATATTGGAAGTTTGTAAAAGGATATGGTTGGTTGTTGTTGTTGTTGTTGGTGGTAGTGATATCGGCAATATCAGCAATAGTTGCAGTAGAAGGAGGTTGCAGATTTTTGGTACATTTGGTTTTACAAAAGCACACATTCAATAGAAGAAAAAATAAATAAAAAACCGCATTAAAACGATTAGACAAACAAAATTCATTTAATCATCTTCATTCATCATCACAAAAATCTTCAATTAGTCAAGATCTCTTTTTTATGGTTTTGTTGTATTATTTTGCTTAGAATCATTAATGTGATTTGCGACTGCAATATATTTTTTAAATTGAAAATAGATAATTAAAATTAAATATGCAATTTGATGGTGCGGGAAGCAAATTAATATTATGGGGTAAAAGGAGACGAAAAAGAAAGAATGGAACAGGAAGTTAAGGATGTTCTGTAAAAGTTTTAAGATATGTTCAAAAAATCACTGTATGATTACAAAGAAAAGGAGCCAATAATTAGAAGAATATAAATTAAAACAATGTTAGTTACAATTGAGGAAGATCGTTGCGTCAAATTATGTGAATCTATTTAAGGCACTTCAAAGATTGAGAAAATAGTGTCGCGTTGAAACACAAAATGTCATTGTTTTATTGTTGTGAATAGAAATTACTTCAGAAATCTTAATTGAATATTTGAACGAAAATGTTAATCTGTCATCGTGATCTGGGGCTAGATGTGAAATTTTAAACATTCAACATTCAAGGCAATCGTTTTGAAATGACAAAAACATTTTATATACATACATATATTTTTGTGACTACGCAGCTTTTATCTATTTTCGCAAGTATTTTTGTCTTTAAAACCTTCCGTACAAAGTTCCTAAACTCTTCCTTCCACTTTATTTGAAATAATACAACCTGATAAAAAATTTTATGGTAATGGTTTGTAAAAGCTTTAAAGGGTTTTAAGAAAAAAATTAGTAAATTTTGTAATGTTTAGGAAATTAGATTTAAAGGATGAAAAAAGAAGGTACATAGAATGCCTTTTCATACAACGTTAGTAAAATTATAGGTTCAAGAAAGTGCATTTAAATGAAAAAATGTGAATGTATTTTTATATATGTATGTACGCAAAATAATAATAACAAAAACAAACCAATAAATGGTGCTTCAGCGAAACGAAAGTGCAACGCCTAATGAGCTGTAACACGCACACACACACAAATACTTACCTCATCTTCACGTTTACGTAAATCAGATTGCACTTCTTCCAGTTCCTCTTGAGCATCGGTGGCTTTCATGAAATAACCTTCGTAGATCATTTTTAAACCGAAAATGGCAAACAACGCCGTTGAAATGTAATATGTATAGACCTTAGGAATAATAGTAGCAGCCATGCCAAACACCACCGAGAGGACTGTCATCAGAGCCAGGGCTGCTATGGCACCCGTAAAGACAACTAAGCGTGGATGGCGCATGGCCATAATGGCTGCTATGAAAAATGTCTTATCACCTAACTCTGTAAATAATATTACAGAGATGGACGCAGTAAATGCGTCCAAAAAGCCGGCATTTCCTTTGGTTTCTTTGGTCGTATCAGCGTTTGGTAAATTATTGGCCCCATCGAATTGCTCCTCTTTTACTAAAATCGCTTCTTCGAAATCGGATTTCTAGGCAAATAAAATGTGAAACAAAATTTTGTATTAGATCAAAAAAGGGATGGTTAGATTTATTTGTTTATAATATTTAAGTATTGACTCTCTAATAGAGAGAATTAGCGATATGCGAATAGACAACATTATTACGAGTATAAAGACTATTGTGATAAAAAGAGTTTTTGTTCTGGTTTATAACTTGTGTTTTCATACATATCAAATCCGGTGTGAACAGTTAGATTACTTAAAAACGATTTATTTTGGTTAATTAGCCTGGCAATAAATAAAAAGAAAACTTCGAGAAAAATAATAAGATTTAATTAATTTAATTTACATATTTTTGATGCAGTATACAAAAACCGATTTTTTAAAACTTTGTACACCTGGCTTTCGCCTTCATGAGGACTTTAACTCTAGTAGGCATAATATCAACAAGTTTTCGTCCTCTTTAAAAGTTATAGATACATTGACAGACTTTGAGGCAGGGACTCCAGAGTTTTGTAACGTTCTTAAACACATGTTGATAAATATATACAGGGATTTAAGGAATTCCGCACAAATTTCCAATCGGATTCGAAATCCGGCAACAGCGGGGCCAACCCAAAAACTAAATTTTAGTAGTTTTAAACTAACTCAAATGTATTTTTGTCCTTATGTTTGGGATCGTTGTTGTGTTGTGTTCTCTAAGAGCCGTACGTTAAGAAAATTTCGATTTTGTAGCCAAAAAGTAGATTTTGTTGTAATAAAATAAACCGGACTTTTTCGCAATTTTTTCAACAGTTTTAAAGGAAGTATTACATAATTTTAAAATTTTTTATAATAAATTTGCTTTAGTTACTCGGTACAGGTTTCTCGACTTCGTGGTTTAAAACATTTCATTTTACCTTATTTACTATGAAATTGTAGCCCTCCTAAATATTTTCATCGCATGTTTTAACTCTTTTACTAAATGAGACAAAATTATGCAAGTCGGCTTTTGATATTTTGATCGCGTGCTGTCAAACTAATAACTCCGTTGATTTCGATCTCAAATTTATCAAAAAATCGGATGTGACTTGAAATTTGGACTTCTTTAGGGATAGTAACACTCAGGCACCACTTCTTCACTCTCTTTTACTCTTCTATCTCTTTTCAGGTAACACAAAGGGACCGAATTTGCGGACCCACGTGGGCCTGCGGTGTAGGCGCCTGATTACCTAACAATTGTGTTTCTTTCTTTGGAAAGGGAGAGACTAGAGAAAACGGGTACTAAAGTAGAAAGATAGAAAAGCTTCAGTGCTTAAAACCTGCAATTGCGCCTTTGGTGTTTTGTAGGTGCATTACTTTTTTTAAGTATTTTACTTCGCCGACGATTTAATGTTATATAGTGATAGAGGCAAATGGGCAGCAAGAAGTTGGTGCCTGCCAATTGCTTAAATATTTAACAATTTTGTATCAAAAACTCGAAAGGTAAGAAACATTTTTTTCAATATGGGTTGAAAAAATTCACCAAACAGTTTCACCAAAAATTCACCAAAGAACGCAATTACTCGTTTTTACGTATTTAATAAGAATGTATTATACAAAAATACTTACTGTTTGCATTGCAATTCCATTTGCTGTTTCATCGGTGTATTTCGGTTCTATCTCTGCCAAACATATTGTAGAGAACGTCAAAACGGCTATCAGTGCCAGTAACATGTGCAATTTGGCCGAGCGTTTTAAATAGACATTGTGTCGAGTGGTCTGCCAAAAATATGATTGATTCTGTGACATATTTTGGTTGTATGTTTTAGATTTTTAATCTCAAACAAATGGAGATAATACTTTTTATGATTTAACTTCTTTACAGGGGGAATTATCACAGTAGAGTAATAACTAATATTTTTTCTTTTCAACTTTATTTAATTTTTTTTCTATATGTATGTATATACTTTCTTCAATGAGAGACGACAGTTAATGCAATTGTAACACCTTCGAGTGCTGAAATAAGACAGAATTGAAGAATATAAATGCATTCATACTTTTTAAGCCAACAACTTTTATCAAAAATCCCAAGTTGATTTAAGAATCAAGATAAGTGAGATATCAAAATGTCATTTCGAGAACAAGATAACTAAGAGCGAGTAATAACGATGAATAAACGAGATATCAGGTAGTAAACATTTTGATTTTATATGTTACGACTTATGTGTGAGTACAAGTGTAGTACATATGTACGTTAGTGACGGTCTCGATGTATGTACGTACTTAAAATAAAATTATAAAGCGTCAATGATCGGAAGGAATTTTATGTGCCCTAACAACAAATTTGCGACAAATCAGTACAAGATCCGACATGACGTAGAGGTAGCTGTACGTGGTTTGTTCAAAAGAAAAGATGACGTTTGAATTTTTGTTAAAAGTATTTATTTATTTATTTATCAATATCTATTTTGTCCCCTTCAAAGTAATCCCTCTCAGATATACTGCACTAATGCCAGCGCTTCTTCCTAACCTCATAGCAATTCTGAAATGCGCTTTTCGGTATGGTCATCAGCTCGTTCTTCGATTCTGACTTTATCTCATCAATTGTGACAAAACGCTTCCTTTCATTGTTCTCATCAGTTTTGGGAATAGGAAAAAGTCGAGGGAGGGACAAATCTAGTAAATAAGGTGGTTGAGGCATGATTAGGGTATTGTTTTTGGCCAAAAAATCATATTGTTTGATCCATTTTTTTCAAAAGTCAAAAAACACACACAAACGTGACCAACCTTTTCAGTTGTCAACAACAAACTACTAATCCAAATTGGCTGATAATGGCAACATATGACTAACACATATGTACCAACATAAAACAAAATTCGATAATCGAAATTTCGAAATTCATCTTTTCTTTTGAACAAACCAGGTACCCTACTTTCTGGCAACGTGGGAAAAAATCTTCACCAAGTTATGTATCCCAGTAATTAAGCTGATTAATAAGCATGAATGATTTCAGCAGAGGGCATATAGCGTAATTACCGAGTTTTAGTGATTATATTAAAGTAAAGTGGGTGCATTTAGGGAATAAAAGTGTGTCATCAAAAGCTTTTGTGATCAGTTTACATCAATAAATTCTCATAAACTTTCAAATTTATTTTGCTGTATTGACTGAATTAATTCTTATTTTGTAACGTATGGAAAATTTTTACTTTAGAATGTAGGGAAATATATTTGACTTCAAAAAATGTGTTTGTGTAAATACATGCATACCATATATTTAAATTATATTAAAAATAAAATAATTTTTTTTAGGCAATACGAGTTATTTAAAAAAGTGATTCATGGGGTTTTTTCTGTATGTCGACTTATTAATTTAAAGAAATGTGTACTTCAATTGGTAAATAAGTTACTGGGAAATAAAAAGAATTTCCAAATGTTTTCAGTCAGCTGTTTATTTTGGGCGTGATTTTTATTAAATGACAATATTCTCCTTTTTCAAATGGGTAATTTTTTAATGGCTTGCATTCTAAAAAGTTTAGAAAATAAACATTAACAAGATGTCCCATTTTGCTGGCTTATTTAATGTTTTTAATTTTATTAGTTCATTTTCAGTTAAAGGCCTTACGAACAAATCAGCCAAACATAGTGCGGACTCTAAAATCCGGACGTTAAAAATCCATAAAGTTTCTTAGATAAGATAAATAAATATCGCTTTTCGTAGTTAGCTGAAATACAATAAAAAATATTATTTTTAACTGTCTTGTTATTGTTATTATTATTAGACAAAAGTAAATAATAGCAAGGAAAATTAAAAGTGAACGTACATAAGAAGAGTGTAAACTTAAGGATTAAACAAATAAAAGTACGAGTGTTAATGAAAAGGTTGGCAAACGGAACCGCATAATCGCAATTCACGTTATTACGAGAAATCTGTCACGCATTTTGATCTATTTTGCTTTAAATTCTTCAGCATTCAACCGATTTAGTTCATTTCCAAGAATTGATATTAGCATGTCGCTTGACTTCTATTAACTATGTATGTTGTTATGTGACCATAGCGTAATATAAATTATGAAATCTGAAATTCAAAGATTTTCAAATGCTAATGACAGAACATTTTTGGAAAATATGAGACGATTCTCGAATTCAATTTTTATCATTAGTTGCTTAAATAGTGGATGTTTGCAATAGCCACTGCTATTGTCCGATATTAGAAATATTAAATTTGGACATATGCACAATGGATATTATAATAAGAAACTAGCTCCAACGGGTGAGTCACTGCTCGAAAAGAAATGATGTGCACTCTCACATTGCCAGAAAAAAACCATTTGCTAGTCAGATTAATATAAAGAAGAGACAGAATGAAGTTATTTATAACTGCAGCAATATAAAATTTCTAAAGTTATGGCATATGTGAAGTATGCTGGAAACTTAATTCTACTTTAGCTACGAAAAATCTGAGAGCTACTATCAAGCACGGTGGCAGATAAGTTAAGGTATGTGGATGTATGTCGGTGTTGGGAAGTTAAACTTTATAGACGAAATAATGGCAGCTCGCATGAAATTCGATGTTTTAAAGGTGGAATTTCTTTCAAACATATAAAAGTCGTACCTGAATTATGATTATATCTTTATGTATGACAAAAATCCCATGTATCCATTTATTTTGGTAAGAAAATGACTTTCTAAATATCTCGACCGTAATTGAGAACTTGCGGGCGTGGTTAAAGAATCAGAGACAAAGGGTAATTTCGACATACATGCTGCAGATTTAATTAATTTTAATAAAATATTCGTTGGAATCTCCAGAGCATAACAAAAAACTAACGTACTCAATAACTAAAAGACTAGAGGTAATAAAGTTGAAAGGAGGCCCTAGCAGTTATTAAACAATAGAACATCGTTTGATTGAACTAACTGCATATTTTTGTTAGCATTATCATTAGGAACTTTAACTTATTGTTAACTGAGTTCCCTAAGAAACCAATAAAGTTTTTTTTTTTGTTCTGTATAAATATGATGTCGTCCATAGATTTTTTTCGGTCTAAAAGAATATAATAAGTGTGCATATCTTGTGATATTAAGCACCAAAAATATTGTAACACATAAGTATGTTCGTACTGGAATTAAGTCATTTTAAAGATATTTTCTCAAACGAATTTTTTCCTTTAAAATAACATTTTATAGGTATGTACATGCATTAATATGTACATATGTATTTATTGTTTAAATGAATTTGTCGAACTGAAATATGACTAAAACGAATAAATTTTATTTAGGCTTAAGTTAATTTTATACCCACTAGGCAACTGCATACATATGTATGTACAAACATATTGTATGTACATAATTAAAATATACCAAAAAAACAGACGGTTAAAACCATTAACGATTGGATTCTAAGTTAAAAGAACATTGAACTAATTAATATTTTTGAGTGGAAATTAGGCTGCAGAGAATAAATTCTAAAATAACATAAACATTAAGAACTTAAAAAGGAATTAAATAAATGCAATAAATAACCAGCTTCATCACTTGTTTTTTGAAACATTTTTTTTTCAAACAGTAGCAAAATATTACAAAAATACGCACACATCTACACAAATTTGTTTAATCATTTTCCATTCATTATTCTTGTTCAATGACCATCTAACAAAGAAATAACACAATAATATAGCAAAAAATATATGTATGTACATACATACGTATGTATAATTCAATACATATTTTCACTTTGGCTGGTAATTTTATTTCTGATTTCATTCTTTTAATTGTAGGGTAAAATCGAAGGGTAATAAACTCATATCTGCATACACAACACACATACATATGTATGTATATATTTCTGCAGTTTTAAAATAATACGGCGAAGTTAATATAGAATTTAATTATATTTGTTTATTTAAAACAAACTTGATAACTACAAACAATCACTTTTATTTTTTCTTGACCGATATTGCTGACGTAAAGTAGTAGCTTCGTCTTGTTACATTTCACCAGACGGCTCTTAAACCATTAGAACTCTTTTAAGGTGTTATATTGGCGTAAATAATTTTGTTATTAATGTTTATCAAAATCAATTAAAAGTCAACTTTATAATATCCATTTACGTATACGTTCTTTTTCAACAACAAATACTTTTGCAACTTACTTTTCTTAAAGTGGAAGTATGATTGAACGCAAAAAGAAAGAACATAAAACACAGGCACCTGATTTAGTGGTTTTGAATTGCGCCGGCGACGGCTTAGTAGATGATATATTCGGGGCGGCTAAGATTCGATACTAAATTACTGATTTATATTTTGCTTCGTAGCCTTTTTCTAGTCTTTTTTGCTGAGTTTGATTGTTGAAATTTTAAAATATATACTTATATAAAAAACAATTGCAAAAACGGAATGTATAAACAAAGCGGCTTCATGTGCATGTCTCGTCAACACATTGATGTTTGTTTGTTGGGGTTTTATTCCCAAAAGATTTCGTATTTAGTTAGACACCTGTTTAAAAATGTCATGAGCTTTAAATGTCATGATCTTTTTGACGATTTCAACCAAATTTGACAATATTACACCATTTTCATCTAACTTCATGTAGAACAAATTCCCGGCGGCGCTTTCAAGATTATATAATCAAATAATTTTCGGTGGCGGTGGTTATTAAATCTAATCGGCGACTCATATCAGCAGGTTTTCAGTGGCTTTGAGCGAAGATTGAATGTAGAAATATTAAAACAAAAGATGTAAACACAAATATATTTAGTATTGCCATATAGAAATATATTACCGTACTTATTTTTATTATATGCCTTCTGTAACCGACAACCACTGCAATACCAAAATAAACAAATTGTGCTGTCATTTAATTTCTGTTTGTTGAAGAATTTACTTAATAAGGAATTTTCCTCATAATTAAAAAAAAATTAAATAGTTTCTTTACACTTCTCTTATTTACTCTTTTCAGTTACTATTTTTTTTTTTGTAAAAACAATTTTAAAAACTTGAATTTTACATATAATCTTTCAAATATAAATACATATATTTTTATATTACATATGTATATACATATATGGCACTTTATGCATATATAGTAATACATATTTTTGTTATAAAAATAATACATTTTGAAGAATTTAGAGTAAAAAATATATTATTTTAAATTTAAAAGCTTATATACAAAGTTTATATATAAAAGTAAAAACTTTTCGAAAATTTGCTCAAATAGATTAATACAATCTATTTTTTTAATCCTGATATGTTTTAATAAATTGGGATTCTTCTCAACTTATCTGGCAACATGTTTTTATTCACGCGTATTATAAAAGAAAATGAACGAGGTAATGCACTGCATTATATTTAACCTGCTTTATCACTATTATAGGCTTTATATTTTTATTAAATTTTAAATCACAATAGTGACTATTCCTTGTAATGTAGTTATAGCACTATAGTTAAGACAACAACCTTAATAACGTAATTTTCCAAGTAAACTAATTTATTCTTAAAGTTATGTATGTACGGTAATAATCATAAAATAGTAATTGAATAGTAATTTAATAATGTCAAATTTTTGTGGGTAATGTTCAGTGCTTTTTTTTGTATTTACAATACGGTCTCGATTTGGTCAACCGAAATGAAATCGGAGTTGCTTTTACCAAAAGGGTGCAATAACCGACCCTAAATATCACATAGATTCTGCGGGAAATTAAATGCCTGAGAAACTGATCACAAGCAGCGTTTGGTTACTTTTAATCAAAATTGGCTATTTTTATTTCCAATGTGGGGACGTGAACTTTTTTTTTTATCATTTTGGTAACGTTTTCTATGAATTAAAAAAATAGGTTTTTTTACTTCTTATTGTAAATTAATTACGATATGGTATACCACGAAGAGCATTGCAATACTATCTAAAGATTTGTTAAGGTTTTGACGATGTTTTTATACATTTTTACTAATCATTAAAACTTAAGCTTGGAAAGGATCGGAATTAGGTTTCACAAACATAATTTCCTTTAAAGTTTGTTCAGATATGAAATTTTAATTTGAGTCCTATAATCATAATCAGTGTTGCCATGATTGAACTTATTTTGATAACCGAAACTAAAAAAAAAAAAAACAAAACAAATTAGATAAAAAATAACTAAACGTTTTTTTAAATCAAAATATACAGATTTATATTGCATCGAAATCTATTAGATTTGATTTGCTATCTTTTCTCAAATCTACATCGTTTATACTGTATTTTCTTGACTTTAACAAGAGATCATATTCACAATACCACCGAGGTAAAGCACGTACATTTTTAAACTATTGCGTAATTACTCTCATTTCTTTCAAATAAAACGTAGTACTTTTCTGGTATATTAAGGGGTAGACCGCAGTTGTGTCACCAAGTTTCGAGTAGATTGTGTTGTATGGGAAAACTACTGGAAAATAACTAGATTTTGATCGAAATTCAGTAAGTGCTAGAGTTTGGTGCAACGAAAATTCGCTGCTACCAGAAAAAAAATTGGATTTAATGAAAGACGATTGACGAAACAAAAGATTCATAATTTTCTTTTTATTTTATTAAAATACCACGTTTATATTATCGATGATTATAAAACGAATTTATTTTGTAGCTTTAGTAAAAACATTTTTAATTACATCTTTTACGATTTATAATTTATGAAAGGTTAAATTCTTAATTATTGTTTCCAAACGTTTGCTTACAGTTTCCGCGTATATAACCCTTTCGGCACCACAGCCATTTTCTAAATTTTTGACACAGGCCCGTAAACTTACACGATATGTTATTTCCGGTTCCAAATCATTCAGTATATAGGCATGACGATGACTGGGTATTTCTATGGCCCCTTCATACCTCTCCAACGGTATACATTTGTTTTCAGCTTGATCTTGTGTGTTGGGATTGCTTTGGTTGCAAACGGGGAAGGAATGCGGTATAACGTAATTATCTTTGCCTTCGTCTTGCTTTTGGATACTTTGTAGTTCGAACTGTTGGAGCGCCATAAGGAAACGAGCTTCGCCAGAATCGATGGTGCCCGACATAGTGGTATTCGAATTCTCACGAGCTATGCGTTCGGAAGATGTTTTCTTTACAAAGCTGCAGGTAAAAGTGTTAAATTTAACCAGAGTAGGGAATGCTTTTCGTCTCAAATATTACTTACAGGAAGTTCATTAAGGCATCTCTGTATAACAACTGTTCCTTATTATAATAATCTTCAACATGAGGAGTGGGGATATTTGATTCTGTATCGAGTTTCGGACATCGACAAACCTCTGGTATATTCGGAGTAATTGTTTCAGAGCGCGTTGATGCATCTATCGATAGAAACCAAGGAATATCAATTGGTTAAACGAAATAATGAGTGTTTTTTTTTTGTTTGTAATTTACTTGTTTTTTCATATTGCAAAACATATTTCTCTAATTCACCATTCACTACGCGTGGTGGCCACCAATGTACCTCCTTCAGTTTGGAGGAAAAAAGAAGACTTATTCATTCTATGAATAGAATTTAATAAATTTATGTTTCTTACAATTTCCTTTGTGGACAGCGAATGATAATACATTTTTGCCACCTTTTCCGGCTTAGCGGGCAGCGTTTGAAAATATTGTATTTCCGATACATGTTCTGCTACATAGGGGTAATCCATTGTGGTCATGCTATTAACAAAATACGCGTATTGAGTGGCTGGTTTTAAATTCTTCAATATATGACGTCTGTGTTGGGTCAATACGACATCTGTAAACCAGCTTAAAGAGTAAAAATTCTATATTAGACGGCTCTGCAATGGCACCTCCTTTTTAAATAAAAATAAGATGAATTTACAGTGTTCACAGCGCTTAATAAAAATCCGTTGCACTAGTTTATGTGAACACACCTATTTATTTATCACTTTATGACTATTGGTACGAACTATTTTTGCAACTAATTTCTGCATGAATTCGAAACTGTTGAGCACATAAAATAATTCTATGGTAACTGCATGATAATTTTATGTCTCATCTTTCGGTGTTTCGGATCAAATGTTCTAGAGTTATGATGAAATTAATTAGTGTAACCGCACCATTAAGGGTGCCATATTAATCATGACCATTAAAAAAACTCTACGTGATCGAAAAGATGAAAAAGCAGATTTCAAGGACTCACCTATCCCATCCACAACCATGACGACCATCATATTTCGTTACATTTTTATAGGGAGCTTCTTTATAGTAATAGATATAACCCACTAGTAAAATCAGTTCATTATACGGCATTACGTCAACTTCTACAATAGCTGAGTTGGAATTGAAATCCGTAATGCTGGCGTTAAGGACACGCAAGTCTGGACCACCTGGGGAGAATGCAAGATAAGACTTTTTAATGGTTTGATGAATCATAAGGCTGTGAAATGGAATAAATTAAAATATTTTAATTCATAGAAGAATATTAGTAATAAAACCAACGGTTCTTATAAAATCGTCGTGTCACCGGAAGTAATTTTCACCTGATTTCACCGAAGTACAAAAATATTACATTTTACTTGTTATACAGCAGTATTCTATGCACAGGGTTCCACTAAACCTTTTTCTATGCAACACTGTGTGCAGAGCACAGGCATATACGGCTTCTTTATTTTTAGTAAAAATTTTTACTTACACACCACCCTTTCGCCATTCGAATTAAGCGAAGCATCCTTAATCGTTATTTGTTTGCATTCCTTTAAATTATTTTGCACCTCTGTTATCTTTTCATAACACAAGCGTGGATTCAAGTGAAAATAAATACATCCATTGAGAATGGCCAAGTTTCCATACCATAATTCTTGCAAATACTGATTATCGACCACATAAAGGGAGTACCTGAAAAATAAATAAAACCTCAATTAATTTATACTATAACATCTTTTTTTTTACCGAACACACCTATTTTCCAACAACTCCAAACCCCTAATTGTATGCAAGTTTTTGAAGAAATGTAAAGAGACAAGTTGGGGCGATCTCAAAATCTTAAGGTAGCCGGTAATTTCGTTCAAATTGCCGAAAGCCTGTTCCAAATGTTGCACAATGGGCTCTGAAAACAAATTAAAATAAAAAATAAACAACACTCCGCACGAAAATAAAAAAAAATAGAAATACTTACTGTCCGTCTCAAATAATTCTATCGTCAGGGAACCTTCTAACGTGGTGCAATCAGCTAAACCTTCCAGGTCTTCTTTTCTACGTATATTGAAGCTCCCTGTGCAATTTAAAGAACAAATAGTCACGCCATTTTGCAATACTTCTCTATAATGTCTGGGACATTTTTCCACACACTCCATGCCCATTTGCCTAAGACCCCATTCGGTGCAATTGGCAACACATTGTCGCTTAAAGGCCTACACAAGCTGCATTTTATTCGAATCTTAATAACATGAAGGCATAATCGTACTTACTAATCTGTACTTAGGAGGCAAACAATTTTCTACACAACCAACATGTGAGACATAATTCGTACAATGCCTGCAATTAGTATCGAAGCACGAGGTCAAACAGCTGCTACCTCCTCCACGTTTGTAGCACTTCTTGCCGCCAATGTAGTCCAATGATGTCTGTTGAAATTTTCCGTAGGACCAACAATATTTATGGCGATTTACCTCTATTGACTTAAGTTCATCGTGGTAAGTGTAACACAGTGGGCATTGTGAGGCTGGTTTGTTGTTCTATCCGAAAGATAAAGAAGATGTTTTGGACGTAAAAAGCTTGAAGAAAAATATTTTGAAATGGATACTTTTTATAAAGAAAGCTTTTTTTAATGTTACTTCCTCTAAAAAATTCCTTTAGTGGTACTTCTTAAAATGGTACTTTTTTCAGAAAGTGCTTTTATAAATGTTACTAAAAAATTGTTTTAATTTAGATAGAGGCGTTTTTTGAAGAAATTTTAGAATTTTTTTGAAGAAAGTTAATTTTTTAAAACAACTTTACTGTTTCAAAAGAGTAAATGAAATATTCGAATGGTATATTTTTTGAGAGGTAGCTGTAAGAAATGCATAAAGATATTTTTGAACAAATATTCCTTAAAGTCATTTGTTTAAAAGGTACTTTTTTAAAAAGTCCTTTTTTTTCCTCAAGGTAGTGATGCCAACCTAAAATCTGCATTAAAGTTAGATACGATTTAAAAACGAGGCAGTTTCTAAAAAATCTTGCTATGAAACCTTTATTTTTCTCGGTTTTTAAACACCCTTCCTTTCGATAAGAATTATTATTGGAATATTTTTAGTCACGGTGCATTTTTTGGTTTCACGAGGTGAAGAACTTTTCTCACTCTCACTTTCACTCATTTCAAAATTATTTATGAAACAAAAATATTTTTTAGAAAGAATATTAAAAATATGTTTTGTCCGTTACTTCTTCACTTGCTTCTTTTTACTTCTTTTTTAAAGTCATTCAAGCTAGAGTGACAGAAAGAGAACAGCTGTTTAATAATGATATACCTAGTGCAGCGTTTTGGCCGTTGTTTACACGCATTTAAAAAAACCATTATAGCTGAACTTCAAGACTGGGACTTAGTTTAATAAATATCGGATAACAATCCTTTAGCTTTAGTTTTGAAAAACTAAAGAAGTGGTATATTTTTTCGGAAAGTACTTTGGTACTTTTTAAGGGAAGTTACATTATTAAAGGCACTTTCTCAAAAGTATTTGTTTTAAAAGTACTTTTTAAAGCACCTATTTTGAGTTGGTTTGAAAAAAGGTACATAATTGATTATTGTGTTTTTAAAGCGACTATTTAAAGGTACTTTATGAAAAAGGCACATTCCTAAAAGTTTTATGGTACTTTTTAACAGATATTCCATTCAAGGTACTTTTTATAAAACATTGTTTTAAAGTTACTTTTTAAACAGGACTTAATCCAAATGTTACTTACTCAAGAAATATTATTAAAAAGTACATTTTTATGGTGCATTATTTTATAGGTAATTTTTTGTTTATTGTTGTTGTTGTTTTTAAGACTTCCTTACATTTTTAAGGCAGATTTTTAAAATGCTCCATTGCACAGGTTACTTTAAAAAAGCGTTTCTTTTAAGATTTATAACTAAGAACTACTCACCTTCATAGCAAAGGAATATTTCTTTGTAGTATTACCCAAAATCCATACCCAATTAATGGTCTGTGCAAAACACAATGATGGATTGAATTCCACACGTATCGAACCCTTTATTACACGTAACAAAGACACTAAGCCGATATTTTTCAAATCACGATTTTCTAAAACACTTAAAGCGTACTCGTCATACAACAGTTCCACACCACGTATAATAATTAACTTTGGAAAGAGACTCTCTAAACTATCGAGACCCTCCACACGAAACACTAACAAATATTCACTTATTTCCTCTACATTAGAAGGTTTCACTTGTTTAAAAGCCGGCACATTAAAATCCATTTGCACTATGCGCACATAACCTGCCACGACAGTGCAATTTTGCAGTTGATTAAAGTCTTGAATGGATCTTATTGTAATGGATTTGCAAATGACTTCCTTAAACGAAACATCAGCGACTTCTTCCGCTTTAACTTCGGGCTGCACGCAAATGAAATATACCGCGATTAATAATAAAAATGTTCTTAAAAAGTATTTGTGCATTTTTGAGTAACTTTTACATTTAATTATCACAGGAGAACAAACATTACACCGCGTGTACACAATTCACACAACACTAACTACTTCACTTCACGTTGTTAATTCACTTTTGTAGTTGACATTTGACCAAAAGGCAAATTCTTGTTTTGTTTCGTTTTTTTTAACGAACAAAATTCTGCTGTTTTATTGTCTGTCGTCTCTTAATTATTTAATTGAAAACTTGACCTCTAAATAGACAACCAAAGCACCAGAGCCATAATACAGCTTCAACTACAGTTAGGTGGTGGTGTCATCTGTGGCATAGAATGTTCGATGATCCGTTTCTTATTTCAAATTCAATTCAATTAAATTGTGAATTTATTTAATTGAGATTTGATTTTCTTTGTAATGAAATAATTTTTGTAAATTAAATTAATGTTGCCTCAGTTTCAATTAGTTGGAGTAATATTTTTTGGGAAATATTTTTCTCATTGCCGATATGTTCACCCTTCTGCTGTTTCATTTTAACTGAATCTTTTGAGCAGTTATTCTTTGGTGAGCGACTTACTTTTTTTTTGATACATATGAGATGAGCGGCATTTCGGTTGTTGTTATTTCTCGAATTGGTTTTAACCTTCATGTGCAAAAGTTTGTTTCGTTTAATTGAATTTTGAGAAAAGTAAGCACAAGTAAGAAGATCAATCGATTCAATTAACCCTTTCAGAGGCATGTTGTATTTTTTGGAGCACCAAAATAAAAAGCAGCGTGACAATTTTAGACACAAATGAATTTTGCAAGCAATAGGATATATTCGAATCAGCCATAAACTGCAACTTGTTATTTTCAAAAATGCTTCCAAACATCGAACAAAAAAAAAGGGTGGTCTTCCTATTGGGAACTAATAATGTTTCAACCAAAAACAAGCTACCAAAACAATATCGTCCTTGAAGGTGTTAATATAACAAAAATGCAAGTGTTTTTGTGCATTCTTCCTACACATGCTCGTGTTGCGAAGCATATGTATTCAATCGAAGTCGTTATTAAAAAATGAGTTGTCATGACTTCAAATAATATTCCGAATATCATGGGCTGATATATTTTAAGCCATTTTCTTCGTTAAAGAATTTTATCATTTGCTTATATTTTGTGAAAGATTCTAGCAAAAGGCTGTGGTAAAGGTTGACTGATGCCGCTTATAGAGTGTTATAACAGAAACATGCTGACACATTTATTATAATTATTTTGTAGTTTGTCCTGTACAAAAAATATCTCATTTGCCTACTTTTCATCTTTCGTTTATGCTCTTGGCAACCCTTTTCTTTTGTGATCACATACAGAGGATCTAGTTTGTGAACTAACTGTGCCACAGGAAACCGGTTTCTCGTAAATTTTATGCTGTTAATGTCTTTAGTATTAAGCCGACTTTAATGGGACACGTTTAAAGGTGTTTACTCTTTTTTGTAGGACAGCGTTTAGTTGTGATGTTCACTAAGGCTCCATTTAGGCAAGTACCATTTTAAAACAAATTCATTTGTTTAGGGTGTCAGTGCATGTTTGTTAGCTTTGAACAAGATAAAATAAAAATAAAAATCTAATTTAACAAAGGAATTTTTTAACTGCAGAAAAAAAAGAAATTTGGCGAGTTTTTAGAAGTATATTTTTTCTTAAGCTAAATTGGTGGGCCTTAAAATTTTGAATGTAAATAAAAATTTATTTTTTAGTTACAGTTTTTCTCCGCTGTTTCGTACACTTTTTAGGGGATCATCTATTAAAATAATTGGAAATATAATATTTTTTTATTTGAAATTTTGTTATCATTACTGCGGCCACCACACAGAAACACCAGTTATCGAGGCCCATCATAAAATCCATTTAAACTTCGCAGTAATGAGTAGAGATAACCTACATTCATGATTAAATAAACCACCCCAATGATGGAAAACATGGACTTGCAGGATCGCAAATGAATATTAGAAAAATGGAAAGTCAGCTCTCCACCTCTGGTGAAGGGCACTACACTGAAATGAAATGCTGATTTTTAATACTAAAATTCTGGAAACGGATGGGTAGGTTTATAAAGTGGCATTCCAAACAATCGGAACTGGGTTGGGATATACGGGGTTCTGAAATTTATTTTTTCTGAAATGTCTTTTCTAATTGTTCTTGTTAAACAAGTGGCAATAAATGCAAATAGAAATGTTTAAGATTTAAGTTTTGAAAACATTTCAACTCTCCTTTCTCTTATTCTTAACTAAGGAATTTACTCTACCAAAATGCTACAGGTTGACTCAAACGTTAAACGAAACCAAACTTTAAACCCAAATTCTAACAGGATTTTAAAAAAGAACCTTGTCTGTACATTTCTATAAAATATTCAATTCCCATATGAGAGCGGCAACAGCAAAGCGTGCAATGGAAGAGAAATTGAATATGAAAGAGAGTGCTGCAAACATCTGTTCATTTGTGCGCAAGCGAATATAGTACAAGGGAAGGCGAATATTAAGATCAAGACGTTATTCAAGCTATCAGCTGAAAACAGATGTGTACGGAATATAGACAGGCTTTTAAGAATTCCCTAGTTTTTGGGATTCGGGGATTTTAGAACTCAATATTTGCACCACTATTAAATTATTTATGTATATAACTTTAAAGATTATTCAGTGTAATAACATATTATTTTTGCTGAAAAATATGTATTTTTTCAACTGCAATAGGCGTTATTACTAAAATATTGAAATCAACACAAAGAAACCACACAAGAAATATTTTTCGCCAAAAATCAAAAACACCAACATAAAACCAAAGTTTCATACACATCAGAATTTTGCGTAAAATGCTAAATTTCACTAACAACACAAAAACAAAACAAACAGACGCCTAATACCAAAACAGACTAAAACCCACCAAGGACCGAAAAAATCTATAATTTATATGATATCAAAAAATTGAATTCTATGGAAACAAGTAAGAGAGCTAAGTATATTCGGCTGGGCCGAATCTTATATACCTCTCACAAAAGTATGAACTACGAGGGCGGATCAATAAGTCTGTGACTTTTGGAATGAAACACACTTTTTTTGCAAAACAAAAATTTATTTTTCAACATAATCTCCTTTTAACTCAATACACTTAGTCCAACGTTTCACCGGTTTTTGTATCCCTTCCAAAAAATATAATTTTTCGAGGTCCTAAAATAGGTATTTTTTTAAATCAATTATTTCATCGTTGAAGCTAAATCTCTTTCCACCGAGCCATTTCTTTAAGTTTAGAAATAGAAACTAGTCACTAGGGGCTAAATCCGGAGAATATGGCGGATGAGGTACCAATTCGTAGCCCAATTCATAGAGTTTACCGTCGTATTAAAAATGTACTGTCGATTTTTACCGGTGCAAAGGATTGTTTGATATAATTACGTGGTTGGTGAATTTTGGTTTGCAAATACAAATATTAAATTGTTGGTAAAATTTCGGTTTGTATTGAATTTCGTCCTTTTTGAAAAAAAAAATTTATTCCAGTTTTTCTATTTTATGGTGAATTTCCGAATTTCGGCACAACATGCAGAATATTTGAAGCACTTTATGTACTTTCATTAAAAGTTGTAAGTGTTTTGAAAACATTTTTTAATTTAACGAAACCTGTTTTTGTCAATAAACAGCCTTTCAATAAAACACAAATAAGAATAATAATAAATACTTTGTGTAAGATTCGTTTACTTGCAGTATTTAATTTTAACTTTTTTCAGTTAAAGGTTAGTCCTTGCTCGTTTCTTTAATTGATAAGTAAAGAGCAAAGAAAAAAAAATAATAATAATAGGGGAACTCACTCTTAGTTGTAAACAACCCTTGCAAACCTTGCAAATGTAGCAAGTCTAGCAAATATGCTACATTTTGCAAAACCATAACAACAAAATATATGAAACTAAAATTTGCTACACTTGAGCAAATATGCTATGGCAAAAATCATTGCAGATTGGTAATTTGCAATGCTGAAACAGCTGTGTATATCATTTTGTTTTTAAAATCAAAGCAACTAGACGCCTGTGCTTACAAAGTTTCACGGGGGAAGAACCGTCTCAAAAACTCCCTGTGAAGACTTAAAATTGATGCTAAGACTGTTAAAATGTTTTTGCTAAAATAGTAAAAATTAAAATATCAAACAAAACTCCATTAATTGATAAACATTTTTAGAAAGTTTATGCACACACCAAGTACTTTCTTTGCGTAAACATTTTAGAGGCAGCGTTAGCGTTTATATACTGGCTGCGGCTTAGCTTATTGCATATGGCAAAGTAACTTTATGCAACTCTGTAATAAATTTGCTAAACGCTTAAAAAAGACACTCACGCTTTGTGGCAGAAAATCATACGAAGTGTGCAAAAATTGCACATATGCAACGAAGAGTGATTTCCCTTAATATTTAACTTTGAACATTTTAAATTGGTACTTTATTTCAAGAATCTTTTTCGCCTTTTATCTCCGTTTAAAGTCCATTACATTTCATGGTTTTTTACAGTAAATATTTGTTTTGTCTTTTCCATTTTACTCCTTTCTTACTTTCGTATTGAGCCTTTAAGTTCTATCAAATACTTTTTTCCTGTTTTCTTTTGCTGAAAAAATATGTTTGTTTTGTTGTGTTTGCTGCGGTTCGAGTTTAATGCGATTTGATTGTCGTGGCGCCATTTTAAATTTTTTTTCTATTTTACAGTTGTATTAAAATTAATGGCTGTGCTAAACTAGTTTCTAATAGCATATGACGGTTTATCTGTCGCTTTGTCTGTCCCCCATCTATGTGTGTATGCCCGTAAAATCCGCTTAATGGTCGATGAGAGTCCTTTAGCTTGTTCCTTTTATTGTTGTGTAAAAGTTATTTGTATCATCGCGGTAAAAGTTGTTGAAATTTTACAGCGGCAGTAAAAAAATAAGGAACTAAAATAAGGATAATGTCAACATTACTGCACTTAATTGAAGCTGTTGCTAATAGCCGGAACAGTCATGATATTGCTCTATGTTGTTGTTGATGTTTTTCGTTTATATATACACCTTCAATGTATTGCCGTTCCTTAATATGTTACACGACATGAAATTCATAACGCCTCAAAACTTTGGCCATCAGGAGCGTTACATGCTTCCCACACATAATACCCTTTTCTTCGAGGTCTCTTTCGATTCACAATTTGTTAGTTTGATCTCTTTTTTTAGAAATAGCAGTTTTCAATTTAATTTTAACTCGTACGAAAATATATAATGATAGCTGGACACACTATGAATCACTTTTTCCACGACAATTCTCGTCAAATCCCACAAGAAAACCCAAATATTTGAATCAGAATGTAGCTTATGCACAGACCGCTGCACACAAATGTGCGTCACATTCCTTCAGAAACTAAAAAGTCGAAATTATATGCTAATTGCATTTGAAATCAAAAGCGACCAATAAATATAAACTGAAAATTTTATGTGAAGTGAGTTTATGCGAAAAGTCCTACCTACATATCTGAGGCGCTGAGAGCAAGAGCGGCCTAACCTACCAACATATCTAATAAATAAATCATACATGCATTAAATTAAATAAAACGAAAAAATATTTCGCTTCTTTTAAACTCGAACGGCACAAAAAAATGTAGAATCAAAAATTTCGCATATTTGTGCAGAGATGGAAAATGGTATTCTCTCCAAAAAGCAAATTTTGAATATATCGCTCTTAAAGAATTTTAATTTTTTGGGAATTTGTCTGTAATAGAAAATTAAACACTAGACTTGCAAAATTTCGGTAAGATTGTTAAATTCTTCTTAATGAGAAACTTTACTTTGATTAACTTTTTTTTAAATTAAATTATTTTCTATAAAATTGGATAAAAACAGCAGCTTAATTATCTTTCATTTCGATACCATTTTTACAGTTTCTAATGTACAAAAATATCCCTCTAAAGCTATTTTTAGACTAAATTATTTTCACTTGGTTTTTCAGATGGAAAATAGAATCCAATTCGCTCCGTATTTAAAAGAAAGTGAGTAAAAATCTCTTCTTTTTTTTCCAAATTTCATATTTAAAAAAAAAATGTTGTGTGAAAAAAAATTTCTTATTTAAAATAATTTTCACAATTTAACAATTTTCTTTATAAATTCTTTGATTTACTCCTACTTTCTGGAAATTTTTAGTTTTAAAGAATTTAAAGAAAGTCTTACCAACTTAAAAAATAAGCTGACTTCATTTTTCTGTTTAGGAAAATTAATTTTAAAATCCGTTAAACCAATTTAAATTTAAAATTATGTGTTGTTTCGTCACACTCTTTCAAATATCCCACTTTGGAAAGGTCTCTGAAGGAAATTTGTCTGAAGAGTTTCTTTAAAAAAATGTTTTCTTTACTCACTTTTGGTTTTTTTGTTCTATAAATGAATGCAATACTTTTAAGTAAGGGTCGATCCATGCAATGGTAATGCCTCTAACAAATCTTATAGAAATCTTATTACAGTTGAATTTTCTCTTTGGTTGATAAGTGGTATTCATTTATATCCTTAATTTCGGAATATGGCAAACAAATATTGATGCTTCAATAATTATTCGCCCATTTTTCGTTTCTTTCTACCAAAGACGCTTGCTTGAGACTTAACCGTTTGCAAGGCAAGAATGGTATCCATAGTTTGGTTTTTGGCACGATGGTGTAATAAATTTTTGTTGCATTAAGGGAACGAATGTGTCTGACGCTCTTGTTTTCTTTTTATTTGTTTTGTTCCAATTGCCTACTTTTAGGTAACAAAAAATTATTATTCTTCAATTTCCTTTTTTTTTTCTTTTGTAATTATCTGTTTTAAGAGCGAATACACCGAAGTTTGTCCGTATGTTGATTGGAGTAAGTTAACTTGAATTCATTGAGTATCGCTATGTAATATTTATGCAAGTGTACGGTAGGTCACTATGGGCTGGAATCTAGTAACAATGTTTTTTTGGCGGAAAATTTAACTGAAAAAAGAATAAATTTTTTTAAAATAAATACCTTCTTTTTAAAATTTTAAAAGCGGGTTTCATTGGTTTAATAAGAATAATATTACAACTAAGGAAATGCCACTAAAGAATTTAGTAATAATTTTTATATTCGGAGTCTTCTCTAACACATAATTCTACGTACAAATACATAATGATTAACATAAGTTCTATTGTCGAAAAACTCCCATAGTGCAGTTGAATATTTACCTGCGTCACGAAGAAATTTTTCAGACAGATTTTGTTGTTACTCGTTATGGGGTGAGTAATATCCTCTTATCCCTCCCCCTGGATCCTCGCTAATGGAAATAGTTTTGATGCACATTATTCTTAAGGCGACAATAATAATGACGTTATTCATAAGGCACTGTTACCTGAAGACGGAAATAACTCTGGTCACAAACTTAATAAAGACATCTTTATTGTGAAAAATATATTATTTATTACACTAAGTTTTGACTAGTAGTTCAGATTTTCAGAAGTACCCTAGAAATATGTATTTCTTATGATCTTATGTTATTGATATCGTGTGCTTTTTTATCCCAATGTGCGTTCTTAAAAAAGAAACGCAATATCATCGTTAAATAAACCAAACGAGAATAAACTAATGTGCATATATTGGGTGTTTTTTTTTAGCTGCATGAGAACTTCAAATGATAACACAAGACAGAATTATTGTTGGAATGAATTTCCCCTTTTTTTATTATCTGGTAGATAATTTTGTGGCATTTATGTTTTAAATATGATTTCCGGCATATGTCCGCCGCGGTTACGAGCTACTACATGTTTTTACTATATTTTCCAATAAATCTGACCTTATGGCGTCAATAATGGCTTGAATATGAACTTCCAATGCTTCAAGAGTTGCTGGTTTGTCGGCATAAGCCAATAACTTTACATAGCACCATAAAAAGTAATCCAGAGGCATTAAATCGTTCGAACGAAGGGGCCAGTGAACAGGACCACTTCTGGAAATAAATTAGTCGCCAAATTGATTTTGCAATAAATCGATTGTTAAGCGCGCTCTATGGCAAGTTGTGCCATCTTGTTGGAACCAAATGTCGTTGATGTTTAGCTGATTAATTTTTGAAAACAAAAAGTCTTTGCCTTCGAGAAAAGTCAAATTAGTAAGAAAACGATCAACAACTGCACGAATTGCTTGCTCACTAAGCCGATTATCTTGACCGTAAATTCGACGAAGTACTGTATGAAGTTTGCGAACAGATTTATTTTTTTCAAAGTAAATTTCCACAATTTGAAAGCGTTGTTCTAGGGTTAAACGATTCATGATGACTTGCCAAACCTTACTAAACAGAAATGTCAACACAGTCAGATTTTCAGCTGTCATACCTTATTTACCGATAGCGACAGTTTTCATGCAGCTAAAAAAAACACCCGATACACATCTGCTATTGATGTATATCAAGAGTATAATCGAAATAAAATTCATTGACTGTTTGCCATGAAAATTTAATATTTTTTTCTGTCAGTTTCACAGTTTTTCGTTCGTTCTCTTTAATTTTTTTGCTGGAGCATTTTCGTATTTATTTGTGTGTCTGTCTGTTCGTTTGCATTTCATTTCCATCACTTTGCCATTTCTTTGCTCATGATTTTTTATGGATGATCAACATTTTGCGAAATTCTGGTAAATGTTATCGCAAGAGTGCGACTGAGTGAAGTACAGCATAAGTGAACTCTATATATATGTGTGTGTGCGTATTCTTATAAGTTTGTTCTGACATGTTTGTGCATGTTTAATTGAGTTCATTTTAATGTATTGCAATTGCACACAATAATCCAATTTCTTTAGCTTTATTTCTCTTTTTATTTTTTTTAATTTCTTCTTTATTTCTTTTATTTTGTTTGTTAAAAAAATGAAAGAAAACTTTTCCATTTTTCTTAATAGCACAAGTATCGTCATAGTTTTCGTGAAAATGTAAGTCCTTATGTTTCCTTAACAGCTTTATTTCTTGAAATACTTAAATGTTCTACACAGCAATAATCAAATTGGTTTTTCTCTCTCATTTTGCTCCACTTTAGCTCTAAAGAACTGTGGAATTCAGTTAAGCCAGCCAATCATTTCGGCTTTTTTTATTAATCAGAAATCGAATTGTTTGTGTGATTGTGTTTAACAAGTTGTAATTGTTAATGTTCTTTTGTTGACCTGGTAGCATATTTTTCAATATTTTGTTGATAGTTTTCGGTTTTTTTTTATCAAATGAAACTTTGGATAAGTAATAATTATAATGACTTATGACTATTCGCGGGAGGGTTTTATTAAAATTGCCTTATAATAATGAGTTAATATGTTGCTTAATGGTTGTGGGATACTAAATGTAATTGCGAGGGTGGTTCCAGGATTTTGCTAGCGAACTGGTTGTGTTTCCTCTAGCATTATACAATAATTTTAGTGCGCCATGTATAGTAAGAGCCCTTAAGCTCCTTATTATGGTCGGCCATAAATCGCGGGGTTTATAGCAAAAAGTAATAGGATGCATGTGGAATCAAAATCAATATTGTATATATATGATAATAGCGGCTGTTTGAACTGCTGCATTGTTTTGTTACTCATCCCTAACACAATCCTTCTTCTTTAGACCACCGTTTCATTTGTACTTGGTATACGCTATCTTTATGGATTTCTTTTCGACCCCCTTCTTTCCACGATTTGATTTTAGGCAACAGATTTGTAATTTAAGATTACCTTACTTTCAATCATGTCTCGTGCCACCATTAGCATTTACTATCGACTATAGTGATTTCAGACTGTCAACTGGTGACTGTCGACTTTCTTCCTCATCCGGTAGTTGCTAGCATTTGCTTAAGGCTTAGGTCGACCATGGTATTTAAACTTAACAAGTGTCTGCCCGTGATCCTAAGTTTTATGCTAGCCAGTGCTGAACATTCACACACAGCCCCTTCCTCAGGAGTATCTTTAGAAGCTATCCCGTCCACCCCTTGCGAGGTTTTTTGTCCAACTTTTCAGAATCCCTTTCGGAATCTCACGGTCTAACGCCTTCAAAGTACCTTTACCTTTTCCGTATTCCTCCCTTGGCCAATTAAAACCGCAATTTATGCAGAGATAAACCTCTCCGTCTCTTGCGAGGCTTCCTGATTCATCCCTGTAATGGTGAAAAATATGTCCACTCACACAGAGCTACACGGTTAAGACTTAAGACCAGGGATTTTTTATACGAGAGTGTTAACTTCTCTCCGCTGAATTTATTTAGCAAGACTCCTTGCAGAGACAGGAACCTGTTACCAGCCGCCACCACGTGGAGGTATAAGTCAGAACTTCTGACAGTGCACTCAGCTACGGCAAGCTATATCTCTGTGCCTGCCAGCTGACGACCGTGAAATATCTTAATATTTTTTCTTTATTTATAAAGATTATCAGTGCCATTATGCCTAGAACAGGGCATCGTTCAAATGATTGGCGCGTATTCGAGAAGTGCAATTATCGATAACTTTGGTATAATTTTTGGCTTTCTAGCATTAAGCCGTAAGCTAATCTAAGAAAAAGTCAGATCACGTAAACCCTTGAATTGATTAAAAGTTGTTGTTTATTATATCGTGATATCGTGAAGTCAAAGTCATTTTCGTTTCGGCATTCGATCATGTGAATACTGACTAACCTTATTGTTATCGATTGGAATTTCATCGAATATTTCATTCGATACCGTAGGAAATATATAAAATTTGTGCACTTTATGAAACAATTTCATAACATTTTTTGTTTTATATAATTTTCTTAATTATAAATTAATTAACTTTTTCAAAACCAAAAGAGAAAAAAAACTAATTAGTTTAAGAACATTTTTATATTTATTCTTGAAAATAGATCCTTGGTAAAAAAGTTCGTAATTGTTTCATTTAATTTTGCTCCCTGTTGATGTACATACACACGTTAAAAAAAAAGAGGTCACATTTGTGGGTGGAGATGTGTATGAACGAAGTTGTGTGTTATTTATTTACGTTTGAAACTAAAAAGTGCTTTATTTTGGCTTTAATTAAATTTTCGGAAATATTAAGAAACAAAGTGCTTGGAAAAAGTTAAACTGTCGAATTCAAACAAGTGCAAGAAAACAAAAATTGTTTCTGCTCCAAAAATAATGAACAAATTAAATTTTAGTACTTATTCGTTTTGATTAGGACCTATTAAAAAAAGCAGAGGCATATAGAATGAGAATAAAGAACTTTATGTTGCCCTGATTTTAAACAATTATTAAAATTAATTATCGTAAAAAATTTATTCTTATTTTTACCAAAACTTAAGACGCACTGAAAAATCCTTTTTTATTTGTTGCGTGTGTGTAGAAAAAAAATTAAAATAGTCTCTACATTGCAGTCCTTGAATCCTTAAAATCCTTAAAATGTTTAATCCTATTTCAGAGCATTGCTGTCACTTTTCTTTGTTTGTTTTTCGGAAAAAAAACAACGAAAAAATATAAACAAAAGCACAAATATTAGCTCACAGATAGCAGAGCTTGAAAGAATTTATTGTTTTTGTGTAACGAAAAATGTTTGTTAAAGAAATAGAGTTTTAAAATTTTACAATTATCTACTCGTATAGTACAATTCAAAAAAGTGCTGAGTCATCTACTACTCGTAACAAGGCGTTGAAGTTATAATATCGAAACACAGGTTGAGAGTGTTGATCTGTTGCGGTAACCATAATCTGAGAGCAACACATTATGATGAAATTCTATGGTTGTAAAAAAAATCATATTATTATTGCAGATAAAATTAATATGGTGGTCTGAGAATAATACAAAAGCAGAAGAGGTTATTGATAACAATTAGCAGCGCCTGAGGTACACCACTTAACCCACAGCACATTCACACTTTGATTCAACAACAAAAGAATTTCACATATTATGTCTGTTAGGTGCATTTTATAGTTAGAGTTATTATATTATTTTTGTATTGCTTGTGATTAGAATTTTAGTAAAAATTGTATTGTTACACTAAAACATGTTGCAATTTTTATAGATGGAAATCATTTATTGATTAAATGTAAACAATAACTTGATTATCGCAACATAGGTAATGTTTAAAATATTTCCACATAAGCAATATATGTTTGCCACAATAATATAATGTTGTATAGAGCATAAAATGGTTGTCACGATCAAGCTACAACCATGTTTGTACTTTGTTTGTATTTACGAAAAATTTGCTTCTCCATGCTTATAAAGATCAGTTGACATAAGAATTCCAGCCAAATCGCTGCGTAGAATGAGCTACTTCACAGCAACCAGAGAGTGCTAAATTTGCGAGCAAGCTCGTTCGAAGCCATTAATCTTATTTTCACTTTTAGGGTTCAGATAAACCGCATTTAAATTTCCAAAAATAAATGGCCCCACAGTGCGACGAGTTTTGTCGGTTTTATTAGTACAATTTACTACGTTTCTAGCGAAATATTCCAATTGTGGCGATTGGATGGAGTATATTTTTAATATCGAGGAAACAATCTTTGCTTGGTGTGTTCGTAATACAAGATGATCTATGGGAAACCTTATATTTCTTTGGGAGTATCGGTATTTTAAGCAGTCATTTAAAAAGGCTGAATTCCTCACGCTCCCTGCCTTTGTGCTCAAACTATAACGAAAATATATGTATGTGAGTTTACTTCTTCCTTTTAGTATTTTAAGCCTTAAAGATAATAAATGGCAGAGTCATGTACGAAAAATAGAATTTGAGTTGTTACTGTTTATGAACTTAATTTATACTGGCATTAAAATGAAGCAGAAGAAAAGAGGAATAATAGTAAAAATAGAACAAACAGCCGCAATAACACGAGTATAACGAAGAACTACAAAGTGGAACTGAATGGAAAATGAACAACTAGAAAAAGTTGTTGTTCATCCTCAACAAAACACAGGTGCATATGAACAGCGTGTGAGTAGTGGGGGTGTATGGGTGTGTGTGTGTTTGTGAAAATAAGGATATATGCACAACAATAGAGAAATTTTGAAATATTTGCCTTTGCCGCACACACACTCACTCACACACACTCACTCACACTAAACTTAAATTTAATGCTTGAAAGGAAAGTGTCAAAAACAATTTAAAAAATTGACACTAGCCTGACAAATTTGATGGGTCAACTCAGCATCATTCCCCGCCTCATACGCAATATGTACTCGTATGCATGCATGTGCAGGTATGGTTGTGTTATTTTATATGAATGCATGTATTCGCATGACAGTATGTTGCTGTCGTCCATTTTAATGCATGAATATGTGCACTGGTCACTGGGTCAATGAGTAAGATCGATAGATCTTTAATGGAAATTTGTTCATAATTCGCTGACATTGTTTATATTTCATTTTTAAGGTTCTCTTTTGTATTCGTTTCATTTTTTAAGCCGATTTTGTTGCATGGTTTAGTTTGTATGAGTGTTTTCTGTTTTTTATGCAAAACAAAATATTTACCTTAATAATCATAATAGATAACATAGTAAAACTTAAATATTTTTACAGTGCAAACTACGTGTGTGTGTGTGGGTGTGCTAATTTTTAATACACACACAACTTTTGCATATTCATGGAATACAAATTTATTACACACATGCAATAATATGTAGTTTGTCAACCATAAAAGTGTTTATCTATAAAAATAAAGGATGATTTGACAACCTTGGTTTTTTGAACAAATATAAAATAAATAAAACCAAAAATAAAATAATTTTGAAAGTGACTCTAAGGAAATGATAAAAAGTCTGAGGTGTGTCTAGATTATGTGCAATACAAGGCGGCTGAAATTGTGGGCTCCTTTAATTGTTTTGAATTATATTTTTTTTGTGCCATCCTTCTATGACTAAAATATTCTTCAATTATACGTCGCATTATTTTTAGCCATAATGCTTCAAGTTTGATCTTCAATATATTGATTTCTTACAAAAATATAATACAAGATTCATCTCAGGCTATTATAGATTTGTAAAAATAACTTTTACGTGCCCTTTTTAAAAATTTATAATTTTTTAATCTTAATTAATTTTCATATACCAAGAGGAGGTAGCTATTATGGCCCTATAAGCCTCACCTTTGCAAAAAATTACATCTTCGTAGTCTGCTTTGTAGACTGCTTTGTAATAAAAATACTTTTTTTTTATGTACTAAGCCCGTGACTTTTATTACAGCCTCTTTCTCACTATTATAGAAGTCTTCAAATTTTCGTTGCATTTTTTTAGAGAGAAATCTGAAAAAATTTAAAGCAAATAAAATATTCTCATTGCATTGTTTGTCTGCACTACTGCATTTCTGTTAACACGGAATAATGGGAGACATACATTTGACGACTGGCAAATTCTCACCCGAGTTTTTTGTGTCTGACTAAATATTTTTTTATACAAGTCGTTTTATGCAATATAATAGTGTGAAAGGGTCTTAATCATTCTCATTGTACTAAAAGTATGTTTTTGTACTTTAAATAAGGTTTCGTACAACAAGAACATTTCAGGTATTGAACCAAATTTTTGTGCCAAATCTAAGTTGAATTAAATTACGTTTTAGTACGAAAACTATATTATAGTGTGTACTCACTATAATATCCTGTCTTAAAAGCGACTAATATCTTTAAAATCTACTTTAAAGTTTTAAATTGTTCCCTTGTAAAACGGCAAGGTTACATTTAAACACTTTTTCCTTATTTTCCTAATGGGCGCAGATATGTTGCTACCAGTCGACTGCTGTTTGTATCCAGCATGTATTTTGATTTTAGTAAAAAAATATTAATTAATTTATCAAATGGGATAAAGTTTTCCAAATACACTCTTCTAATGGTATAGAAACATATCGCGAGTGTTTTCAATGCTATGAGAGTTTACGTGACGAAAATTAGCGTAAAACTTTTATGCTATTTAGCAGTGATTCAACAAGCAATATGCAAACGCCACAAAGACATGAAAAATTATCTGCCATTTGAAATGTAGTTGATTGTAATTTTTTTTATAGCTACTATTTTGTAGATCCCATCTCAACCTAATGACGGCTAATGTGTTTGAAACAACCATTCGAATTCAAACGGCTGCAATAAAACAAGGTTCATGTTAGAATGATTGTTACACTCGGAATTGTCTAGACATAGCTGGAAACGTTTAGAAGGAAGTCTTATCACATACAACCCCTTTCTGCCGCTATTGATTCTTATATATCACTTAGCTCACATCACTATCATTCTTATGAAGAATTAAAAAAGATTGCATTCGTGGGTTATTTCAAAAAATATGACCGAAATACAGAAAAACGAAACTTGCAGCAAAGAACTGCAGTCTCGATTCGCAATATAAAGAGTTGTGCAGCTAACATGTTTTTTTAAAGGAATATTAGCAAAAATTTACTAACGTTTAAATAGAAAATTGTTTCAATTTAAAACTGTTTGCATTATTGTGCAAATGACTAAATTCAGTTAACTTATTGTCTATGTAGACTTCCAAAACAAAATTGTTTGAACAAAATGTTAATTGTATTCAAATATCACACAATAATATTCAAATATGTATGAAGTTTTTATTTGTCTATTTTACACGAGTAAAAAAAAATATTTAAATGTTCATACTCGTATGTATGAATTATTTTATTATCAAATATTACTAAACATAAAACTTAGCTAGTTAGTAAATAAGAGTTAATTTTAAACTTATTTTAACCTTTTGCAGTTCAACATCAGTTTGTTAATTTTACAATAAATAAACGCGAAAACACAGGGAAAATATACAAATAAAAATAAATTCATTTGTTGGTTGTTAGTATTAATAAAATTTAAATAAAATGCATATTTCAAATGTTATCACTAAGTAAATTATTATTACAACAAATACAATTTTATATTTATATTTGAAGGTTTTATTTTTATTTTTATTTTTAATACACAAGTACAAGAATGCTTAAATATTTTTGTATTACTGGTTTCATTTAACAAATAACATTTAATTTACTTTTTGAAAAAGCAATAATATCGTGTTTAATCGCATGAAAAAGACCTTTTTATTGTCACTACACTACTCAATAATAAAACGATGCAATAATAAAACGAAAATTGTGTAATACAACTTTTGTTGTCAAAACGTTGTTTATGATTCAACACATTGTTTTATAGCGAAAAGTAAAAAATAAAAAAGTAAATTTAGTACCGAATAGTTGTTTGAGTAATTTGAGTTATTATAATATTTAGTTTTTGTACGAAAGGGTAAACATTTTCACAATTTTTGCTTGCAAATAGAATTGAATACCTCCCCCACAAATGTTTTTTTTTTTGGCAAACAAAAATGTAAAAATCTAAAAAGGCAGTTTAAGTTCTGAAATGTATTTTAGATACCAAATCGTGGTATAAAACATACACCAGTGAAGAACGCGTTATCATTTTCAAATCCCAAAAAATGGTACCTAATGCGTCAAGAGTTCCAAGATGGTTCTAAAAATTTGAAAAATCCGGGTCGATTGTGAAAATCAGGTCGCCTCTGCGGGGTCATACTGTTCGAAAAATGGTTGCGTAAAAAGCCTGCCAATTGTGTTCCTATCATTATAGAAGTTTGGACAATTTTAGATTTTAAAATCCAACTTATGTTTTTTTAAGATCTTATTCCTAACGAAGTTATTTACTCTTCCAAATGAAAGAGAAAACCTGACATTTATTTTAATATAATTTCCCAAAACATTTCGATGAGAAGTACTTTTGAATTGCGAAATTACAATGAAACCATTAACTTCTCTTTCAGCATAAGTCGACTTAAGCGCTTATTTCTTATTGGTACCGATATAACGGCCAAACAAAGCGAGACATAGAAAGCCGTGAGAAAATATTTAAGAAGGGAACGTAGACAGTCACATCATTTAAAAGTCAACAAATAAAGTGAGCCGCATGATTACTAATTTTCTTAAAAATTAAGGGTAATCTTGGAGGTACCGGGAACACAAAATCGCCACCATTTGCTTTTTTTTATTATGTAACTTCTAATTAGTAGCCATTCGAATTTAAAAATGTAACCAACTTTATACTTTTTATAATTGATTTATACTGTCTTTTTTAGGAAATTAAAAATATGGCCAACTGAAAATTACAAAGTGGTTTTCGTTTTATCGATTTTCAATTGAACCGTGTTATAAATAAAGCAATGATTTTTTTTTGCGAGTGAACCCTTCTGATACCTTTGCATAAACTTTTTGTCCTGATGTAATATCATCTGCAAATATAGAGCAGCGAAAATTGATCACTTTAAAGAAAATGCTTCACTTTGACATATAACAAAAACCCATGTGAGGATAAAAATCTGATATTTTCAGACAACACTGGCTTATATTTTTTAATTACGTCCACTTCGTGCCGTTCTGTTATATTCACTGGCTTGATTAATATGATTTTTTTAATAGTGGCATTTTTATAAAAATATAAAATAATATGTAGGAAATAAAACGGGTCAAAGACACATGGGGAAGGGGGAAACTAAAAATCTGAAATTTTTATGGAATAGAGCCTATACCTTGTTGATTGTGTCCACAATCTGTTAATATCCTTTGTTCACGAAATATGATTTTTTGTAAATACTACTCTTAGAAAAATGTTAAAACAATTTAGTATTTTTGTAACTTGTAAAAAAGTCAACTAAATTATCGAAATATTTTACATGTTACCTATATTTAAGTACACTTTAGAATGAGAATAATAAGTGCCATTTAACCCTTAATTCACGAAGAAATTACAACGGATAATCATACAGGCTTATCCTTCATGCAATCTCACGTCGTTTTGTAATATTTTAAATATTTAAATAATGTTGTTTCCGCGATAAATTTTCTTTTATTTATTTTATGTAGAACGTTACAATAAAATTCACATAATATTCTACTTATAGTTAAGTATTGTTGGGACTTAGTATAAAAGTTATGACTAGATTTTACACGAACATTGGGTTTTAGTACTGTAGTAAAACTTTTGTACTAAAATTATTTATAACTAAATTTTTATTGTTATTATTTCTGAACAAAGTTACGTTTTAATATTTAATTGATGTTTTAGTACTAGAATTATAACTTTAAATTTTGTTCTAAAACTATTGCCTTATTAAATTGGTGTACTAAAAGTAAAATTTACAAATATTTTTGTGCTAAAATATTTTTAAGTACTAAAATTTAGTATTGTTGTATTAAAATTATAATTTTATAGAAATAAAAATAAACATAATGTAAAAAATTACATTCTTTAATAGATATTTTGCTTTTGTACTAAAAACTTTCATATTGTAGCTCCACAATTTATCAGTTGATAATTAAAACAAGATTTTGTTAAGTCCCACCCGGGAGTTTATTTAAGAACAAAAATATACGTTACATTCCGCAGAAATTAATATTTGAAATGTACTTAAAAATTATAATTTTGTTTCTGTAAATTTGTTTCATTCCATATAATGCCTCAGGAATCATTCTGCGACTGAGTTTTTCTTTCGTCAATGAGCTTCTTGTAAGATTCGTGTACTAAAAAGTAAAGGGAGGAATGTGTGATGTAAAATTGCAGGCATTTATTGAAGAGTGAGCAAAAGAACCAGCCGTTCGGTAAATCAAATCATGTTTAACCTTTTCCACTGCCGCAAACAAACTTAACTGCTGTAACTTTGCATACACGAGCTTAAAATGTGTGTAAATCTCGAATACTAAAACTTACGTTTTATACTACAAATTACGATTTATACAAATACTCGTACACAGTTTCTGTTTGTACTAAAATGTATATCAAAATTATTAAAAGAAGAAAAAAGATTTAATTCGATTACCTTGTATGAATTTAAAATGATTTGCATACAACAAATGACATCATTATGAATAATGCACGTAACTCTAAAGTATGGCTTCCATTAATATTTGCTTAAATTGCATATGCGCATATTTTTAAAATTTTTTCTATTAATTTAAAAAAGAAGAACAAAATATATAGGAATATCAATGCAATACGTCAATGATTGGCAGTAGTATATTTAATTTAAAACAACAAGTGTGCAAAAACGCGAATAAAATCAAAATGAAATCAAATATAAATGCAAACATAATCGTTCAAACGTATAAAAACACGTATTAATATGCAAGCATGTGTGAGTCAGCGAATGCTTATAAAACAGTATGTGTGTGTGTGTGTGTGTGTGAGTATGCAAATGTCGGCATATGTACATGTGTATTGTCATACTTTAACCATCAGTATTGCAGTATCAACAATGTAATCGTTGTAAGAATGTAACCGTATTATTGTACTCGTTCCTTTTGTATGGCTATATTCACACACATTTGTGTTGATCTACGCCAGCAACACAAACACAGCCTTTAATGGATGTCATCCATGTTTTCCTTATAACTGCGCGTTTTTCTTTCTTTCATGCTGTGAAGTTTTTAATCTTTTCCCCCCGATGTTAAATTTTCTAACCGCCTTTCTAATGACAACCTGCTGTTTGATAAAAAACACAAGTTTTCTTTTCTTTAATAAAGTGCTGATTTTATGTCTCCCAAAATAATGTCGGGGCAAAATAACAGTGGAAACGTAATAGAGCGATACGCAGCAGAGAAGGAGGGATTATACGGAAGCTCTTTTGCAGCGTTGCCAGAAAAGAGAAATAGTAGACTGCTTATTTTATAATGTAATAATTTTTACAGAAGAAAGAAGAATTTTTGATCGGATTCAAATACCATATCATCGTAAAGTAATATATTATAACACATGACATAATAGGGGCAGTGGTTTGAGTTTGAAACCGTTTTTAAAATTTTAAATTATGTAGTTAACAAACATTTTAATAGAAAAGCTTTGGGTAAATTTTTTAACGGATTTACTAGCGTTACTTATAAAACATATTGTATTTTTTATATTACTTTTATTAATCTTTTACAACTCGAAATGAAAGCAAGAACATTCGAAAATATTTTATATTTATGTAGACGTCAATTTAATACAGTCCAGCAATAGCAAAAAAAAAAAAATAATTTGCTGCAACAAAATAGCATTCAATAAGTTATCCAATCCTTAGGCTAGTTACGGATGGAGCGCGGAGCTCGATATAGGATCATTTTATATCCCTTACTACAGCTAACTACAATACAAGCAAACATTATAACAAACTGTGAGACTGACAACAGCCAAATATGTCTCTAGAAGCTGTTCCACAGACGGCTCCAACCTAGGGTATTGGACGGGTATTAGGAACTTTACTAAGGAACAACTGACCGAAATATACTCCCTACATCCGTATTATAAAACGGTACTCCAAGCGGAAGTTCGTTGCATCACGGTTTTAACCGAACAACACTAGAATCCAATAGGGACGATTCGCTACGCCAAAAAGCGATCAACGACTACTCAGCGTATAATAGATTGCGCATATATACGTATCGAGTCACTATGGAGTTGTTGGAAAGGATCGAGCTAACGATTTGACACTTTAGGCCAGAGAGTGATAGGAGTCTGGCTTAAGTAACGCAAAACCCCTTGAGGTCACGAAAGGAAGCTGACTGAGCAAAGTGGAATAAACTCAAAAAGCATATGATAAAAAAGAATGCAATAACAAAAAGTTAGAGCGGTAATCTTCACTCTAACCCAAGAATGTGAAATTTCAAAATAAATAATCACTCTCATATTCCAATTGGCTTGAGTATTGTGCTAAAGAGATATTCTTTACAGTGGACACAAATTGAAACGCAAAAACAGATGATACCGTGCGTATCGGCATATATAATGCATTCCATTCTAATTGTTTAATAAAAAATTATAACTTGTTATATAAAAAAAATTTCTTTCTTAACAGAAAGAATAAATAATGAACTTAAGCCTAAAAATAAAATTACTTACGATTATATTTTACTTGAGTTTTTGTACTAAAACTTGTGTTTTCGTTGTAACTAAAATTTGTACTAAATTGGAGATTTCATATTAAATCCGTTTTTTTTTTAATGAAGTTGGATGGTTACTTAGAAAATGGCGTGACATTAAAAACAACTTTGTAATATATTTTTGCTTGTGCTGTAAAATTTTGAAAACTGCAGAATGTTTTCAGGCATTTCGAAGTGAATATATTAATATTGCACTTTTGGAAAAATATGTATCTACGAAAAACTCTAACCCCTTCAGTAATTATTTTATTTGCGTCTTTTGAGGCTGCATAGTTCATTTTATTTTAGTAAAGAAAAACTATTTTTGTTCAGTTTTATTTTTAATTGTCATGCAAAAGTGTGTTTGTGAGACTACCTGTCAGTATAGGGATATGAATTATTATTTTTAATTCTTTTTCTACCAACAAAGAAATATTTGCACATTTCTACTTTTTATTTGAATAAAAATTTGCATTTCTATATTAACAAACTGTGCCATCATCACAGTTGAGGCTTAAGGAAATATCATTTCTATTCGTGCTCTCACAAAAATATAATAGATGACATTTCAATAATAGTAGTAATTGTTAAACCAACTAGACGGACTTGAAGTCTTGCTTTTGTGTCAGTAGGAGTAGCGTTATTAATACTACAATTTATATTAAGTATCCAGCTGGGAGCATCATGCACAGTGTAATAACTAGTTGGCATATTCTTTTTATTTCTTTATATTCTATTGATTTGCTTGTCTCCAGAATAAAGTGGACTCCCAAATGTATGTGGCAAGAAATATTTAGTTGACTAACGACTATTTTAGAGGGAAAGTTGAATTGTATAATGAGTTCTGTATTACTTAGAATTTAATTTTTAAGAACTGCCGCTAACTTGTGGGTCAATAAGAAATTTACCTTAATACACGTATGTAGGGGTCCTACAAGAAAATTCAATAACCCACCATAGACTAAAATGGGAAGTTTAAGATATAAATAAAAGTTTGCCCAAATTCTTTTCAAAACTGCTGGAGTTGTGTAGAGGGTATGTGGTGTCGTTCTTTAAGGAAGTTGCTGTCTACAGGATATTATTAATATGCTACGAGTATGTGTGGAGTTGTAAATAAAATAAATGCATTTTTGTGTATCAAATATTGTTGTCAACATTTAGACCTTTGCAATTCTTTTACATAAATATATGACTGTTCATTTGTTTATATTTTCTATTTTCTTAACTTCCGGTTATATTTTTCTTTTTTTGCTGAATTTGTTATTTTAGGATTTAATATTGTGGGAAAAAATGAAACAGTGGTGAAACAGTAGAGAAACAATAAAAAATAATAAATAGTGAAGACCAAGAACATAAATTGATGTATTGTTCGTAATGTTCCTTAATTTGGCCACAAACAACCACCAACTTATTTTGAACATATAGAACTCTTGGTTATTCAGGGTGATTTCTAATTCAAACAACTTTTATTTAGGGCGCTATACTCCGCGTAGGAATAACAGTTTGGTTTGTGTTACCACTTCAACATGCAAAGGCAAGATTCTGAACCGTGACGCAATTAAGGTTGTGTTCTTCGACCACGTATAGTTAGGATATTGATCTTAAAGCATTTAAAATACTGTCTAACCTATTAACGCTCAGAAAACGGTCGCCCTGTCGCAGTGTAAATATTTTGTGACTTGTCCTTCAGAATATTTGGGGAACGTTCAGTTTTTTTTGTTACCAGAAATTATGTTCAGTGACAAATGTTGTATCTATCGAGCAATCAAGACCAGCATACGATGTACCAATGCATCCAACAAAATTATATATTTATGCAGGCTCGCCGACCAACGCCTTAAATTTCTTACAAATCCGAACTGGTAGTGTCGTGCAAATTTGTTTTATAGTCTTGAGCTTCTCTTCGATCAATGTAACGATTTAGCAAGACGGCATAGAGAAAAGTATCACATTTCAAGGAGTACAGTTGGTTGGTTTGTGTGAAGCTACTTAGCTGCTTTGGCGGTAAACTGGCATCGTTACGGCGTTGTAAGATATTTAGAAATATAATTTCTAGAAATACATACACAAGTATTTAGTTTACTTATAATTATACTCTTCCTTGTCAGTAACTGGCTCGCAGTTTGGATTGATAACACAAAATTCAATTGCAAAGTAATACAGCTTGTGTTTGAGCGACCAACGAGCTGTCCCGTTTGAAAGTGTCACGGTCAATATTTATATACAATTGTCCTAAATTTCAATTTGTTTAGAAATTTTGTCTAAACCTTTAATAAAATTATATTATAAGACTTTTAAAATATCTTAAGAAACTCTTGCTACATGTTAACTAAAAAAGGAAATCTCTTCAAATACACTGTACCCAAACATTATCTGTTAACGTAGACAGGCCTAACAACTCTTGCGAGTTTATTATCTTGCTAGAAATTTTATTGCTGCAAACAAAGGACAACCAGCAATATCTTCTTTCCCACTCCCTCCCTAAGAAACATATCGCCCTTAAGTGATTTAACAAAACAACATGTAAATGTAATGAACAATTGTGTGTATGTTTGTAGTATCTTTACAACAAAAGCCGGCAGGGATTTTTTGTCTTAAATGTTAAAAATATATGCACTACACACACACACCCACACACTAACTCGTAGCAAAAAAGTAGAACACATGTGCACGACTATGCAAATAATTTATACCAATGTTACGACAATATCATAAAATTCAAGTTAAAAATTCGAATTTAATTGTAAAGAAAATAATAAGATGTAAATTTGTTTTTGATTACAAAATTTCAAAAGCAAACATTTAACATTACATAATCCACTTGTGCGCTACATACTTAGGAGTGCACGAGGTACAAAAATAATAATAAATTTTAATATTTGAAAAAAATTCATTAGTAGAGCTTCTTAACCAGGAAAGGAAACATTCGTATTTTCAGTCAACCTTTCAACAGACGAATAAACTTATTTAAAACGAAATAGAGAAAAATAATTCCAACTCCGATCAGAGGATTAAAGGAATATTTCAGTCTTAATAGCTTTATTTTTTTCGACATAGTCTTGGAAGAAACTTATAGTAGATTTCGTAACATTTTAATAACAAAAACCGGACAGCTTTTTTAAATAGCTCTCAATGGCAAATTTCACCAGCAAGCCGATTTTTTTGAATACGAATAATGTCTAAGTGGACAGAAATAATTTTACTTTTAAATAACTAGATATGGACACTACTGGTTCTTTTTGCAAGCATTTCAGAATAATAATTGCCTTTTTTATTGAAGGCTCATAGTTAGTTTTTTTGGGAATCAATTTTTATCTATAATAGTTCTGCGCGCTGGTAGTAATACTCTTCTTTGCAGCCCTCTGTATGTGCGTCTGCTGTTTAACATGTCGTTCCAGGTATAAGACGCTGGACCTAGACCTCATCCATGTTACTTTGCGATGCAAAAGATCGGCTTTATTGCTTTCAAAAATCACCAAATAATGGTTGCAACTTTTCCAGGTTGTTGCACTGGGTCAGTTTAAGGTGAAGTTGTTTCGGTCAAGAACTAGTTAGTTCAATTCAGAGATTATTTTTGAAGGGTAGTTGCAATTTAAAACAACTACAAAAACAACACGCGTCTTACACAAGAATTAAATTGTTGGTTTTGTAATTGTTATAAAGTTGCTACCAGTTTTCTGAAATAATTTCTGATCCAACTATTTCCTGACTGACTAAAAGAAAACTAGATATCCATGATGCAAATAGTAGCTTTTTCATGCTGAAATCTTGAGGTAATACATAATGATCAATAGACACTTTTTGAAATACCCACTATGCATAAAATGTTTCCTAGCCTGCTGATTTTACTAGGCCGGCGACATACATGTTGTTGCTCATCAAATAATACTAACAAATATTTACACCTAAAGCGAAACAGCAACTCAACATCATAACAACGCAAATCCTTAAATTTTTTTTAAATTAAAATGTTTACTATTGCAAGTGCGCTTCTATCCTAAAGATTTCATTTATAGACTAAGCAGTAAAGTTCGTAATACACTTGAATTTATTGCCCGAATTATTAAGCCCATAATAAATTATAAAAATTTTCTCTAAAAGTTAAAAAATCATTTTCTACTGATGACCGAAGCCTGCTTAATATTTATCTTTCTCACAGCTAGATCTACGCATACATCTAACTTGTTTGAAGCAAAATAACAAAGATTGTTTGTTAATTTGGAACAAATATTTGCTTACAAATCTGCCTGCATGCATTTGCACGTTTCGTAATATGCTCGAAGAAAAGAGTGAGAATTATTGAAACCCGTTACGTATTCTCATCACGTTCAGCGAGAGCTAAAGGGAAAAGATAAGATGAAAACAAAAGGAAAATTTAAATTGAAGATTAAAATACCCAAGAGTCAATTTGTACTTTAACTCATCTACGAGTATATGTAAGTACATACAGTTGTACTTAGAATTTCATACATGTAGGAGTAAGAGATTTACAAATTTATACGTTTCTTATATTACAAAAACACGGGCGTAGGCAGGCTTATAAGGACCTTAAAATAATTGAAAATTTTAAAAATAATCACATTTGAACAGTAATAACTTTATAAAAATGTGTTGCTTGAAAAATTACTTTTTAGAAAAGTTCATTTTAAAAAGTACTTTTCAAAGCAAGTAACAGTAATAAATTACTTAAGTATAATCATAATAATAAAAAAATATTATAACAAAAAAATAACTGTTCGAAAAAAAATTTGTAAAAAGGACATTTCACAAAAATTAATTTTCAATGTACAATCTGCTAAAAAGTACTTTTCAATAAAGCACTTTTTGATATTAATTATACTAAAGAAAATAGATTTATTCACTAAAACTACATTTAAAAAAGTACGTCTTCAAAAAAGTACCTTTTAAAGAAGTTTAAAAGTGCTTTAAAAAAAGGTACTAAAAGGAACCTAAAATAATTGGTGAAAAATAAAACTAATTATTTTTAAGCTAATTATATTTACTCCCTACTAATTTTTATTATAAAATAATGCAATTTATTGTTGCGGGTGGATAAGCTAGTTTCTATGCGAATTTTGCTGGTTGCTTAGGCGAGCTCAACAGAAACACGATCTAACGAAAAACACTAAAAATAAAATTAAGAAAAAATCTGCCTATAACATTTATCTATCACCCACAAACATAAATTCTGAGGGAATACAAAGCCAAAAAATCACTAACGCCTATCAATTCCTATAAAAAAATAACCAACCTAAGAGCTTTACCTGCTACAAGTTCACACCTGACAGAAGGCTACTTGATACACAATTAAACATCAACGAAAAGCAATGACGGAAGTTCGTTTCGACAATGAAATCAAGAATTAATAAAGTACCTCCTAAATACTGAAATTTTAAAAAGGTAGTTTTTAAGAGAGTAATATTTAAATAAAACCATTCAGAAAATAGTTCTTAAAGGAATTATTCAAATTGTGTTTGTTCGAATTGTCGAAATTAAATACTTGTTAATTGTGGAAGTGTTTTTTTTTAATCTAAAATACCCTTTTAAAACATTATAAATCCCTTTAAAAATATTATTTTCTTTATATAAAAATTCCAATTAGAAAAGTACCACTTAAATAAAATAATTAATACGGAATACATTTACAAAACGTCTCTTTAAAATATGCTTCTAAAAAATTACTTAAGTAAAGCCATTTCCAATAAATGCTTTTAATTTTTTAAAGAACCAATTAAAAAAACTACATTTAGAGTGTACAAAAAAATATTTTATTTAAATAAAAGTACCTTTCAGAATATAATAAATAATACGAATAGTACCTTTTAAATAACACTTTCACAAACGCATAAGTGTTTCTTTAAAAAAAATTGGTAAAGGAGTTGTTTAACATAAGTGCGTTATTTTGAGTTTCTTTTTGCAAAAACATATAAACCTAAAAAAGCTAGAAAAGTAAAGTACCATATTAGAGAAAAACTTTTTTCTCCGTCTTACCCTTTAAAATTCATTTCTTACTCTCATTACTTTCTCTCATTTAAAAACCCGTTGAAGACTATTAAGGCCACACAAAAACTAATCGTTGAATGCTTAACTCAGCAAACAAAAGAAGAAAAGAGTTTAGTTTTGCTAAAACACGTCGTGTGCATTTGGATGCTAAACATTGATAGTGTCTGCCTCAAAGAAGAGGCTTTTCGTGACTTGACATGGAAAAAAAAATTATTTTCTATGTCCTAGATGTGAGAAAGTTGGTGGAATTGGATATTCATATCTTAGTCTTGTATAGAATCTAGATAAAACATGCTAATGAATATTTAATAATATTATTTTTTATTGCAAGAAAAAATTAAATATGATGAGAAGGAAACTTTTTAAAAAGGAGCAAACACACAAGTTATCTTAGTTTCCAACCGCATCATGTCGCTTCACCTTGTGTTTTACTTCTTTTCAATTTCGTTTTGTGTGATTCCATACAAAGCACTTTTTGCGATGTCGTTCTCTACATTTAAATGAGTGGTGCTTTGATTTACAAGGAATGTTTGTAACAGTTTTAGATTAAAAATGTTCTTTTCTTATTTTCTTCGTGTTTTGAGCGGTGGAAAAGAATTGACAAGGAATCTATTTTTAGAATTTTGATCAGGTGATAAAAAAGAAAAATTTTTCTAATTGAAAAAATTAGGTAATTCGTCAATGTTGAAATGCGTAGGCTTCTCTTAACCCATTATTGGCGCTTTCAATGATTACGTACTGTAAATTTCGTCAGATATCTTATTTGCACCCAGAGCAAACACCACAAAAAACGCTAAAAAAACCGATACAAATTTCAGCGTAATTGAATTATGTAATAATATGATTCTAATGTGAAAACTCTAAGCAATATTATTAATTTAGACAATACGATTTTCAGAACGACCTTATCTTTATCTACAATAATATTCCTAAACGGAACGAAACTGGTGCATAACTTGTCACGTGACTGGTTCTTTGGGGACAGGAACCGGTTGTACTTCTAATACTTTGCATGAAAGGGACCTGTTACTTTAACATCCTGTCGTCAAAAGAGGAAAAAATTGATATCTTTTAGACTCTTAGCAAAGAATCTGGTCTGTTCTGAGTGTGTTTTTACATATTAAAAGTTCCATATGCACTTTTGTAAATAAAGCAAGTAATACTCTGGTTCAGTGATATGTGCTGATAAGAGCTATTGTAATAAATTACGGACAAATTCGTCTAGACGAGTTAACACAAATTTACCGCTGAGATGATATTATTTAATCGTAGCATTTTGCTCTTGGATTACGACGTTTTTCTTTGAGTGTATGATTTTTTTGCACATACATTTGCGGTAAGTAGCGATGTGGTTATCGTGTTAGTGTAACAAAAAATGCGTAGGCTGTTATCTTTGTAAATATTTGCTTTATAATTTTTTTTCTCGTTACGATATTGGTGTTAGAAACAAGGAAACAATTTGTGGCTTCTCTCTCTCTCGCTCTCTCTTTATATATATATATATATATATATATATATATATATATATATATATCTTGTTCCCTTTTCAATGTTCGATTCAATTGCATTGCGATTGATAAGGAAGGTAGATTTATTCTGTGAATAAGCTGTTCTCATGTCGACTTGGAAATATTATCTGGGATCTCTATGATTGTTCACCCGGGCGTTGCTAATTTTCATTTTCAGTGGAGTTCTTAAATTTCATGTTGCGTTACTTTAAATGGTCGCATTGATTCTTGATGAATTTAAGGGTGTTGCTGGTTAATACCCGCAATTTTCGATTTTTAAAACTCTTCTAACCTTCTCTGAGCGCCTGCCAGACACCTTCCTTAACCAACAACAGTATAGGGAAGCATATTGATCCAGAAAATTAAAACAAGCAGATTTTGCGAGAATTTATTCTGAACTAATTCTTTGAAATGATTACAACTATATGTATATATAAGTCTATAATAGATTTATTTAAATGAAAGTCTTCTTGACATATTGTAGACAAGGTTAGTTTCGACGCGAAGTTTAACTAACTCGGTCCGTTGAAATAAAGCTGATGCATATTGTATTATTTCATCTCACACAACTTTCGGTTTAAACACATCCAAACTCAGGTTATTTAAGAATTTGATTGCTTGAAATCAAAGTATGTTTAGGAGAAAAAAAATCTTTTTGTTGAGGAAAAGTACTAAAATCTACTTTGCTGAATAGAGCAACTTACAAAATCCCAACATTAAGTAACTTCGTATGTTTGAATATTCACACTGTGCACGAGTTGATGTTGCTATTGCCACGTACCTGTGCCGCAGCTCATAATGCGGTTGCAGCTAGTGCGACGTAATAACCTGCTGCAAACTGCAGGTGGATGACTGTTTTGTATGAGTGTGTGTGTGTGTGTGTGAATAAGAGTGCTTCGTTCATTTGTATGCATTACACATATTTATTTTGTAGAAAATCGCTTTTAGTTTCAGTTGATTTCACGTTCGCCGCAGATTTCAATTAAATGAAAACTCTTTGCTAAAACTTTGTTATAATAACTACAACAACAACCAGAGAGAAAAAACCTACAAGCTTATGTTTTATATGTAACTGTAAATGTGCAAGCATATGCACATGTATATGTGATTCTCGTTCGTGTGTTGGTTTGTTTGTATCTGCGCCCTATCTATTTATTTGCACTGATTATACTTATATAGAACAGCCAAGATATATTATTTACTAGAAAAACATAATGATTGTTAAAGTCTCATTACATTCAACTAACAAGACGCCAAACGGAATGGCAAAAAGAAACGCCGTAAACAAATGGGGAAATTAAAGTAGACTTTACGGAAACCAGGTTAAATTTGTTTTTCATGGTATCATCATCGCCAGCAACGTCACGGTTATATTCATTCTAGTTATTTTTTTTTTATTAAATTCTCTTCAGTGTTGCCAACTCTTGAATGAACAAATGCAGCGTAAACAGGCAAGGCGCTAAACAAAAGTATTGAAGTTTATAGAGACATGTAATGGGGATAAAAAATATTCTAAGAACACAGAGAAAATGTGGTTGTGAATTTGAAAGAACGCTAAAATTACTTTTAAGAATTGTTTATCTAACTTTTTTAAGCCGCGTAATTAACAAATATTGCCGGGAAGGTGCCATTAAATACCCAAATAAGGTGCCATTAAATACCCAAATGGCAACACTACACGCACGACTTTGGTCCCGCAATTTAAATTACATAAATGCGCTCACCAAAATATTAAATCGAAATCATTCATCAATGTAATTTAGCGACCGCTCTTATTTATAACTTTCTAGATGAGACAACGATTTGATTTCATCTGGCGATATACCAATGGATCGCAGGGAATTTCACCTCTAAATAGTAAGAAATTCACTTTCATTGAAATTAATGAAATCATCGATGTTTTATTTTGAAGTATGTGAAAAATTATCTGGCTGCTTCATAACTAGAGTTGTCAACTACTCGATATTTTTCAAAAACTTGCACTTTTTTACAAACCCGGTTTGGGTTTTTATTTGTAACCCGGTTCGAATACTCGGGTTTCGACATTAATTAAACTATAAATAATTTATTTTTAATTTGTTTAATTTTTATTAATATTTTAACAAAAAACACAGATTGAAAGTTGTACACATTTCAGTGTCATCAAGCTGAATTAACTTAAAAATTTGAACCACCATGTGAAGACGTTAAAAAAAACAATTAGTGAAGTATTTCAAATATCGAACAATTTCAGAAAAAGTATACTGGTTGCACAATTTTCTTAATGTTCTCATTCAATAAATATAAAGAACTGTTGCTTACGCAATTTAAATTTGATAGCGAAAAAAAGTTTATATGTAATATACCTATATATTCGTAAATGCCGAATATTTTGGCACTAAAAACCAAATTTCTAGAATAACATGAAAACCTCCACTATTTAATAACCGGTTAATAACCGCGAAAATATAAACCGGGTTTTAAATGATTCGGGATCCATAAGTGCATTTATCACAATAGACAAGGTTTTATATTCATTAGAACACACATATTCATAAGAAACAATCTCGCATATAATCGTAATTAAAAGGCTTAAGTCCACTGTAAAAAAAATTACTTCTCTAAAACAAAAATTTTATATTTTTTATATTTAATTATAATTGAACCTTTTATTTTGAAAGGGCCATGATTCACATTGCCAATAAAATAAGGTAATAAAAGCTTTAATTACAATTTACTGGTATCTTTTCATCAATATTTATTTTATTATCAATATTTTCATCAATATTTATTTTATTATAAGAAAACTTCAAGTTATTCTATGCCATCAATAAAGGCAAAAGCAGCACTTCAGAAAGAAAGAACACTTTGTATCTATTTAAACAATTTAAAAAATTAAAAAAATTTCCTTCTCCTTCTGATTGTTTTAAGCCACATATTGTTATTAGTTAAATAAATGTCGGTTTATTTGTTTTCCCATCAGCCGCCACTTTACGATGAATTGAAATATTTTCCATCCAACGTTCGGAGAATTTGAATATATTTTCCTTTACACCCCTTTCGCTTTCGTTTGCCATTTTATTTGTCAACATTTAAGTCGCTTTTTTACATTTAACATCAAATTCAATAATAGACTGAAGAACTAAAAATGCCTTAAGCTTTGTCAGCTAAATTGGGACTTGAGCAAATGTAATTTTAAAAATTATTTTAGTTTGAAACTTTTTGTAGATTTCTTTAGCTGTTTTTCGTCTCTTTAACGACAGTACAAGTGCTTATGTTACAGAACTGTAAGAAAGTTTTGTGGTTAAAAAGTGGGAAGAAGTTTTTGTATGTTATTGTTTCAGTTTTGTGTATTTAAGCAAATTTGCCACACAGCAAAAAGAATTCAAAGTTTCTTTTCATAAATGTGACATTAAGGACTATTTTCGTACACTTTTTTTAAAGACAACAGCTTAATATAAAAGCTCCGTTTTCTTTTCCAAAAAGTACCTTATTAAATTTTGTTCAAAGTTACTTTTTAAAAGGTATTTTTTTAACTTGCCAAGGCACCATACTAAATAAATCTTTTTAAACTTTTTTTCAAGATACTTTTATCAAGGCTGCCTTTTTAAAAGGTACTTTTTTCTATGGGACATTTTTGAGGTACCTTTTCCAAAGATTGTTTTTAAAAACTACTTTGTTATAATAACTCTTCAAAGGGTGTGCTCCTTTAAAAGGTAATTTAAAAATATAATGTCACTTTTGTTAAAAGGTACTTTCCTACAAGGTACTTGTTTCATCGGCATTTCGTTTAAATAATACTATTATCATGACACAACTTTACGATTGTAAAATTTTTAATAAATTGTTTTAATTCCTTCTGATCTTCCAATTAATCCAATGCCTTGAATGGAACATAATTCATTCCTTGATTTCATTATAAGAAAACTTTGCGAAATGAATTTCCTCTACTGCTGTCAAGGAGTTTTTGAAATATTCTGTATTTATTTTAAAGAATTATTATCACTCTCCTACTTTAATTATTTTATTGTGCACAAGAATGCCCCATTATAAATTCAAACTGCAATAACATTAATTATTTTCTACATAAAGAGAAGTGTACAAACGCACACCCATTAAAACGTAATAAATATTTAGACTGCATAATGAAACAATGGAGAAAAGCGTAGAAAATATAAAAATAAAATGGAACTAAATACGCATTGTGATAAATTGTTTGCGTTATAAGGACTGAGACTGAACAAGTTGCGAAAAAAACTGTTATTGTTTTCAAATACATGTGGCAATTTGAATAGAATTTTTATTTTAATTCAAACCCACTAAGTTCACATTTCTATTCCTAAAATCAGTTTTTATGGTATCAAACTTTTCATGCACTTGTATGCGTGTGTGTATGAACATAAGTGTGTGTTAGTTGCATTCAATGATGCTCTTTTAAACCATCACACAAACTACGAGTACATACACATTTGAAATATTTCATTTATTGCTACAAGTGTAATTAATAAGTATTCATTGGTTTGTCCTCAAATGCATTCACACTTATTCATGTGTGTGTGTGTGGGTGGGTGTGGGTGTGTTTGGGTGGGTATTATTTTGCTACCAACAATGCTGGGCCCATTTGTGTCTCCGCCAATATTTCACTCAATTCGTGTGACATGATAAACATAAATATACGCCAAGTGAAATATTAATGTGGGTCAAAGTGGAAAATTCCACACCGTCACAATGTGCGCTGCAATTTAACGGAAAACATGAAACAATCAAGAACTAAAACTCATTATAACACACAACACACCACCCTCAAATCAAGAAAGTGTGTCCTACTGCCCTTCTGTCAGTTCAAAATAGCAACACTTGGCGCCCTTACACCTCTTTAACCTCTAATATGAACTATATGCAACATGTTACAGCACGCATTTATGTAACTGTTATGTTCTGTACGTTTTCCTCAACATTCAAATCATAAAAAATAACTTTGTAACATTAGAAATTAATAATGATAAGGAAAGTTAAGGAAAATTTTAATGATTTTTTAACATAACGAATGATGATGAACCCATCGTGTTTATTACGTTGCAAAGGCCGCAAGGAGAAAAATTGTTCATAATCAAATATGCATCATACGCCCGGAAGACCTAAAAAAAATAAAACATTAAAACAGGAAAAGGGCGAATACACAACTACAGTGGGTTGCAAGTATGTTTTATGTTGAAACTTTTCTAGTGTGGACGGTAGCAGTCGTATGTGATTTTTTTCTTATATTGCGGCTAATGCTTTCAACTCTTAGGGGGGTTCCTTTAAATGATTTTTGATACATTTTATATATCTATTCAATGTTTTCATTATATCTATAAAATATATTAATAGTTGCCATTGATTGATTTTATTAATTCTTCTTTTGTGGAAAAACTGTCGTTTTGAACTGAACGCAAGTTCAAGAAAGAGTCGCGCGTTCAGAACTTTTTGATACGAGTTTTGTTTATAGATTTTTTCTTCAATTAAGCGATTATTTTTTTTTCGCGCGGTCGGTTAATTTATATAATGCGTCTACATTTTCTATTACGATAACATGTCTATTATACAACATGATACAATTAAACAAATATTTAGTGATCACTTTAAGTAAACGAGAAAAAATAATTTATGCCACAAGTAAGTTCAAAACAGACTAATACATCCACTAAACGACATTGATATCATAAATCAGAAACAGGGATAAAATAAACCCCTTTTAATTCTAACGTTGAATACAAAAGTAATTATATTCTTCTTATATTCCTAATGCTTTTAAACAGTCATGTCCTTTTTAAGGATCTTTTAACTTTAATATTTTGTAATATTTGGCTTTACTCTCAACTGTTTTTATACCACAAAGTTTTCGCAGAGTTAGAGCACTCATTTTAAAGTTCGTTTCAGTCTCGTAATGGAATTGAAAAAATTTATTGAGATGTATGGTTGAACTTTTTTATAAATTTAATGCAATTACCTTCTTTTGCAGTAAGTAATTCTTTCAAATTCAAAACAAAAATATTGTAACGTAAGCATTTCTTTAGGTTTTAGTGATTTTGAATAAATTTTGTAATGTGGGCAACTATTATGATTTTGTAAAAAATATTTAAAATTTATTGACATTTGCAACGTATGGCGATAATTTTTTTTATTTTCCTTATAAAGAAAAGTAACCGGAAATTAATGCCTACTTGTTAATTGAATGAGTTGTGTAAGTTTCTTTGGATATGTATAGACTGGAGAAGACGGGCATTGAAGTGACAGTATTTAACAACTCTTCGAGTGCGCGTTATATTTAATTTTATGTATAGATGTCGAAATTCGATACCTCTATATTGCTCTAATGTGGCTAGGAAATTTAATTTAACAAATAAATAAAAGACAAAGTTAAAGCTTCAATTGAAGCTACAGTGTATTACCTGTGAAATTATTAGTAACAGGTTTAAGACCTTGGAGCCTCTAAATTTAGTCAACTAAACCGATTTTAACAATATATGCATTGTTCACATGTGCAAATAAGTATCTTTAAAATTATATATTTAGGTAACTAAAATCGGCTGGATAATGTTAAAAAGTCGTCTTGTAATAATTTAACACGCTGGCAATTTAGTGCACAAGAAATATACCGACGAAGGAGGGCGCTGTGATATATAATATTTTTTTTTAGATTTATTTTGCCATATATTTGTTATTCAACGTCCGTGATTTATCTGACCAGAATAATTTGTTTTTGGTAAAACTAGTGTTTGTGCTTAAATTCGTGAAAATAAGTCTTTGACGTAAGAGTTGGTCTTTGTGAGGTTAGATTTCTTTTTGATATGAGTGAACTTTTCTCGTGGTTTTTTTAATGTGAATAATTATGCAATACAAATAGAGTTCTTAAGCAATTAGACTGGCTCTGGCTACAAAAATGGCTCCGAACTTTTTGAGAAAGCAGAGAGATTTTAATTTCATTTGACTTAAATAGTTCAAGGATTTTTTCAAATAAATTAAAATTCTCGAACAAAACTACTTTACATTTTAAAGTACTCTAAGCCACAGTGTATGACAAAAGTTTTAGATATTTTAAACTACAAAAAAAAAAGAATCAGCATAACGCAATGATTTTTCATCTTTTGTCGGCATTTTTTTTCCTACATACATAAACATGTATATTTTCGTTTCGCTTAGGGACTAGAACAAATTTCCAGCTTAACAAATAATCCCACCAGTACGTTTTGTTTTTACGTTTAGCTGGCCGGAATCTTAAAGGTAAAAACGTTCACAAAAAACAACAAAAAAATAATCAATTTCCCTGTTAAATTGAATTTTTGATGAAAACTTGTGCTACCTTTATTTCATTCTATTCACCAGCTGGTAGGGGTTCTAAATACCAGCTCCATTAGTTTTAACCTTTTTTATTTAACATTTTCCTGTTTATTGTTGTTGGAGGAAGTTTAATATTTAGATTAACTTTTGATGTCTTTGAATGTTCTGGGTTATTTTCTGTTGATAAACAATGTAAGACGAAACGAAATAAGGAAAGGAAATTTGTAATTTGTTAAAAACAGTCTGCATTCTTTATGTTACAAGTATTTGTTTGGGCTTTCGTGCAGCTTGATTGGCGATTATAAAAAGAAAATTGTGGTAAATAATTAAATTAAAAAATGAAATAAATAAAATATAAACAGACAGATGAGCAGGCACTCAGTAGGCAATATTTTAGGAAATATGTTTAGTAAGACATAACAATAAATTATAATAAATGAAATCTAAGTTGTATGGTAGCTAGTGATGGACATTCACACACAATGTGTGCTACCGTTTGAGCCTCCACCACCCCTTGGGAAGTTTCCTTGTCCAACTTTTCAGAATTACTCCATTGTCCAATAAACACCAGAGTTCCTACAGAGATTAACTCCTCCACATCGTGCGAGGATTCATTGTCCATCCCTGTGAGAATCTCACGGTCTAATGCCTTAGAAGTACCTGTAAAGATTGTCCCGTCCGCCTCTCGCGAGGCATTCTTGACCATCATTGCCGGATTCCTCATTTGGCCAACTGAAGCCGTATTCTCTGCATAGATTAACCTCTCCGAGTGGTATCAGAGTTCGCATACTTGAGACCAAGCAACCTCTTGGCCACGCATCCCTGGATTTTTTATACAAGAGTGTTAACTTTATTTAGCCAGAGTCCTTGTAGAGACAGGAACCTGTTTCCCACCGTCACCACGTGGAGGTATAAGACAGAACTTCAGACAGTGCACTCAGCTACGGCCAGCTATATCTCTGTGCCTGCCAGCTGACGGACCTTAGTGGCCCTTAATACATCTGGCATAATTTTTTTCCAATTCTGACTGCAGATTTATGTATGCAATCGTGCTTTCTTACATTCGCTATTAAATTCTGGATAATATCACTAACTTGTTAAAATATTATAATTATATGTCCACTTATGTCTTGTTTCTCTAAAACTTAAAATATTTATAATCAAGTTTTTAAGAACTAATTTAGAGTTATAAAGATGTGTAAGTGTGAACCATTGCTGGCAAGTCGTGATATTTGTTACCTAATTGTCGTACTTAAGAGTAGCTATGCATGTATGATAGAATTGAAACTCTAAATAAAAGTATTTATTTCCCCATTCTCACTATTGATAAATTCATAAATTTTTCTCGATTCAACTCTATTTCCATTGTTATAAATGTGTTGTGTGGTTTATATATTTAAATTGTTTTATTTATTAATTTATAGAACTGTGCCACTTCTGCTTTTATCTATTATAATTTCAATTAAAAAGCACCTTCTGTTGGCCTGTTAACTCACCTGGCAATTAGTCTTATCCATTTTAGATAATTTATGCTCTGCACACTGATACAAACATATATTTTGCGTATTAAATTGCAGCTTAATTAATTATGCACGATTAATTGAAATTGCTATTTATTAAAATAAACACGAAATAAGAAGACGGAGGAAGAGAGCAAGCATTTAACAAATTTAATTGGAATTCACGATGTGTTTGTTATTTTGTGACAGTTACAAAACCGAAAAAAGTTGTATTCGTGTTCGTGTTGTGGGGGTGTTGGTGGGTGGATGAGTGTTCAATTTTCATTGTTTTTTTTCTTATTTATATAAATAATAAGGGAAATCACTCTTCGTTGCATATGTGCAATTTTTGCATACTTCGTATGATTTTCTGCCACAAAGCGTGAGTGTCTTTTTTAAGCGTTTAGCAAATTTATTACAGAGTTGCATAAAGTTACTTTGTAGTATGCAATAAGCTAAGCCGCAGCCAGTATATAAACGCTAACGCTGCCTCTAAAATGTTTACGCAAAGAAAGTATTTGGTGTGTGCCTAAACTTTCTAAAAATGTTTATCAATTAATGGAGTTTTGATTGATATTTTAATTTTTACTATTTTAGCAAAAACATTTTAACAGTCTTAGCATCAATTGTGAAGAACGGCGGTTCTACCGCCGTGAAACTTTGTAAGCCCAGGTGTCTAGTTGCTTTGATTTTAAAAATAAAATGATATACACAGCTGTTTCAGCATTGCAAATTACCAATCTGCAATGATTTTTGCCATAGCATATTTGCTCAAGTGTAGCAAATTTTAGTTTCATATATTTTGTTGTTAAGGTTTTTCAAAATGTAGCATATTTGCTAGACTTGCTACATTTGCAAGGTTTGCAAGGGTTGTTTACAACTAAGAGTGAGTTCCCCTAATGTTATAAAACTCTTAACAATTACATACCAACTCGAATGCCGAACATAATGAATACGTTGCCTTGTTGTAGAGATACAGATCGGAGACTTAAATGGGAATTAAACCCACGATCGAACTATTAATTAACCTATCGGGGCACCCATTCATGTATATCAGTGTTCTTTGATACATTTTAGTGTTTACTGTAATATCGCTTGATTTTGTGCGAGGGTTTTTATTCCTATAAAAGCTTTACTAGTACTTTACAACATGGTTGTGGCATGGTCATATATTGTTGATGCAAACATATAATGGTTATCTGAAAAAATTTTAAACATTACTTTAATTTCGATAAACAAGTTATTGCTTATATTTGATTGTTAAATGATTTCAAAAATTGCAACACGCTTGAATCGAAAGTTGTTTACTGTTAAAACAATGTTGATTTAATTATAGCAAAAGGGGATAAGCTTGGTGTTGCATAAAAAAACTTTTTACGTTTCCATTTAAATTAAACATTTGAGGGTGTTTGATGGCTTTAGGCGCCTGGGTTCGCATCCCAGCCGCTGCGATCAATAACATACATTTTTCTAAAATGTGATAACTTCTAACGCCCTCCTTCGTCGCTATCACTTTATAAGCACTAAATCGCGAACTAAAATAATGAATTAAAATGGTTATACCAGGCTTCCAGAAATACTGTTCCAAAAATAAAGACAACGCGCAACTTCATAGTTGTAAACACCGAAGGTTTTCTATTCCAACTGCCTTACTACCTTCTTCACCCAGAGTGTAGCACAATTAGTGAAAAAATAAAAAGTAGCCGCTGGTTGATGTTCTTTAAAAAAAAATTGGACAAAGAAATATTTAACTATTTAGTAATATAATTGCTCTTTATTCTTTCTATTCAGAAGAAAAATTAATTTGATATGATAACTTCGAATACACCCAAATTTTTTTTTAGATGCCAATAATATGTTGCCACAATCCTCTTGTACCCACTGTAATGAATAAATTTAAATAGCCATTCTCTAAAATTAAACAATGCAATTCTGATTTTGTTATAACAAGCCAACAACTGAAGGTGTTTTACATATTATTGTAGAGGGGATATGGAAACAGACCGCTAACTTTATCCCTTTGGATCCCTTTTCGACTCCATTCTTTCCTCGAACTTATTTCAGGCAACCGATTCAAGTGTCTTGCTACCACAAGCCTTTACCATCGACTCTAGTCATTTCAGATTACCGACTGGTGACTACCGACCTTCTTCCTCATAACGGAGTCTCTTGTAATTACTATCATTTATTTAAGGCTTACGTCCACAAAGTGTCTGCCCGTGGTTTTAAGTGTTTTGCAAGCCTGTGCTGAACATTCACACACAATGTGTGCTACCGTCTCAGCCACTTCTATCTTTGGAAGCTGTCCCGCACACCACTTGCATGGTTTTCTATTCCAACTCTTCAGAAGTCTTCCACTGCACAATAAACACCGGAGTTCCCACCTCTTGCGTGTCATCATTTCCCTTAAATTGCTACCTTCCTTCCTAAAGTTGATGGGCACCTTGCAACTTACATCAAGCAGTCATGACGCTGTTTGATAAAGGGTGTATAGAGAAATTGCCAGTAGTATTAACTTCACGCGGTAGTAAGACTATCGCCACATGAGACCAACAAGGCTGGCATAATATCAGTTAAAGATTTTTCCTTTTATTCAAGAAATAATTTTATATTCAAAATTCAAGCTCTCAGTTTATGGATATCTTACTATAAAATAATAAAAAGCAGTTGAGCCCTACACCATAAACACTTTTCCACAAAATTTAATCCAGTGAACTTGCTTTGCAGAAATATCTTCCAATAAATGAACTGCTAAACTGTGATATAATTTTCGTAATCTCTTTCCAATAATTTTATTACATTAATTTCCTATTAAAATACACTTCACTTGAAGAGAAAAAAATTAATAGAGATAGAAAAATCCCTTTTTTTACAAGATACAAATAATTCCCTCAGTTTGTTAGTTGTAATTGGTTTGAAAATTCTGATTATATTTCGTTGTAGTGTTTTGCAATGAATGTATGCCTTTGCATTTTTTTTAATTAAATAACAGCACTAGATACTTACGAATAATCTATTTTACCTTTATAGAAGTAAATAGATCGAAAACATTGTATTCAAGTAAACAGAAAATGTTCATTTCTTAGAGTAAATATTTCCTTCTACATATTTGGCATAGTTTGGTAAAAGTTCTCATATTAGGAACAATAGTAAACACAGTGAACAATTGAAAGGGGCTTATGGAATGCAGAACACGAAAGAGAATTTATTTAAAAAAAAGTACTTTTGAGAAAAGGTACTTTTACAATAAGAGAAAAAGATATTTTAAAAAAAGGTTCTTATAATAAATAACAGCCGTACGCAAAAAAAAAAACTTAACAAAGCATTGGTGCCTTTTTCTGGATGTAATGGAGTTTATATAAAGGGACTCGTGTGGATTGGTTTCACTCAATATGCGGCGATTTTGTTTATTAACAAATACGTTAAGCCACAAATTAGCCGCGATAAAAATTCGGATCAATTGACATATTTCCCAAGTAAGTTGGAATATAGATTTTTGAAACAAACTTACGTCATCCCTTGTCGAGTTTGGTTTCGAGACAAAGAGGTTTTGGCTATGTGCCCTCTTCAGTGTCAATATTCGTGTTCTGAATAATTTGGTAACGTTGATCAAGCGTAAAGCTATTCATGATGTTTTGTCAGTGTATAAGGATGATAAGTATCAAAAAGTGAGCAGTATGATCGTTGGTTTGAGAGTTATTCTCTTCGAAGCTCGGACTTAAAAACGCTCTATATAATCCAAATGATTTAATTAAAGTGCAGATCACAGTGCTCGTCCAATTAAAGTGGCCATGCCAGAAAAAGTGTGCAGAAAAATCCTTCCCATCAACTAAAAGTGCTGTTTAGTTTCAGCACAAAATGGAATTAAACTTTTAGGATATTAATTGATTAATGTTTTTGTAATATTTGACGAAAACAAATAAATGATAAACAAATCACAGGGCACAGAGAAAAACATGCATCTACTAGGTCACTTCGTCACATATGCTTTGATACTAAAATACAATCAACCGGGATGAAGCACAAATACGGAGAATGCTTTCATTGTTAACCAATGGCTGGCTAAAGCCCAAGAAAAACGATTTAAGTGCAATTTAAAACAAATATTCTTTCTTATATTCCATTTGTCTTGATTATTGGGTTTACAGTTGACACGAAATTAGTAGAAAGACACAAAGAATGTTGATAACATGCGTAGCGGCAGAGAAAATCCATTCCATTCTGCTAGGTGTCTAATAACTTTTACTGTATTAAAATTTTATCGTATCAAATAATTTTTCTTTTTTAACAGAAAAAGTAAAAAATACAATTAAATTAATTATTTTTTTTATTTCTATAAACAAATTAAAAATTTATTTTGCAAGTTATCAATTATTAATCAATTCAGGACTTTCTTTTTTCTAAAAAAAAATTTATTTGACGGAGCAAAATAATGACTGCATGCAGCCTTGGGCCAAATATTGGATTCGCATATAAATAAAAATTTCAATACAATTTAAATGGAAATTTTGATCAATATGAAAGACGTGAAGTGGAAATTTATGAATAATTTCTTTCATTTTATTTAGAGTAATTGGGGTTGGTGGAATTAATTAGAATCAGGTTTTTTTTAATCAAAATTTTATTTAAATGTTAAAAGTAGAACTGTGAACAGTCTTGTTTCAGGATTCTCGCATATTACCTTAAGCGACAGCTAACTGCTAATTCTGAGTGTTTTTACAACCCGACACGTTTTCATTCCACTCGAAATGCCGAATAGGTGATACATAGTAAGCATGTTGGTCTCGCAAAAAACAAAACGAAAGTGTTGGCATGTAAAACTATAAATTATCTGAAACAAAAGACTTATTCAAACAGCAGGAGCAAGGAAAGCCATTCGTGTCCAAGCAGGGAATAAAGTTTTATCAGCAGAATGGTCATGGGGTCATTAGATTGAAATGAAAGAAAGAAATTTCCTTTGAAAATTAAAATTAAAACGGTACCCAATACCGCCATTGTAATGGCTAAAATCTTTAACTAATTCTATTCAGCCGCTGAAAACAATTTCTTCTATAATTTCGGAACAATTTATGTTGTGTTTCAATCAACTATTAAAGTCTTTATTTCTTGGGACTAAAACTGCACTCTACTCTGCTTTCTGTCTATTTTCTTCGTTTTTTACTTTACATTACTTTGGTTTAAATAGTTTGCGGAACATTTGGTTTTCTTTCACCACAAACTCAACATGCACTGGAGTTCACAATGTTGCAGACATCATGAAAAACAGAACTTTTTCTTTTAAATTGTCTATACAACCACCCAATCGTATTTATTTATTCCACAAATATTCATTCGATGAACATTTTTCTAGTTTTTGTTTATACGATTGTACAGTTGTGTGGTGAATGTGTGTGTGTGTGTGAGTGTTGCACAGGAATATTGAAAGGAAAATTTTTTCTGCTTTAAAATTTAAATATTTAATGCAAAAGTAGCGATACATGTTTTTGGTTAAACACGAGAAGTAAGTAGTCGTCTGTTTTGCTTCTTCGCTTTCGTTTTTGTTTTTAGTAAAAACATACAAGATGCAGACAAGAGCCTGCACACAAATGGGATAAAGTACCGCAACAGTTGTGATGGGTGGTAGGCGGGCAATCAGAAGTAGTCAGCTTCTCGTTGTCCACAGTTATTCGAAGTCTTTGCAAATATAAATAAGCGAAATTTTTGTAAAGCAAAATTATAAACTGATTTTTTTTGTTTCAATTTAGATCTCTTCAAACTGTGGCCGTCGATAGTTAATGCTAAAATTGGTCAGCATATTTTTTCTTTGCTGTCTTTTTTTCCAGAAGAGTTCATTTCCCCAGTCTGTTGCATTGTTGTTTCTGAATTTTATGGCCAGCTCTATTAAAGTTGAAATTCTTCTGCTCTGCTATTAGCCAATGCAACATGTTTCATTGCTTTGTAGTCGCTGTAATCTTTATATAAATTCCTTTCTTTTTTCTTTTCTTTTTTCAACAAATTTTATCTGCTTATGTTTCTTTTTTTCCGTTTTTCTTGTTTTCTAATAGTTTGTGCTGCAATGCTACATATTTTTCTACTTAACAAAGCAATTTCTTCAAACAAGCTAAATGCTAAAGAGAAACTAAAAAACATTCTTTTTAAAAGAATTAAAAAAAAAACAAAAAATTAATTTAAAAATAAACAACAATAACAAAAAGGAAAAAAAATAAAATATGCTGGATATTAAATTTCTTACTTTAACCAAAGCGCTGTGCAACATGACATACAAGCTCGGCTAAATTTGCAATTTATCTTGCTAATTAGAACAGAAGCTACAGAAGAAAGTTGCAAAGAAAAACACAGCGAAAAGGGAAGTAAATAGAAATGAAAATTGCAATGAAAATGATTAACATTATTTACTCTAGACATTATTTTCTATCACAATTGTTTGGCATCCGAAAAATATTAGGAACAAAACATGGAATAAAAACGAGAGCAAAAAGTTATTAAAGAAGTACTTTTTTGAAATTTTAGAAGTAAAGAAGAAGTACTTTTGGAAAAAAGAGGACTTAATGGAAGTACTTTTTAAATACAGCTTAAATAGAACATATTTTTTAAACAAAGCACCTTTTAAAAAGCAGTGGCTTTTAGGAAGGATGTTTTGCAAAGTATCGCTTTACAGATTTATGTTCGTCAGAAAAAAAACTCCAGTAAAAAGTGCCTTCTGAAAATTACATTATCTAAGTAGAATGTTGTAGTCCGTTTGGAAATGTTTGGTTCAAAAAAGTAATTCACGGAAAAAATACCTTTACACAGAAGTATGCTTTAAAGAAAGCCTGTTGTTCTGCAAGCAATAGCACTTTGAAAAAAACCTTTCTAAGAAGGCACCTATTAGGAAAATTTATATGTTTTAAAAAAGGATCTTTGTAGAAAAGTACCTTTCTATAAACGTACCTCTCTAAATATGAATGTTGTATAAAGTATTGCTTTAAAGATTTAAATGTTAGAAAAATAAGATTAGTAAAATTAGCTTTAGTAAGTGGTATATAAAACGTCTTAAAATGCTAGTTAAAAAAGTACTTTATAAAAGAAGTGCCTTATAAAGAAGTATTTCTTATACAAAGCACCATTCAATGGAAGCCGATTTGTAATTCTATCAGCAGCATTATTTTTTAAAAGACCTATTTCAAAAAGTAATGCCAAACAATAGCCTTTAAAGCAGAAACCTATTAGTATAAAGTTCAAAAGAAGTACCTTTTAAAAGTACTTTCTTAAATAAAGTACTTTATAATTTTTTTTTAGGAAACAAGTTAAACTAAAAAAAAACTTTCTTTAAAATATCTTCTTTTAAAAAAAAAAACTACCTCATTGAGAGTTGGAATTCTGCTTTCCCAAATGAGGAATAGAGCATATTTTTAGGTGTACCGTACACTAAGTTTATCAATTTTTTTCACATTTTTGAATTAGTCTGCCTTATTAAACCGATATGACCTTTAACTTACCCCAATCAGGCAAATAATTGCTATATCGAATTGTTGTGCTAACATTATTTCATAACAACTAAAATTGTCATTTCGTCCACTGTGCAGTACAGAGTAGATGTGTGAATGTGAAAAGTGCAATACCCTTAGAGTTCCATTATGTTGAGTTTAGTGTGGCGATTTTAATTTAAAGCCAGTTTGCTGTTTTAGTGAATGTGCGTCTCGCGTATGAGGCATAAATATTTGATGGTGCCCCCATATGTGCGCACTTTTCGTGTGCGTGTGAATTGTGTTTATAAATTTGCCATAATGTCTATAATTGCATGTACATGTTAATTAGTTACAATTTTCCAATAGCAAGTGCTGGAATATAAAATGTTTTTCGCCTATTTTCATTATTTTATGACAAATTTGTTGTTTGAGTTGTTGTTGTTGTTGTTGTTGTTGTGTTGAATTGTCCACTAGCAGCGTAAAATTGGTATTGTAGCAATGTGTAACGCTTTGTTGGTCGAAATACATTAAAATGCCCGAAGAACACGTACTCATACATGTCACAAGCTTAATAGCAGCCATTCATTCACTGTTACAGGTCAATCAATCCAATCATGCATGCCTGCATCACTGTCTGTGTTTGACTACTACCAACAGTTACATACATCTGCATCATCTGCTGCTAATGATGTTGCCGATGTTGTATATTTGACAATTGTACGCAAAGAGCAGCAAAATAAAATTGTTAAATAAATAAAAAATTTTGTAGTTTATTCGCATCACAAGAATTGCGATACATTTATATGGCTAATGGACATTGAATTTCTATTTAGTTTGATTTTTGTGTCGTTTCGTTGGCTTTCTAATATTAAAGTGAATTTTATTTGATGTTTAATTTAGCCGATTACATTGTTTTATATTAAGAGGCCTATATTGGAGAGATTTAAATACAGGTTTTGGCTACGAGTACTTATGAGACAATAGCGAGCAATATTTGCTTCGAATGTCGCTACCAAAATTTTTAGATACGATTTTTAAGTTGATATTTTTATAAAACAAACGGATTGTTTCAAAATGCTTGTACATTTTTCTAAGCCGCTAAATTTATGTTCGCGTTGTAGGAAAATATTCACCATAACTACGCAAGAAGTGACCCATGTATCTAACTTACCAGAGATGTTCCTATACATTTTTCGCTTAAGTCTCCTACCGTCTTGCGAAAGCCATATGTTTAATACATTCAACCTTTGCTTCTGGGCAAATGAAAGCTCAACTCATTAAAAGCGACTCATTTACAGTATCGCTATTCCCATCGTCACCTTTAATTATAAACATACCGTGGCGTATGCTGAATATCCAGACAAGCCTTGTGTTGCCTTTGAATGAGAGTCCGTACGAAATTTGTCAATTTCGCTTATGACATACTCATTCAACTAGAAATGAGCTTTATGACAAATGTTCCTTAATATTTCCTTCTGTTTGACATGTTTGACTTTTACACATATCTAAAATTGTTGCCTCACAAACCACAGAAGAAAAATATCAACCCAAATCACGTTTTAGTTAACATGGCTCTGAACATTTTGTGGATGATGATGGGTTTTCTGCACAAAATTTGACAGGTCGTGATGGCAATAACGTGATGGAAGTATGAACATGGATTCGAATTAAAAACAAAACACGAGTGGGGTTATTAATTTTCTTGCAAAAAAAAAAAATGCGACCCTTATTTCGCTATCCTTCGTTTGCTGGAGGGTGAATTAAAATATTGTATTTCATTCTATTAAATTTGCAGCTCTACTCAATGTTAAGACGGTTTTTAAATGTAACTCATTTTGCTTATGTATGGGTATGCATGCTTTGATGTGTATGCTATTTAATTTAATTTTATTATTATAATACAATTGTCGGTCACTGGTTGAGGCTTATGCCAGCATTTTGTGTTGTTTTCGTGTCAAGAATCCAGAAGCTTTTTCAAATTGTTTCAATGGCCACTTCTTTCTAAAAATTCATAATTTTGCTACTTATAATAACCTGTCGTTCTTTTTCTCTACATCTACTGTTGCACTTGTTGTATAGTTCTCTGTGCAGCAGAGTAGTAGTCGCATGTTGAAAATCATTACTGAAACCAAGAACTTTTTGCATGTGGAAAAATCACAATATTTTGCTACACATTTTGTTTTAATTTTTCCCCTGTTTAAAATACACATTTATTACTTTAACAGATGCGTTGCTGTTGATTTTAATTGTTGTTTTGGGGCATGGTTTTGTCTAGAAAGTTTTCGCCATGTAAATGTCTATTTAATGGCTCAGAAACGTATTGTAGTTTTGTGTAACACAGCCCCAGCTATAATGTATTTCTTTTTTGAATTTTTAATAACATTTTATTTGAAAAACTTTAGTAGATTTTTATTTGATAACTTTTTGTAGACCCTCATAAATATGTGTATTAGCAAACGTGTTTAGTTGTTGTTAGTTTTAGGTAGTTTTTAAGTTTGTGCAGTCGTTTGGGGGAATAAATAAATTTATTGCTTTTTACTCTTTGCTTTATAAATTAATAAATGGAGTTTTATTTAATGCCAGCATGCCTTCGTTGCATGAAACAATATTATTTGGAGTTTGTTACTTAATACAAGGAAAAAACGAACGCGAACAAAACACTTTTCCCTTCTACACAATTTCAATTTTCCTCAAACGCACCTGCTTGTTTTCGTATTTGAATTAAATTTTCTGCAGAGTGTTCATGGTTGTAAGTTGTCGTCAATTGTTAACGTCATGTTATGTCGGAAAACGCAGGTATTTTACATCAACAGCAACAACAAGCAGTAGCAGCAAAATTAACATGACAATGAGATCACGGTAATTTGAGACCCTCTTCAAAATGTTGCCTCTTTAGGTTAATGCAATTCAAAATGTAAAATAGAACTTAAGTGAATAAAATGAAATGAAAACTTAAATGCAATTGAGGATGTATGTAGTGCATGGTAAAATAAAGAAAAAACTACTAATTTAAAAACAAGATTATAACAATTCAGAGGAACTCTCCCACCAAGAGTTTGCATTTGTATTGTCATACGCGCATTTTAAATTTTCCTTAGCCATAAATATTGTGTTAAATGCTGCTTTTTGAAACCAGTTCAAAATCAAGTGGAAAAAGGAGAGGGTTTAGGTACAGACATATTTGTCAAAATGAAGAAATAAAAGCTGGTAAATAACATGGTTAATCGAAAACAGCGGCGTATTGGAGGGAAGGGGTAACCTAAACGCTGCATTTTTCTGATTTTTGCTAATAGATCTAAAGTTTATAAAAACTGCTTCATATAAAACTTAAAGCTAAAAATTTCTTACAAAAACATTCCGAATAGTCTTTTGCATAAGATCAACCATGTGGCAGTTATAAACCCAAGTAAAAAAAAGATAATTCCAAAAATTGCTGCACTTACATCTTATTAGGTTTATAAGGAGTAACTGTGTCAATTTTTAAAATTCTGGGAATTATTTCCTGCGACTGGTCTTTTTTTATATCTTATTTGACTGCTTTAATTCATTTAAAAAGCAAAATATTGAAAAGACCTAAAGTTACATGAAAGTAAGGCAACATAAAATGATGATGAGTTTTTGTTATAACTTGTATATTTGTTATGGAGCTTCTTAATTCTCATTGAGTTTGAAAACATTTTAAATTTAAGATAACAGAGATTCAGAAAAGCTTCTGTAAGCTACAAATATATTATTCATGGGACCATTATTAATATAAATTATTAGTCGGAAAAGTAATAAAATAAATTGTTATTATTATTTAATCTCAAACATTATCTTAAAGAAAAATGTACAATTTTATCATATTTTTTGACCTCTTAATCTAATTTTAGTTCAGTAATTTTCAAGCACTATTTCTTTATTATAAAATTATTTTAATAAAGCAATTTCATTTATATATTCCAATATTTCGCTACGCATTTGTGTATCATCATCAGGATTAAAATTACTATTGTGGGCAAACAATAGTAAGACTTTGTTCATAATTTTAAATTTCTTTATTTATTCTACCAAATCTATTTCATCCTCCTCAAAGTAATTCCCCCAGCTGCAATACACTTATGTCAACGTTTTTTCTAATCCTTGTAACAGTTGTTAAAGCCAATTTCAGGAATAGCCTTCAATGCGCGTAGCGATTCACGTATAATGTCTTCAATTGTCTGCCCATAAAATGGTTTTCACTGATCCGTCCGATATTCCAAAGATATCAGTTAGGTCTCTAACTGTTAATCGTCGATTCTCGAACACCAATTCCTTGATTTTATTGACGTGTTGATCATAAATTGATGTTGATGGCCGTCCTGGACGTGGTTCGTCATCAGCGCATTCTCAACCATCTCGAACCGAAGGCTTTTGCAACATTCTGACCGTTTCGGCACCATAAATTTCATTCCGCACACAAAATTTAATGAAACTTCTTTATTGAATAATTTCACTCAGTGTAAAAATCGCCGAATGCACTTGTTGTTTTAAAATCTATTACAATATTTTAAAGAAACTATTTAGTAAAAATAAAGATACAAAAAAGAAGTTTGATATATGATCTGTAATTTATAAATTACCTTGTAACGAAAAATGTGTGATATGAGATGTGTGATATATGCTAAACACTAGAACATAGGTCGGAACATAGATGTAGAAAATCACATAAAGCAGCTTTGTTGTCCTATTGCTCTAAATTACATCACTATCCTAAATTTGAAAGACCTACAGTTTTAAATATTTAGAAGAATTAAAAGCGACGTTGTATATTAGACATGTTTTAAATTTGTAAAATACAAATATCTCAATTATTTATAAAGCTCATACAGATAATGTCGCTCATACTCGTATAGGCCTTTAATACATTAAATAATGTAATATTGAATAATTTTTTTATTATTTTTAGAAATTTTTACAAATACAATAGCAGGCCTTCTACTTAGAATTAAAAGAGGTTATTCTTCCTCTTTTGAAACTGTAATTTTCCAATAGATCTGACCCGTAGTTCAAAAGTTATATGGATCCAAAAATTAATGTTAAATTGTTTACACTACGTATGATTAATATAATTACATGGGTTACGTTGCGTATTCCCATTATTATTTAAAAGCCAACACTACGTATAATTAATATTAGTGTAGTGAAACTAAGAATTTCAAACCACAACCGTTTTTTCATTAATTAGGTGAATTTAAAACTTAAAATAAATGTTTAAAGTAACACATAATAAAGTGATCGTGTTGCTCTTAAAAAAATTAGTAACGGGCAAAAAGTAACCATTTTAACCTGCTCGACCCTGTATTTTCTTCTTATTCAACGTTTTAGTATATCTAAAACCCCCTTATCGAAATTCACACTTGCATAAGTTCTAACATAAATTTTAGCATGTTGCATTTGAAAAACATATTTTCCTTTTAGTTTGCAACAAACAATTGTTATCACTTTCGTATTTCCTATTGGAAAATGCAACTGTATTTGCTATCAAATGCTTTGCATTTCCCAGAAATTCTCTAATAACCAAATTGGTCGTAAAAAGGAAAACATTCTCGTTTATACACTTATTTGAAGCAATAAACGACAATGTAGTTTCTGGTGTTATTGCTTCAGTTCAATTGTCAACATTGTTCTATTTGAGCAAAAAGTTTGTATACTTTTTCGTATGTTAAAGTTTAGTTAACGTTCTATTTTCATATGCAACAGCATATTGGTATTATCTCCGGAAATTTCAACACTTATTGCTTGGAATATTCTTAAGAATATGTTATAAGCAATATAATATGCTTTTATATTTACATTTGATTTGTAGAAACTTAAAGAAAAAGTACTTTTGTCGAAATGGAATTCTAGTATGAATTTTGTTGGTAGCTTAATGTTTCCTAAAGGTATGAAAATATTGCTGATTTTCTTTCGTTTATTTTCTAAGGAAATTGTAAAACTGTTTTGCAGAACTTTTCAATTAAAAGTAGTTTGTGTTATTTAAAAATGTCGGCCGTAAAATGAAGTGAGATCAAATTGAGGACTAAGTTCTTCATATTTACAATATCATCCCTTTTCAAGGCAACTTGGTAGTTTGGTCATATTTTTCCCATAAACTTCTCCTTTATTAGAAAGTTACAAATAATGTTGCCAAATTAGCAAGTTGCCTAAAATGAGATTGTTCAGTTATAGGAAAATTCAGCTCTCTACCTATAGTGAAAATGCCCTATAATATTGATGAGTAAGTGAGTCAGTAAATCAGTGAATATGTTCCAATATATGCACTTTTTACACCTTCATATCTCTGGAAGCTTTTATGATAAAACTTTCAAAGTATGAGATTACCGATATGTAAAGTTCTTATGTTTCAAGTTTCATTATTTTATGATTAAAGTTAGAATAGATCAAAGCGCCTAAATATTTTTAATGAATATATTTGAATTTTTTTTTATAAATTACGGAGCGCGTATGATTAATATTAATTCGAAGTAAACTTCTTCTTGGTATTGAATATTGAACCTAATAAGATATTTAGACAAGCTGAAGTTCTCTAAATGCTTTCTAAATTAATTACTATTAATAATGCAAATTTAAATTAATAAACATATCGATTGAATAGACAAATATGGTACGTATTAAGTATGATTTTCGGATATCAGAGAAAAATTTATTTGTACAAACAACAAGCAACTTCGTAATATCAATCCAATGGCATCAAATGCGCAAAATAAACTTAACGTTGTTAATATTCCTATTTGTTTAGTTCGCAATTTTCTGAAATGATCATCTTTTCACTTGTCTAAAAAGTTTTTGACATTTGGGTTATTAAGGACATCATCTCCTTTGGTTTCAAATTTGTCAATTATAATGCAATATTAATTTATTTGCATATCTATTTTCAATGTTTGCATTTTGCAAATTTAGTTTTGTAATTTAATCTTTTTGTTATAAAATATTTTAATTTCTGTGTCTCAGTTTTTCACAGCACTCTTAAAGCTTTGATGTTGCTACTTTTTCCCAGAATAGTGAAATATGAAGACAAAAAACGGAGTTTGTTTTGAACAAAACAATCCAATCCAATTCAGCAGCAACATGCAATATAGCACAACAAAATTCCTGCAATAAAATGCCACAGAAAAAGCTAAATCTATTTATTTCGTTGTGTTTTTTCCACATCCCTTGTTTTTACAATTTGCATAAAGATTTTCACATTTTTTGCATAGCATTGTACACACAAACTTGCAAAGATATGAATGTAAAATAGACTGGCTCAGAAATATTAAAAAATCTTTTCTAAACGTACACAGGAAAAGAAGTTCCTCATTTAGATACTATTAAATTTGTGATCAGTCTGGCTAACAGAATAATATTATTATATCGAAAGAAACGGTTCAAAAACTTGGTAATAAGTGTTGAATGTGATCGAATGTTTTGCATGCAGGCAAGGGTCCATACAATTGTTGAAATTGTTAAAACAATTATTTGAAGTTTAAAATATATTTTAAAGGTTCTTAGTTGTTTTCTGGTCTATTCTAAAACTGTAGAATATCTAAAATTTTTAAAACTATTTATAATCATAAGAACCTTCTATATCTTCTATAAAATAGCAGTTACAAAAATTATTTGTTTTGCAAATTTTATATGGGTTAATTTTTTGTTACAAAAATGGGTTTTTAATCTACTTAAATACTAACAGCCTTGGTACAAATATTGGTCATGTTACAAACGAAATCCTAATTTTTAATAAATTCTGAAATTCATAGGTTTTATTCTAAACGCCTTGAAATGATATTAACATTTTATTTAACTCGTAGCAACTGGAGATAATATTGGTTTGTGGCAAATAAATGGCAGGTGTCAAGAACTGTTAATTCTGCACCCGTCTAATAACATGAACATGCATCCAAATGTATTCATTTATATGCAAACCCTCACATACATACACATGTTAAACATATAAACAACAACATTGATCCAGAATATAGAGTACTTAGGTGGGATACGAGTACAAAACCGTTTCTGACATGTAATACCCCTCGAAATATAAATAGGAACTGAAGTAAAGACTCTATGGAGAAGATGTGTTTATGTAGTTGTGTGTTTGCATGAGTTAAGTGAGGCTTTGGAATGCTGATACTCGTATGTATGTAAATATGTGCATGTGTGTGCTTGTGTATAGATATGAAAATTTCTTTTTCAGTTAAAGTAATAGAAATATGCTAATATTTTGGTAAGAATCCGTGTTGCATGTTTGTGAGGAAGTACGAAAAAATTAGCAGAAAAAAGATTTTCTAAGAGGAGTCCATAATTTATGCGGCTTTTATGTAAAAATATACGAGCAAATGTAATAAAGCAGTTGGGCTGAAAAAATAGCACAGATCGGATAGTTTTAAATCTCGAGTAAACATAGGTTAAATGCAGCTAGTATTTAATTCATCTGAAAGATACAATTACTCAATTCTTGAGCAATTTCTTGTGCTCACTATGCAACATACAACATACGAATGAATACATCCTAAGGCATTTTAAAAATTTTCCTTTCTATATTTTAATTCACTCCATTCTTATGGTAGTTTTAAGAAAATATTATTCACTAGCAGGATATAATTTCCATTGTTCGCATCCTCTTGTGCATTTCGGCATTCACATTAATTGAATAATAAAAAGCAAGACGAAACGAAACAAGTACTATGCTTTCATTTTACTCTACTTGCATGTTTGGATCCTGTTATGCATGTAAGCATTTCCCTGTTATCCTTTGCCAATAATTAATTTAATTTTTTGCTGTGCAAAGCGTTTAATGTTTTTATGAGAACATTTTGAAATGAAAACTACAAATTCTGTTTTTATTGAAATGTTATTTGCTTAAAATGTATTTTTACGACAAGAAACGTAATTGTTCTTAGAAAATAATAAAAAGACAAAATTGTTTTATTGTTGTTTAGTCGTATATTTGAGAGCAGGTGTGAATCTACTGAAGGGTGAAACCATATTGTTACACTGTCCAAATAAATTTTGTAAAAATGCATCTTTGGGGCTTTTACGTTTTCTATTTATTTGATGCTACAAGTTAAGACTTTTTTACTCCGAACATCAAATAAAAGAGTATTTAATTTTTTTTTTAAATTTAACGTTATTTATTCCAATCAAAAAATTGTTCAGAAATTCTTAATACAAAAATGATTTATTGAATTAATTCACCAGCTTAAAGTCTTCAATAAAATTTTTAGCAGTAGAATTCTATGGCTTATAAAATAAAATAATAAATAATAAAATTCTGTAAAAAAAAAGTTTGTGAATTTAATAAAACTAAAAGTTCAAAAAACTACAATAAATTAAAAAGTTAATAAATCAGTAGAAAAAACTTATTTGTACAGTTACTTAACTGTTCCCATCTGGTGCTGGAATGTGTTCTGAAACTAAACAGATGTGCCTCGTTGAATGAGGTAACGTTGATGTGGGTTAAGGGACATATAGGTACAGCTGGGAATGAAGCAGCAGACGAACTAGCAAAATGGGGATCTGATGTGGATTTCTGTGGACCAGAACCCAGGGTTGCCCTGGGAAATGGCCTAGTGCGAGCTAAAGTTCTTCAATGGGTAAACTCATTACACCTAATAGGTGGAGGGAGAATACCACATGTAGATAGGCTAGAATTGTGCTCAAAGAGCCCCTCGGTAGGAAGGTCAGCAAGGTGCTCGGATATAATAGGGCTACTTTAAGCTGGATCACTGCGTTAGTGACAGGACATGGAAACTTCAAGTACCATCTGGCTAAAATGAAAGTCGTAGAAGAGGATACTTGCAGATTATGCCTGGAAGAGGCTGAGACGGTAGCGTACATTGTGTGTGAATGTCCAGCACTGGCTAGCATAAGGCTTAAGACCACGGGCAGACACTTAGATGTGAATGCCATGGGGGAACTAAGCCTTAGACAAATGCTAGCAATTACAAAAGACTCCGTGATGAGGAAGAGTGTCGACAGTTACCAGTCGACAGATTTGTAAGAATAATAATAATGCTAATATATTACATTGGATTACATTGGCAATTTTTTTTGTTCTTTTCTTTCTAAAATCTGGTTTCTTTAAATTGTTTTCATATTTATTTTGTTATAAATACAAATCTTCAAGTTTTAAATCGAGATATGTTTTGTTTACTTTGATGTCGATTGTTCAATGAGACAGAATAAAGTTTTCTCTAAAATTGATTTTATTATTTAATTTTCTACAAGTATTTTACAATTTGGATATTTCAGTACAAATGTGCATAACAATTCTTCATCGTTTTCACGAATACAATCTCGTGTCAAATTTCGATAATGAAGCAATTTTTTTCAGTCGCCTTCGGGAATTTCGTTCCTATATCTGATATTTTTAGTGCAATGATCGTTTAATGGCCCATGGTTCTTCATAGATTGAAAAATTAATTAGCGTGAAATCAGGCTTTTTGTTTGCCGTTTGGTCAAAGTACCTTTACAAAACTATTTGAAGGCTAATATATTTCGAAAAGTTATTTCTGTATTTGACTAAGACCTCAACTCGTATAATTAACTTGTAAATAAGATTTTTTGTTGAGATACGAATGTATTTCTCCAGCTTAATAATTAGGTGCCTCCTATTTGAAGTTGTTCAAAGACCTTTTGAAATTTTACCTCAAATCTTACTTCATAATTGAATATTTTTTCTAACTGAAATTCTTGTGAAATGCCAACATGCATCCAAACATATGAAAAGTGCCAGGCATTTGACACTGAAGGCTTACATTTTTATTTGAGGTTAAAGTTCAACAATCAATAGACATTTTACCTAAACGCAATTCAAAGCACATGCAACCAAATACATCAGTAAATGGTATAGAGACAATATTGTAGAAGGAAAATATTTCTATAACATTGGAATGCTCTTTTATGACATCAAACAACAATATACTTAACCTTTTAAACTATTGAGCACACACACACGCACACACACACACATGCAATATTTAATAAATGTGTGGGAACAATAAAATATAAATTTCAAAGTAGCATATGTCACACACACATACGTGGGTATATGTGTATGTGAATATATTTGTATATTCATTGACATGACTTTGATAAAAATCTACTCAAACGTTCATAGCAAAACTCACGACTTTTCCTATCAATTGATAAGAGAATGCGAAAGGTTAAGTATAGCAACATCAGACTTTTTTGTTTTTCGGTGTCTATTTTTCGTTATCTCACTTATTTACCTCCTCCATTTGCTTTGGTTTGTTTTCTTATATCGTCTTCAACGGACATTCCCCTCGTTTATTCATGCAAGTATGACCGTTCAAAAAGAAAGCAGTTGAATACAAGAGCTGCTTTTCAAAGAAAGTATTTATTTGTTTCCTAGTACAAAAGGAAATGCCTTTGAATTCTTTTTATATTCAAGTGCTTAAGTGTAGGTGGGATTATTATTGTGTCTGTTTAAGCACACATACACTCACATAAAAACAATAGAGAATTGTAAATCTATGGACAAATATATTTATGCATTTGTATAACTGTTTTTGTGCTTGCTAATTTAAATGACTATAGATTAGGATGATGTGTGACCTTTCAATTGGGTGTGGGAAAAAGTGATTTCGTTTCTCACACAAGTGAAATTTATAAGTATGTTATTCTGAATTGAAGGTGAAAGGCGTATATCTTAAAATTCATTATGTGGAGAGACTAAGGGACTGCAAACAATCATTATTTTCCAAATTTCGACCCAAAAAATCACAATATTAAGAAGTATACCAACGTAATCCTTGTTATGGGGACTTCCTTTGAGTGCATTAATTTTTATTTGTTTGAGTCTTATTAAAAAAAATAACTTTAATAATTATTTTTCATGCCTAATTGTTTACTTTTGTCTGCTTTATTTAAATTTTCTCAGTTAACAAGACACTGTAGAAAGCTCATTTTCAGTCCTAAAACTGATATTAACTGATTTAGTGTCAATATTAACTCTTATGTTCATACTTGTTTACAACAAAATATAAAACTTTGAAAAATGATCATTAAAAAATATTTTTTTAATAAAACTAATGAGTGTTATGGTCCTTAGAAATGACAAAAACACGTTGGGCTCGTCTAGAAATTGTTTGATGTTTTTTGTAACAGTCAGTCAATACTTCCATGAAAATAAAAACACAATAAAAGTGTGCAACATAACTTATGTAAAAAGAAATCGCATTAATACGGCAGTGCATAAGTTATGTCCAAGCAGCTTATTGAACTTCTAACTCCTAAAACTAGTGTTAGAATAAATTATTAAAAGTAGCACAGTGGCAGTTATGATGCGAAAGTAAAACGTATTACGCGTCGTTCAATTATTAAAAATAATAAATTAAAGCAAAGTGTTGTTAAGAAGCAAGATAGAGATTTCTGACTGGCTCTGTCGGTGGTGATTTAGTTCTCAAATCGTTTATCCTGACACCTAACATATAAATATATACACTCTTTCCAAAATAAAACCCACTGTGCACTTTATTGTTATTTTTTATTTTTTGGTATCAACAATACACACGACGTACCTAGTGATAGCGTGGTGTAATGCTTTATGGGTATAATTTTACCACCCAGCGGAGTTGCCGTCGAACACCTTGTCAGAACTGCGAATATTCGGTATTTGACAAAATAACGCTACAACAATTATAAAAGTAAGTAAGTACAACACTATATGTATTGTATGATGTATCAATGATGTAGCAATTAGACATATATTAAAAATAGAATTTAAAATCCTTAAGTTGATGTTCCTGTTGAGTAAAATGTGCGGCTCCTTGCAGGTGGTTTTATTTGTTTTGCCCATTCGGATTTATTGATTAAACGTTATATGATCGTTGCAAAGTCTGGTAGTAGTGTTTATGAGTTTCCACTTGATAAGGCACTGGTTATGGTACTCATGTTACTTCCTCTGTATATAGATTGACACTGTACTATAGTTTTTCATACTCGTGAGGGTTTTATTTATACGCTGACACTGCCACCTTTTTAGTAATGTTGGTATATCATTTTTCTTGATTATTTTTTAATTTGGTGTTATTCTTTTCTTAAAAAGTTGTTTTTCTTTTAATATGTATTTTTTGGGAAGTAACTGTAAAAAGGTTACGACTTTATTCTTGCCTTCGTTGTGTCACTTTGTGGTAGAGGAAAGTTAAGTTTATCGTTTCGTTTTATTTCCTTAAACGACAATGTTACTATTTGTTTGCAATTAATACAGAAACTCTCATTATATATTAAAATATTGACAAATAGAAAAGTAGAGAGTAGCCTGAAAATGAAATTCGTTTGATTTTGTTTTAAACAGATGTAAGTCACGCACATAAGTAATAACAAGTTCTTGTAAATAGAAAAACACGTATGTGTTTGCATTTTTTCGAAGCTAATAAATCGTGTTTCAAATATTTTGAGCCCATATGAAGGGAATTAATGTCAAAGGACTTAGGCATAGAAAGGGAACCAAAAACTAAACAAATACTGCAAATGGGAAATATCACCCGAATGTTAAACGAAAAGACCCGAAAGTATAGAAAATACATACAAAACGTAAATTTTAGCTTCATTGTAGAAGCGAGAGGCCAAACGACACTTTAATTAAATAAAGAAATAAACCAAAGTCAGAAGAATACTCGAATTTTGTCCTTTCTTGTAAAGAATTCCTGTTTATATTAAGATCTAGAATGAAAGTTTAATAAAAATGAACTTACTTTTTCCCCAACCCTATATTTTTTTATCTACAAACATTTTTTATACATCTTTCCTCTTTTTTATAATTTATTTGTGTTATCTTTTTTTTCTTTCATGCTTTTATCTAAATGTGCATTTAAACAAAAGCTTTAACATCGATTTAAATCTATTCATAATATCTTTAAACGCTGTAAATTATTTATAGACACTAACGCACTTACATACACCCACACACACACACATTAGTAAACAAATATGTAAATACAAATGTCACTTATACTACGTGATAATTATTATCTATTCTTAATACATAATGACGAACTATTTTCTAAACACAAAAAACAAAGGCTGAACATAGAGAGTACTAGAAAATGAAACAATAATGCGATTAAACAATAAAACCTACAAAATAAAAGGCACAACCGACATAAATGTATTATTTTGATCTCTTAATCCTTAATGATAATAAAAACACAGAAACACTTGTTTCTATTAAAAATTAAATTTATCATAACAAATATTTACTGCAAAACAACATCAATCGCTATATTTTTAATAATTTTTAATAATGGAAAAGGTTAAAAGTATTTAGTACCAGAAGAATACTGAATTATTTTAACAATTTTGAGCTATTATGAATTTTATAAATTTGTTATTTACAGTAATATATGTATGTGTAGTTTTAATCCTTCTTAGTTATTTCTCGATTTATTTAAAACAGCTTAAAAACTTTCAATTTAACTTATAAATAGAGCAGTAACAACAATTATTAGTACCGAAGTACTTTTTTTGGTATTATGGTAAACAAGTGGGAGGTAGTTTTATACGATCGGTAGCATTATGACTATCCTTGTATCTTAGTAAATAAATCCAATTTTCTAAACTTTTTTTAAAAATATTAAATTTTGATAAAAATCTTTTTGTTCAGAATCATAGGGCGTATCAAGTCGAAATGTATTTAAATACCATATTACTGTAGGCAATTTGACCCGTTTCGGCTAGGCCGATTTAACTTAGCTTTTTTTGATGCAAACTTTGGAAGAGTCGCTCTTATAATACTTAAAATTTGGTAATCACTTATTCTTAAGGATAGATAATTTTGATCACGTCCGCTCATGCTCTGTCACGCATGGTAACGTTAAAATATTTCCCTTGAGATCCTTAGCGTTTGGTTACCTATTCAACGAAAAAGTTTTGTTGCTTAAATTTGTAAAATTTCCCATGTGATCCTCTCATCCATCTCATTAACAAATTTTTACAGAGAGTTTGGATTCTCCCTCTTTTAACGAAATTAAATATCGTAAACGGGATTATTCCTATGAGTTTTGTTTTCTTCTTCAAATTAAACATGCGCAACATAGCGATGCAAGTGGAGGCTGTCTATAAAATAAAAATATATATCTCAGAAAGCGTGTCATGAAAATGATGATATAAACCCAAAATGCTTTACTTTTCATATTTATAATAGTTTAAAGACTTCTAAAACCTGTTACTTAGCCGTTGTTTGATCCACACAAAAACAAATAAGGCTAAGATCCGCTTAAAGTACTGAGACCAAATAAGATCTAAATTCTTGATAGTACAATGCCACCTCTTTCTAGGAAATCTGTTAGTTTGGTTACATTTTCCCATAAGTCTCTCCCCATATTAAAAAGTAAAAAAAAATATTGCCAGCTAGCAGTTTGTCTGTTTCCACATTTAGGCTTTTGTGTCTTTTTTCTATATATGTATGTATAAAACTTCTTTTAACTTCAAGTTTACAGACGGTAGGTTGTACAAAATTTCAGCTCTCTAGCTGTAGTCGAAGTGTCCAAGACAAATAAGGGGTACCTTTGTCCCCCTAACTGAAAATGCCCTTTCTCAGATTTTTGTGATAACATAATCCCCAAGATCTACATGTAACTAAATTTCAAACTTAACATAAGAAGCTACCGGTATATAGAGCCCTTATGTTTCAAGTTTAATTATTTTATGATTGAAGGAAATAAAGTTACGAGGGGGCTAAAAACAGCTCGAATGGCTTAGTGTAATATACACACTGTATGCAATAGGCCTGAAAACGACCCGGCGCACTACTGTGCGCTTTAACCACAAGTTTACACAAAATATAATAATATATTCATACACCAAATCTTTTGTCGCCAGTTGGAGCTTCAACTCCAAAAATTAAACTGTCAATTTGTCTCGAAAGGCAAAACATCGTTTCCAGGTCACACTGTTCGTAAACGCTAATCTCCGAAGTCGCCAAAGCGACTTTGTGGTGGTGTATGGTTGGTTTCAACGTGAAAGACAGGATACTTTTATCGTTTTTGTCGAGATATAATTCCGTTTTTTATTAGGGTTTCATAACGTTATCCTATTTCTCATCCAAATTTACAGTGAGTAAATAGAGAATAATAAAGAAGTTTTAGGAAAATTAAATTTTCCAAAGTAAATATTACAACGGCAACACAATGTAAACCCGCCCATTGCTCACTGGTTTTCTAGTTCAAAGATATTATGCAGATTTCGTTCTGTTATTTATAGTAGCAGAATTATTATTTTCTCTTGGCTCATGCATGTGTTTTAATTTTTCAATAAATTATTCCAAAGTAAATACTACTGCAAAGTGTAATTAACAAGTTATTGACATAAAGTAATTAAATACAGCTTAAGATTTACAAAAGAAAAGTTCTTAGAAAACTTTACAAAGAGCTTATGAACAACTTAAAGTGGCCTTAATAAATTTAATTACTTTTATATGTGCCTTGGAAACACATACCCACATACACTCATACAAGCACACTGACGAAAAAGTTGCTTTGAGTGAAGGTAAATTCAGTACGCCTCTGCTGTGTAGGCCGAATCAAGAAGCGACATTTGATACATTTTTAACTCAGTCGATGTTTCTGACAAATAATCGATGAAGTCTCTTGAAGTATCTGCACATAATGGTATGTGACGAAAAAATTATTTAAAGAAAAGTTTTGTCCAATTTGTACACAGTCAGTTACTGAAGAATTATTAAGAATAAAAGCCAGAAAACTAACAGAAAAGTGCAGTTTGTGCGCAAAAAGTATTTCTTTGCAAACACCTACTTCCGGCATTTGCTCATGCTGGATTGCTATTGATATGTTCACTTAACAATGTTCATCCTTCAATACAATTCCTTATTCTCCTTTACCAAAGTACTCTCTACAGTCGTCTACCATATATTTTATGCTTGATGTATGCGAAAGCGAGTAAATATTATAATAAATTTTAAAACTATTCAGTTAATAGACTGTTTGTCTAAGTGTACGAAAGTGTATTTTTTTAAGAGCCCCAAAAGTTTAAAATGATATAAAATAGATATAAAATTGTTAACTGTTCAGCAATGATCGTAACAGCTTCAGCAATGATCGTAATGTAATCAGGGTCGCCTAGCGCCAGTGATACGCGAAATTTTCTCTTCCGCATACAAATGCACGATCTTGAAGGTTAATTCTCAGATCTAATTCGCTCTCAAAAGTTCACAGCAGCACAGGTTATATGCCACAAAAATTTATAAAAGAATGCAGCAGAATCATTGCAATAAATTGATTCATCTACGTTCCGCTTCATTCCAAATAAAATACCCTTTATGCCTGAACATCTGCTAAAACGCTTCAAGAGGATTTGTGAGGGTTCGTTTTGTTATTTTTTCCTATTATTTGATCATATTTCTTTTGTCAATTTAAAGAGGACACTCCATAAAAGTAAGGATGTGTGTGTGTTTGCATTCGAACCTGCACGAAGCTACTAAAACATGCGAGAGTGTATGTTAATAGAATGTTTTTGATACCTGGTGGAATAAGTATATTGTTGTAAAAAGTAAAATTTTATTTCTTGCCCGAAAGAAATAAAATCCTTAGCATTTTTATTTCAGTTTAACGCACCACTTACCATCTGTTACGTTTCACTTGTGTGCAGTAGAGTGGTTCAAATTGGGAAAAGTTCTTGTTGGAGTGAATTTCACTTTGCAGTAGTGTATGTGTGTTTCCGGCTTTCTCCAGCATATACGAACAAATTTACATGTGTTTGGTAAATTTTAAAAGTAAAACCCTGTAAGTACGCAGACCTAAAAAATAAATTGAAAAAATGGTGCGGTTCTATTGGTAGGTGCGTTTTTGATTTAACCACAATCTAAGATCAAAATATTAAGCTTGAATTATGTATGTGGTTGTAATTGAAATATTTTTTTATTGCAGATAATAATAATACGGTCTTCCTAAAACGATAGAAAGAAAAAACAATGTTTGTTACTGATTGGCAGCGCTTGAGGTACGAACAGAGGCAACTTATCGAATGCTAAATAGTCAACGAGCGCCACCACTTCAGCCACAGCACCCTTCTACTTTGATTAAACATCAAAGGAATTTTATATATAATATCTGTTAAGATCATTTTATGGTTAAAATTATTGTATTATTTGTCTACAGTTAAGATACTTTGTTTGTGGTTAGAATTTGAACAACAATTTTATTGTTCAACCCAATCATGTTCTTTGATGGCTAAATGTTGGCAATAACTTGCTTATCCTAACTAAAGTAATTTTTAAAATGTTTTCAAATAACCAACAATGTATTGTTGTAGAGAATATAATATGGTTATCGTCACCTTGCCACAGCCATGTATTCTCTTTGCGTGCGTTTTCCCAAAGGGACTAGTAGACTGAAATCAAACAAGTTGAGTTTGAGAGAGCAAACAATTATTTATTTAAAGATGATAGTTTCTCAACACTACACCATGTAGGGATACTATAGCAACGCCTGATCATTGGCAACCACTTCAAGGTTGTAAAGATAGCTGTGATTTGGATTAATAACTGTGCATCAAAAGAACTCCTTGTGGGATTTCATCTGAACTTTGGATGCATCGTGAATTTAAACATTTTATTTTTTAAACTTGAACTGCTCCATTATTCACATGAGCAGTTGTTTCAGAACAATTGTGTAAGTTTTTGAAATATTATCCCTGAAAAATTGTATATAAAAATAAGACTGTGAGTTTTTTTTTTTGCCTTCACATGTGCCATAGTTACAGAACACACATCTATTTTTTCTCCATTAAATAAAAGGTAGCAGCAACATACTTTTCGTACAATTTGTTTTAACACGAGAAAAATTAGAAGCTTTAAAAAACAGAAACTTATATTGCATCAAGAATAGTTTTTCTTTGTTTTATTTCTTTGCAAAAAAAAAAAAAATTGTTTCAACTTTTTCAAAAACAGTCTGTAATTTTCCAGCAGATTTAGTTTAAGGTAAAAATTTTGAAATTATTTTTAAAATTAAATTGTGAAAAATTGGAGACGTTTGAGGGCAGGAAATGTTGCAGGAAAAGAAAGCAGCACAATTTTTATTGTCTGTGACCTCTGATTTTTAGCTAATAACGCATATTATTTCATTTGACAAGGCTAAGAATTTGCTGTTATCAGATTCAATGTTGTAAAACTTGTAAGACATTTTGATGCAACGGATGGATCTGCTCTTTCTTCAGCTCGATTGTAGCGCCACAAATGAAGATTCGTAAACACGACGCAGCGGGCTCTATTCTCAACAAATTAAAATTTTTCAAGTTGTACTGCTATAAGCCTTTGAGTAATAAAATGACTAGTGTAACTGAGCGTGTTTAACTTTAAAATGAACCAAACAAGAAAAAAGAAACACATATAATCCATAATTTAGGTGCTATGAAGTTTTTCAATGAGTGTTGTATAGAATGTTGCCAACTTAAAGCTGTTAAAAATTTTTAATAAAATTATTGCTACAAATTGTTTTTCTGCTCCTTTTAAAACTGGCTTTTGCTAATAAATTAAATTTCGTTTCGTACAACTATTTATCAAATAATCCCTTTCGTATTTAGAAATAAAATGATGCAACACAAGTACTTGTGCAAAAAAAGAATTCAAACATATTTTAGGAGCCACAATATGTTCAAAGATGGAAATACATTTCAACTGCAACAACTTTAAATAACATACACAGACACACTTTCAAATCACCTTTAGTTCAACAAAAAATATCTTGAAAATACGATTAAGTGAATTGTTTGAAATTTGAGTTTATCTTTTAACTGTTAAAAGGGGGAAGTACCCTACACCAGATAAGTTGAAATGTTGGCATGAGTCTTACGAACACAATGTACGAGTCTTATAAAACGATTCGAGAGCAAGTGCAGTTTTAAAATAATATAAATAAAGATTTCTCTCATTCTTGATTCTAATTACGGGCACTCACTGTTCGTAAGTAATGGGTTTCACCATTAATTCAAGGCAGAATTCTACCACTGCTGGATGATTGTGTTTTATCAAGTGTGTTTAATGTTTGTGGCATTATGGTTAAATATTCTAGGTCTAGTGTTTAAAAATGATTCAGTTGTATTATGAAAATTAGATTTTAAATATTAGACAATACGCGACCAGACATACCACACTGACCAGATCTCATCTATTAGTCTTGTTGTCTGCCAAGTCTTGAGCGCAACAATTTATTTGTTTAGCATGCAAACTTTCAGAGGTTTTTCTTGCACTTTTTGCTTCTTTAAAATTAAGCCAGTGATGCTAAAATTAAGTACAATGAATTAAGAGGTCAATTAGATATACATAAGTAATGGAACTGAGCAAAGGACACATTCCTCATGTGGGGCTACGTAAAGCCCAAAGCTATGATTGAGCAATGGAAATTAATATTACTAATGGTACATCATTCGCAAATTCGATTGCTTAACAAATTATATCCATACAAAAGCTTTAACTGTTATAACTGTTATACAAATTAATTAAACGCAAATTAGACGTTTTAATAAAACAAAACTGCAATATAAAGCACCAGCTACTAAACATTTTTAAACATGTATTTACTAATAGTCATAATAAAGTACTTATATATCCTAGTATGTAACTGTTATACCGGATTTAACTACTATACATATTATAAGTGTTGAAAATATATATATTTATGTATGTACCTGCTATAGCAAATATAAATATTGTAAGAAAACAAAACTGTTATATAAAATATAACTGTATTGAAAGACGAAAAATACTGTTATACACATAGAAAAAATAATCTACATAAAATAAAACTTTTTTATATAATCTTAATAACAAAATTTTTTACAAAAATATAAAACTGTTACGCAAAAAACAAAATTTAAATATTTGCCATTAAACTGTTATACTAATTTATAAAAGCCAAGTACAATATTATCGTTGTAAAACACTTTAAGTAAGTTGAAATAACAAAATTAATTTTTTCAAACTTAACTCTCATACAAAATAGATACTAAACAATTTTCGCTATGCTTTCAGACATTCCGATAATAAGTTATAAATTTATTACAAAAAATATGTATTTAAATAAAAAAAAACAGCAAAACTGTTATACAAAAACAGAAGAAAAACGCAGAACTTTGTAAAAATTTTAAGAAAATATTAACTGTTATACATTATAAATAATAGTACCAACAATAAAAAAAAATAATTTTTGAAAAAATCGATGTCAAATATGGTTCCTTTAAGCGATTTTGAAAGGCATCCTCTAAAATTTTATTTTAAAAATGTTGTTCTTTTTCAAACGCAAACGTGAATCGACTTATGGCTGCCTCTGTCGGGTTAAAATTTATTTAGAAATTTTAGTGTAATATTATAACAGGAATTCTATGCTTTTATACAGTGCGCGCTATAAGTTCATGTGTGACACATTTTCGCACCGTCCTTAAAAATCGTTCAAACTCTCTAATCGGATTTCTTATTTAAAGTTTTATTTTGTTCTTGTTTTCTTTATTTTCTCCCATACAATTCCTAGCTGTAACAAAATGTCTCTGGCGTATAAAGTTATACAAATACACTGACACAAGCACACACAATAAAACAAAACTAAAAAGGAAAAAAGTTAAAAACATGACTTTGTTTTTGTTGGCTGTGTTAATGCAAAACAGCAGAGAACAAAAAAAAAATAAATAAATTGCACAAAAGAAATACAAAACAAAATAAAACAAAGAACAACAAACTTAAGAAAGAAAAAGTTCTACATTATTATGACTTAAGGTGCATACAACCAAAGACAGGAAAGAAAACTTTTTTCTGCTTTCTAAACTGAATAAAAAATAAGCCCCGATTGTCATACAGTCAATATAATTTACAAGTTTTTGACAGTCAACTACTCTACAACAAAACATATTTTTATACATACATCTTCGAAGGCTGTCCTAGAATTATTCGATCACCGTATAAATAGTGCTATCAAAAAAGGAAATATCTGAATTGTAAAAAGTTGCAATATTATAAAGATTTAATTTAGAGCATGACAAAATCACTTAGCATGTCGTTGTTACTAAGCAGCTTTAAATAGCCAACATCCTGAATAAATTGTTAAGCCGAGAAAAAATTAATCAACTTTATTTTAAAGTTCCCAGTACAATCTAGTTTAATCCGAGCTAAATTGTGGTCAGAGCGATTTTGGTCTTCCATCTGCAGCAACAAAATATGACCGGGGTTAATTGAAAAGAGGCCATGTGAACTGTAAAGATGAGCAGCACAATGGCTAACCAATTGAGGTGATCACACCAGAAGGGGAAATTAGAATTCTCCAAAATATAGAAGATAACAGACGTAATAGCTTTTAAAAACTAACATTTGTTGCATATTGACAAGAAATTCGGGAAAGCAAAAGTCATAGAAATACTGGGCAGGACGAGTATCGTGACTATGTTAGAACTAAGTGTTTAAACATGTCTGACACATGCAAAGAAAAAAACATGGCTGTGGCATCGTCACGACAATCATATTATATTTCCTAAATATTGTTGCGGCATACATGTAATGGTTACTGAAAAACATTATAAAGATTACTTTAGTTGCGACAAACAAGTTATTGTTTACATTTTATCAAGAAATGATTTCCGTCCATATAAATTACAATATGGTTGAGTGAACAATACTATTATTACTAAAATTCTAACCCCAAACAAAGTAACTTAACCATGCAAAATGTTCTTAATTTTGTTAGGTTGACCTCTATTGATTTGATGGCCTTGGTAGCATGTATTCGTATCTCAGCCGCTGCAAATGTTCTCTCGTTCTAAGAGGACCATACTATAATTACTACAATGATAATATGATTTGTTTGCAACCACATAATTCAATCATAGTATTTAAGCTGCCCTTAAACCATATTTTTGTTGTATGCAGAAATAAAGCCTAGTTTCGGCGTGGTAAAACAACAGCTCTCCATCTGAAGGCGGAAATTAAGGAATAACAAAAAGACTTGCCTGATAATCTCCAGATAAAACAGGTATATGCGCGTGATATTATTTAAAAATTAGAATTAATAATGATTACTGAGCGAAGCTCTGCCAACGTTTTGGCTATGAAAGCGAAATAGAATGATCCGAATTCGCGAAAAAGAATGTGTTTAACGGTTTGATATACAAATCGCCTCTTCTCTAGATTTAACGCTGCGGCTTAATTTCTGCTCAAAACGTATAAAGATCTAAGATGTGCCTATTCAGGGATGTTAAAATAAGGAAATATATTTTTTTTTTATATCATTTGTCTTTTTTCTTGCCACGTTCGAAAATTTGTACGGCTATCCTCGTACAAATATTTAAATATTAAATAAATTCACCCTACATTTTGATCTCTTCTGTTGCTTTGATTCGGTTTCACTTCTTTTGTATTTTTTTATTTTACTAAGTTTTATCTTACGTTGTTCAAGCATTTTTATTTAATATTTTTATTTTTTAAAAAGATGTAATTCTGCCATTTGAATTTTTTTATGGTTTTTTTCTTCCTTCCTTTGCGCTCTTTCTACCGATGTTGCCTTCTTAACAAAATCTCAGTTTATCAATTTGAAAAGTTGTGGCGCAGGACCAGGAAAATAACAATTTATTCAATTTTTATAAAAAAAGTATTTATTATTTGATAAAAGAGAACAGGGATATTGGGGGTTAAGATTTGAAAGTAAAATGAAGAAAACTTGAATAACACACACGCACACATGCACTTACACTTACACTTACACACTTAGTTAAATTGACTATTGTTTTGCCAACATTTGTTTCGCCAACTTCTCTACATTCGTTTTAATCAAAATGCAAGCATTTCGAACTTTATCAAAGAACAAAAGTTTTGTACGTTTCATTTTCGACTTTTTTTTTTATAGACTTTCGTAAGATAAACTCTTGAATATGAGCACAAGCCTGTATGGACGTTTGTACCTATATATGTATGCGATGGTGTATTCGTCGGCTTATAAGCTTGAATGTTTATAAGGGGGGAAAGTGATAAGGTTACACCGAAAAAATACAAAGATCGGTTTAGGTTAGTTTTCGGAAAAATGCTATTGTCGATAGAAAATTAGCTGCCAACATGAAACGAGGAAATTTTTTCCCGTAAAAGAGTTTATTTTTGACTGGAAGCAAATCCAGTTGAATTTTGAATGGATTATTTGTTGAGAAAGGAAAAATTGGGGTAAGTAATAAAGAACACTTGGTTGTTACATAAAAAAGGATAGTAAAATTATCTAAAATGTGTTTTAAGTATGACCGAAAAACCCATAAGACAAATTGTGTTTTGATGAAAATATTTTTTATTCTCCTTTGACAGAAAAAAACATAAAAGCTACATATTTTTTTAAATGTTTTTGAAATAATTATTCGCTCTAAAGAAAACTTAATTTTCTTTTTTGATTTCGCACTTAAGACATTCGGAACACAATTTTTTAGCCGAAAACAAAATCTCAGTGAAAAACTATCGAAACCCTAAAGTGAAATCCTTGCTGGAATGGACATTTTCGATTTGATTTCGTTATTTTGTTAAAAATTAAATAAAAAGAGAATTAAGACGCAAATTTCTTTGAGTGTCGAAAAAGTATTTGTTTGTTGTTGTATTGTTTGCCGCACACTATTTTAAAGTTAGTTATTTCATTTTCTAGTCCCAACTTCAACTTGTCCAATACTTATAAAACCCAATGTGTTTTCAGACACACACGCGGTCACACATGCACATGAATATAAAAAAAATATGTAGACAAATTCTGAAGCAGCCAATTCGCTCGCTGTGTTTTCCTAAAGCTACTTCTAACTCTTTGTGTCCTGTAGTTTCTCTAGTTTCTATAGTTTTTCTTAATTTTCATTCATTTTTCCGGCTTTTTTTACTTTATATTTTATGTTGACATTTACAATGTTTTGCAGCCAATATTAAATATAATTTGTATTTACGGCAAGCGATAAATAAAGCCTTTAGTGTTTGGTGCTGACTGCCGTAGCCTTTCGTTTTATTGGAGTCATATTTTATTGAAGTTTACGTTTGTTGTTTCTTTAGCAAATACTCACGAGGAACGAGGCAAAATGGGATATTTTTTTTTAACAAACGGAAAGGGAATTTTATTTTTAGTTTATCGCAAAAACTGTGTTTATAGACTTGCGATTATTATTGTTTGTGTTGTGATGTAAAAAGAAGTTACGGTCTTCGTGCGGTGCGTAAGCTAGTGGACATCGTGGGCATTTCGAAAAGGACTATTTAGTTACTGAGGAACCAAAACAAAAGAAAAAAAATACATCGTGAAGAGTGAAATAATTACACCGATTTTTAACTACAGATCTTTATTGGCTGTCCTACCCTGGGCCAAGGTTCTCAGAGCTGCAGCAAAAGAATGTATGAACAAAAGGTTTGGTAAGTTGTAGCAGTTTACCGGAAGTCGAAACGCCAATTTTAGAAATTGGCCATATTTAGAATTTAGAATTATTTCCTGTCAAATATAATTCCATAGGTTAAGACCCCAGATTGCATTTACAAATTTAAAAAAAATTTCCAAGTGAAAAATTATCTAACAACTAAGTGACCCGGTGAAATTACTTTCACCTACAACTGGTTTGATTAAAACTTTTAATCAGTGGTTATTAACCCTAATTTTCCTGCAGCTCCAATTCATTGAGATTGAGTATTGTTTAAAAATCCTTGCCTGCATTGCGTATTGTTGAAACATCACTTGGTTATAATTACAATGGATTCAATACACCACGATGGTGAACTGGAAACAAGCGAAAGGCAGTTGTTTATGCGCTGAACACTGAAACTTCAAGTTAATTCCGCTTGCTTTGTTTATAGCTTTCGCAAGCGCTAGACGCTCTTTGCGCTCTGTTAATTGCAGATGCTTAAAAGCGAATGGGATGTTTGTTAGAATCATCAAAATACGCGGAATCAAAACATCTTTACCCTAGTATTTTCTGCTAAATATCGTTGCTACGAAGACGTTATTTGTGCTGATGACTGAGCCTATATTTTATTGCGAATTGTGAGGTGGTAGTCAAGTGAATCCAAGGCGAGTTCAAAAATTTTGAGGTATAATTTACTACCTGATTTTTATTAATAACAATGTCGGCTAATTTGAATGAAAACGTCAATATTTCCCGTTTTCAATAAAAATGTTGCTGGTAAAATCTAAATTTTTTTTACAAGATTTGAACTTTAGTGAAAATATTGAAATTTTGGCGAGTCTTCGATTTTTGGTGAATAATAAAATTTGGCAATTTTGTGGGGAATTTTAAAATTCATATTGCACTTCCGGCTTTCGATGAAATATTTTTAGGTTTAATTCCATTTTTTCGTAAAATTTACAGTTTTTGAGTTTTTCACTTTGAAGGCGATTTTTTATATTAAAATTTTGAATTGGTTTAATTTCGTTTGATTAAATTCCCTTTTTTCGACTTTGCGATAAATTTTCAAATTTTAAGTTTTATTCGATTATGTGGTAAATATTCGAAATTTTGGCGATTCTTCGAAATTGATAAAATTGTTGAAATTTTTGGTGAAATCGAATACCATTTTTTCTTTACCTTTTCGCCGACTTTGCATGCACTATATATTGTGCATGTAAATTTTCATTTTGGTTTTGCAATTTTATTATTCTCATACAAAGTTACCAATTTTTATTTTTTTCTAAATTTTCTGCAGTTTTCCCCAATATTTTAATTTTTAAACCTATCCCGTGGTGTGATGAACAGATCAAACATTACAGTGCAACGGTCAAGTTGTTCTTAAGTTTTAGCGAGTCTAACGATCAGTAATGGATTTTTTTAAACAACCAGACTTAATGGCTGTCCGTTGAATATTTTGAGGACATTCTAGTACCTTCCTCGTATCTACACATTAGTATTATTTACATGTTTAGTTTGGATCCTTTGAGTTGTTATTATTCTTTGTTTCATTTCTATTACACACAGACAGTTATTGAGCTAATTGAAATGACATATTGGATTTGTTTTCAAAAGGTACTTTGTTATTCTTTCCATAAAAGGAGGGCTTAATATCTTGTGAAAATAGCAGACATTTTTCGTTTCCTGGCGGCAAAATTGATATTTTTTAGAACTTATTTAAAGTTCTAAAAGCATTTGTAGACTTGATATTAATGCTTTTAACGAAATTTGATATTTAATGGAAGAAAGTTTTCAAAAACTTCTGCTTCTGTTTAACGTTCACTTTTCTATTGTGTTTGTTTATAAACAGGTATTAATTTGAAAAAAAAATCATTTTCCATTTTTTTAAAGTAAATTTTTCTGATAATCTTTTTTTTATATGTTACGGGGTGTTCATTTTACTTTTTTGAACAAATGTTACTGTTCATTCTGACTTATAGGTCTTATCAAAAAATGTTCATATGGATTTTCTTATAAACAACTTCTGATAAGGAAGTATGAGGGGTAGTGCCGTAGGGCAGACTGTTTCCAATATTAGACCTTTCGTAAAAAATAACAATTAAAGAAACAAAAGTATTTCATTTACTGGATCTAATTTGCTTCTTTAAATTCTTTCTTCACATTAACAGATCGTGGCTCGTTCGGTGTATAAGTTTTAAGCTTTTGATTTTCTTTCTACTTATAAAATCCCTTTAGCAATTCGTTAATATTTGTGCTAAAATTTAACATGACTTTGAACTCTCCAGCTTATTCGCGGATCAAGGGATATGAACAAAGGAATCTTTTTACTCCTAAATTATTAAAAATTAATATTGTTCTGTAACTGTGCCTGCTTCTGCTACATGAAAAAAAACTGTAGTAAAAGATATGTAAGCATACCTGGGCTATACTATTTATGAACCGCAATATCTTTGCACCACTTGGATCCGGTGGATTCCTCGGACCCAACATGCTGCTTCTGTTTTGACGTTGCTAATGAATTTTGTTGAATTTGGTTTTTAAAATGTATTTTGTTTTCTGATACTCTTTGTATGATTTTTTTTTTAAATAATATGTATACAACTCTGAATATTTCAGTTATTTAATCTCCCTTACGAACGATTTATGCGAAACCTTTTTGGTTCAATTAAGCAAAAACCACATTCTGTGCTTTTGTATTTAAAGGAGAAAACCAAAACATTTGCCAAAATATCTTTGATTGCCTAAACAAGTAACGCACAAGTTATTTGGAACTTGAAACCACTTCAAACAGCTTCAAATCATTTTCATGCTACGTACACGCATACACATACATTTTACCTCATATACATAACGCATGCACACATACTACTGTGGGCAAAAAATAGTAAGACTTTTTAATTTAAATTTCGCGCGGAAATCCATTCGTCGAAATTTTTTTTCTCTACGTTGGTATGACTGTCAGTGACATCTGTGCCAAATATCACATCAAAGAAATCATTAGTGTTTAGTATACGCTTGTCTTTCTGAAGTACAACAAGTGCATTCGGTGATTTTTACAATGAGTGAAACTGTTCAACAAAGAAGTTCCATTAAATTTTGTGTGCGGAATGAAATTTCTTGTGCCGAAATGTTCAGAATGTTGCATAAGGCCTTCGGTGATAATTGTATGTCGCGAGCAAGTGTTTTTGATTGATACAAATTATTCAAAGAGGGTCGAGAACGCGTTGACGACGAACCACGTCCAGGACGGCCATCAACAATAACTGATGATCACCACGTCAATAAAATCAAGGAATTGGTGTTCGAGAATCGACGATTAACAGTCTTACTGATCTTACTGATATCGTTGGAATATCGGAGGGATCAGTGAGCACCATTTTAAACGATCATATGGGCCTAAGAAATGTGAAATGACGATTGGTTCCAAAATCACTCAATTTTCTTGAAAAACAGCGTCGCGTTGACGTCTGTCAAACAATGCTTTCCGACTGCCAGGATTTCATTAAACGTATTATAAGTAGCGACGAGTCTTTGATCTACGCTTGCGACCCGGAAACAGACGACCAATCGGCCAAATATCGTGCCAAAGGTGAGCCGAACCCGAAAAAACCACGTCAAAGCAAGTCAAAAATCAAGGTCTTGTTGACAGTTTTCTTCGATCATCGAGGTGTGGTGCACTCCGAATTCCTTCCGACCGGCCAAACTGTCAACAAGGAATTCTATTTGAGTGTTATACGTCGTTTGCGCGAAGCTATTCGTAAAAACAGGCCGGAATTATGGGCCGACAACTCATGGTTTTTGCACCACGATAATGCACCGTCGCATACCGCATTGATTCTTTGTGAGTTTTTGGCCAAAAATTCAACAACTATCGTTCCATAACCACCGTGTTCCCTTGATTTAGCTTCGTGTGACTTCTGGCTGTTCAGAAAACTCCAGCGACCGCTCCGGGGAAAACGTTTTGAGTCAATTCAAGACATTAAACGTGAATCGCTACGCGAATTGAAGGCTATTCCGGAAATTGGCTTTAACAACTTTTACGAGGATTGGAAAAAACGTTGACATAAGTGTATTGCAGCTGGGAGGGATTACCTTGAGGAGGACGAATTAGATTTGCAGAATAAATAAAAAAATTTAAAATTATGAACAAAGTCTTACTATTTTTTGCCCACAGTAGTATTACAGTCCTAAACAAAATTTTTGTAATGATCAGAAATCTAAATTGAAACTCATTTAAGATGAGATTCTTGAAAGAAAATTTTCAGCAACAATAAGCTGTCTAGAATAATGACACCGTGTTCTTCTTAATATTGTCTGCCGTTTTTGCTTCTTAAAGCCATCAAAGGAAAAAAATATTAAAACGATCTTAAAACCACCTCAAAACCCCTTATAGAAGACAAATAAAAATTATCCGTTTAAATGGAGAGAAGAAGCTAAAAAGGGAACAAAAACTAAACAACTTATAAACTTATTTACACTTTCATCGTGCGGGATAGAAACTAACTTTCAAGAAAAAACTGAGCACAAGAAAAAGCCACAATGACTGCAGTGTCAGCAAAAGTTGTGTGACGTAGAAAAAATGCACACCTTGGAAACAAGAAGAGAAATAGTATAAACCTACTCAAAGCAAAAAACTTTTCTACAACAATAAATGATGACGACAACAAAGGCTTAAGATAAAAGCAATAAAATGTGTCTGCCAACAAGAATTGTTTGTTACTCTTCCATTTTCCCTGCAGCTAAAATGATTAGTAAGTGATTTACGAGTACTTTTTTACTTCATATATCGTACCATCGTTTTTAACGTTGTGTTATCACGTGAGCTAAACTAGTTCCTTTGTATACAGTTCGGCACTAGTTGGACTACAAGTTTACCGTCTTGCTCTTTGTAATGCTAAGCAAGTAGTTTGATGGTAAAATAATTGTCCGATTTTTTTCCTTTTCGCTTTAATTTAAATTTAAATGTTGAAGGGAAACTCTCATTTTATTCTATTGGTCGATTTTCTTGACAATATCTTAAAGCCTTTACTCTCGACTGTAGAGGCTTCAGACTGTCGATTGCGTAATGTTGGCATTCTTTCTCATCGCGGGGTCTCTTGTAATTGCTAGTACTTCTCTATAGCTTAAGTCTACCATGGCTTTCACATTTAACAAGTATCTGCATGTGGTTCTAAGCTTATGGTAGCTAGTGCAGGAAATTCACACACATTGAGTGCTACCGTCTCAGACTCTTCTTCAGCAGTATTTTTGGAGACTGACCCGTCCAAATCTTGCATGGCTTTCTTGTCCATCTCCTCAGAACTCCTCCATGGGCCAATAAACACCGGAGTTCGTGTAGAACTCCCATCTGTTCCTACAGACCCGAGCACCCTTCGAAAAATATGTCCACCCACACAAAGATCCATATATACGGGTAAATCTATATTAAATCTGTATTACTGGATAAGTACGCATCAATGGCACATGCTGTTCCACTGTGGATTAGGGAGAGTTAGAGAGTTTTAACTTCTGTCCTCTCCACTTGTACTAAATATGAAATATTTTTAAGTTCCACTTTTTTTGAATACGAGTTAGAATTTGAGAAACGGAGTATGAAGAACAACATTTGTATACACACCCATATTAAAACAAGACAACAGTCGAGTTTAGAAGGTGCCTGTACATTTACCAGAAGTGGAACGAAAGAAGTGAATACTGTTATTGTTTTTATTATTGCACTCGTATTTATGATCAGCTTCCGTTTTCAGTTTCTATTTTCCCTAAAGGCCATTTAAACATTTTTTTAACACTTTTGCTGTGAGTTTGTTTGGTTGTTTATCTACCTGTCTAATTATACGTGAGTTTAGCTACACACACATGGATATTCTTTTTGTTCCTAAGAAACCCTTTTAATAGTATTTTGTGTTTAATCTATTTAAAGTACAAGGAAGGTTCAATAAATTTGTGACGTTTTGAATAAAAGACAAAGAAGAAAAAAGAAAAAAATCATATATTTTGCGTTCGTATTAGTATTTTAAACAATTTCAACATAAAAAATATGTTTGCCTTTCTTTGGACGTCTTTATGTCAAATAAGTTCCATTGTGCTTTGAAAATATCTACTTTTAGTTTTTTTATTCACTACCTTTAGTGTTGTTGTCATCTGAAGTGCTGTGCACTTAAGTTTTATATTTGTACTTTTATTTTCTTTTATTGGGGGGTCTTTCTGTATATTGTTGACACTTGGCTCATTGTTCGTCATAATCCTGTTGGCAGTAAATATTTAAGATATTTGCTTTTTACACAAATCCTCACACAAACAGAGAGCTACTTGTACGAAATGTATTTTTCAAAGAATTTCTTAAAAGACCATAGCGGTAGGTAAAATATTTTATTTCAGATTTAAAATTTTTAATAATTTGTCCCTGCTAAAAAATCGTTTACAAATCTTTATAACTGGAAATGAGACTTTTCAAATCTCATTGAGATTTCCACTTATTAAAATCAGACCAAATATTTCGCTCCATTATTATTAAGGTACCTTGACCTTGGGGTATGGGGAGGGGTTGATACAATTGTCAGTTTCTAGAATAGCCACGAGTTAGAGTAATTGGTCGTATGGTCGAAACATAATCACATTTTTCAGAAGTTACTAAAGACTTTTTCCTTTAATAGGTTTTTAACAGAATAAAAGTTTCTTTTCCTAGGCCATTGTGCAAAATAACAATGCGCACCTTTCAAAAGCAGTTGTGCAATTTGCTTCCTAGATTTCATCTAACAATATTGCTTTCTATATTTGCGCTACAATTGCTTTGACGTTTTTTTTTATTACTTAAACGCCAGTTCTGTTGCTTTTACTGACCCAAACTGGCATTTGGAACACAAGTAGTTTTCTTAAAAATTTTTTTTTGCACATTCATCCTGGTTTTTTTTACATATTCGAGGTTGTATTGGTTTTTACAATTATTGCTGTCGCTGTTGGAGAGTTGGAGACACATTGTCCACTTATCTCAACTTGTCGTTCTTGTTGTCATGGATTTTTTCAGTTTTAAAGTAGTAAGCAAATACTTGACTAATTCATCCTCCCTCTCATGGATGTTTTGATAGAGAGTTTGCAAAAGTACTAAAGCATTTGATAGATTTTCATGTGTGTGTGTGTGTGTGTGTGTAGTTTTGATGTGAGTGGGTATCGAGATTTTTTACCATTGTAAATGACAGCATGAACTTTAGTTTTGTCTAATTTTATTGGTTTTTATTATGTCCTAAAAATAAAAAAAAAATATATACGAGGAGATATTTGTGCGTGAGGTTTGTTTACATTTGAACAAGTTTAAAGTGACACTGACATTATTGAATTGTCAATGATCTTAGTGTTATTTATTTAATTTTATATGTCCTTCACTATTAAGTGTTAAATAAAATCTTCAGGTTTATTTTGCTTTAGAACAATATGAGCGATGGGTTCGAATATTTCTCAAAAAATTCGCGAAAGCAAAGGAAGATAAAAAAATTTAAAAAATTACTTTTTCCGTTCTTAGATAGACGGCTTTAGTGGTAAGAAGTGTTTGTTATTAGATGCCAGTTCAAAACTTCTTAGGAAACAGTATTACCAATGGTTTAATATCCTCAGGAAAGACATTTTACCATGTTAATAAAAATATTTTGAAATGGGGAATCGGAAGCATAACTTGACTTAATTCCTGTAATTTGTCAAAAAAAATCTATTTTAAAGGGTATAAAAAATTATTCAGGGTAGCGTAAGAGGTTAAGCGAACGTGTACAAATAGTGATAGACTGTTGGTTGATACGAAATCGTTAATATTTCTATTCTAATATGAATAAAGGAATTAACAAAAATGCAGGAGCATTGGTACCCCTATCTTGCTTTGGTTAAAATAATGCAGCAACATTTTTAAAAGTCACTTCACATTGAGACTTTAATTAATAAACTGCAATTGAAATATTGGCTCTAACAACTTGTGTGTAACTTGTTGTGTTTCTCCTGGAATCCTTCATCCACACATATGTATTACGCTCGCAAATTTCTTCATTCAATTGTATTTATGTGCGTTTAATACACTACATTTTATAGATACATATGTATGTGTGTAGAATTTATGGCATTCGCCTTAAAAATAAATGAAAAAAACTTATAGTCAAAGCTTTTACAGGCTTATGAATAAAATAATGTTGATGTAGGTTGAAAGGCTATAGAAGAGAAAGAGCAGAAGCAAATATGCTGTATAGAGAGAGAGAGAGTGAGAAAGAGAGCGGGGGAGAAATGAAGTAAGAGCTAAAAATTGCAGTGAAATGAAGGCAGAGAGAAAAAAGCTTTTAAAGCCTTTTCTGGTTAATGTCAACTATGAAAGTGTTTTTATTTCCAAAAATTCTCTCCTTTTGTTATTCAATTTTATGCTCTTAAAAATAATAGCTCTGCAAGTTGCTGTTCGGTTTTTGATTTTGGGGTTTCTTAGAAAATGCTGTAGTTCATGGATATATTTGAGAACGTGTGTTTGTGTGTCTGCTTGCTTTGTTGTTGTGTTCGCAAAGGTGAAACTTCCTCAACATCTGTCATTTAAAATAATAAGGTTATAAAAAAATTATATCATTGGCTACATATACTGACATATAAGCATTGAGTTGCTGTTGCTAAAACAACAATATTTTACATTTCGTATGATAGTCAATAATATTCCAATTATTATATTGTTATTGCCTGCGTTGAGTTATGTTTATTATTGTGAAGAGAAAATTGACTTGACTTAACGTCCTAATCGCATATCGTTAATTGAATATTTTAATTTTATTGGCTGGTAAAAACGACTATGTCGAATTAAAAGTTGTATGCTCATTCAACACACTGCTGTCGCAAACTTATTTTTTATTACCTTTCAACTTAGTTAGTGGCGAAGTATTGTTTTATTCCTCCACCAAAAGATTTTTCCTTGCATTGTCACGATAACCATAATACGGCCTCAATATATTGTTGTAGCAATCATATTGTTACGTTTATTACCACAATAAACGTTAATTTGTAGGGTTCGTTTAATTGCAAATATTACAAAAAAAAAAACACAGTGATAGTGTTTTTATCAGTTGACAACTTTATTCTCAATTACGACTGTTATATACATCTCTTCAGTACTAATTTACACTGTAAACTTAACACTCTTTTGTACACACAGCTCTATGAAATCTCAAAGTCAACTATGCCTTCTGCGGTGGACGGCTCCTTTATGTACAGATCACGGCCGCTTCTTGAAATGCCCCGAACATACGCGAAATTGCGCATCATTTATTTTATTTGCTGGCTTAGTAGTCTTGTATATGTATTTGTGTGTATCTTCTGTTTACTTTTTCTTTCCGTAGAAGTTGTTTTTGTTTCTACGTTGAATTGCGGTTCGGGGAATTTTCGCTACGCAATTGTTTTTTTTTTTTTTTGCTTTATGTTTATAATATTGCGTATACAATAGGTCGATTCACACATCTTTGATTATTACTTCGTAACAATATGTTTATATGAAGACCTTTCAAACATTACTTTAGCTGCGATAAACAAGTTATTATTTACATTTAATCATTAAGGACTTGCACGCATAGAAATGGCAACATTGTTAAGTTGTACAATACAATTGTTACTAAAAATGTAACCACAAATAAAGTATTTCAACACTACTTAAAAACTATAATAACTCTAAACATAAAATGTTTCTTTTGGCATTTAATCAAAGTATGAGTCTGCCTTGGCTTAACTGATTATCGCGTTGACTATTAAGCAGTAGATGACTTAAGTTGGCTGTGTTCGTACCTTAGCTGATTTTATAACGTTATTACTATCTACAATAATAAGACGATTTGTTTATAATCATCTAATTTAACCATAATACGAGTATGCTGCTCTTAGATTATGATTACCTCAACCATGTTTATTCTTTGCCCTCAAAATTATGACTTTTCTTTAACAGAAAACTTATTCTAGACTCCCCTTTTATATGTTTTCTGCTTTGTTAAACAAATATATTTTGTTTGTTTGTTATTAATTAATTGTTATTTTTCTTACGCTTGTATAATAATTTTGTTTGCTTGTTTATTCAACTGTTTTCATACCTTCATAACGTTGAATTCACTTTTAACATGTATTTGTAATTTATTATTGTAATTATTATTGCTGTGATTTTTAACGTTGTATTAGTGTTATATGAGTGTGCGCGTGTGTGTTAGCAAATACATTTTGCTACTTAAAATTTAATTGCTACTTTCGTATGATTTTTCCTCTAATGTTGTTCAAGGACGGAACTTTTGCCGTTTATGTTGAAAAAAAAAACACACGTTATATTCTCATAAAATATTTCATTTATGTGTTTTCGATTGTTTTGCGTTTTTGCTACAAAGTTACTGCTGCTTGTTTTATTTCTTTACATTTTTTCTTTCTCTGTAATAATAGAAAATAAAGCGAATTTAATTCTGAAGATTAATGACTCTTTTTAAATGTTCAAATTGAAATAATCCTAAGAAAGGTTCTTAACATGCTTGTACACCCTCTTACAAACAAAAAACTTTGTATAAATAACGAAACTTATCTTGGATTAATTTGTCAGTTTTGGAACTAAATCTACGGAAGGCCAGATTTTACCTTAGGAATTCCGCTAAAACTAAAAACCATATTCTACTTCTTCACTTAAGGCAGTGTTTTAGTTTAGTTTTGTTTCATTAGTAAGCAAGAATGCTACTCAAGCGCTGTATGCTGCTTCTCTTAAAGCCTTAAAATAATTGTTGGTAGCGGTTGCCCAAAAATTGCAAACAAAATCCGCGAGCATCAGGTGATTTGATCATTTCAGATGAACGCCAGCTCAATGTTCATGAACTATTAAAAATAAGTGCCATTTGAAAGTAGTGTCCCAGCTGGTTCTTGAGGATGTTTCAATCAAATGTTTGAAGAAGTTTCATTGTAAAGGAGCTGACGGACTTCTTATGCCACTTAAAAGTCGTGGATAGAACATCAGTACACCTCTTGAAATTAAAGGCGAAGTACCAACAAAAACCAGTGTAGTAAGAAAGAAATGTTTTTAGAAGGGGAGAAGATAGTTGAGTATTTTGAGAGGCAATACCAATATACGCAATACCAATATTTGATTTGCTAGTATTCGGGCGTCTTCCATATGTTGCTTTTAATTTCAAGAAGACAAACCTTAAATCGCCTGACTTTTCTATAAAGATCTAGACCAGGGGTTCCCAAATGCTGATACGCGGAACCCTGGCAACTTTTTAGCGGTACGAAAAGCGGGCGAAAACCATGCGCGATTAGGAAGTTACTAAGGGTCACGGACCCCTTCTATGCAAAAAACGCCGAGAACCCATAATCTACACCATAGGTGTTTTTTTGCCAAAAATGGGCATGGAAAACAGGGATATCGAAATCAGTTTCTGACCACATTTCAGGCCAGAACATATAATTATTGTTGAGCTTTGCTAAATGGCGTGAAAACAAGTGAGTTTCATCAAGACAAGTTCACTCTGTTTCACCAAGACTAATTCACTCTGTGAAGGGGTCCATGAAAGAATCGGTAATTCTTGAACTATGTAATAATGCATGATTCTGATATTCGGTAATATTTAATGAGATTTATTGCAATTGTTTCATTAACAGCAACAACAAAATCTTAAAAAAAGGTCTAGGTAGCATCAGAAAGTCTAAGTGTCTGTGTGTGTCTACGTAGGTCTGTTGGAAGATATTGATGGCTCATGTTTGTATACGTTCTCTTTATTTTAACTTTTTCTCATTACTTTTGTTTTTCGTATATAAAAGCTGCAGTTACTTGTGCTTTGATTATTTTGTTCTTTCACAATTTATGATTTCATGGCCACCATTTGTGGCATTTGAAGCATTTGTAGCATTATTAAATTCAAACACTCCTATTTGACTCTTTATTCTCCTCTCTGCTTGTCCTTCAGGTTTGTAATTAAGTTATGGCAACAAATAAAGCAAAGTTCATACAATGTTTATTGTTGCGGTCAATTTGAGTTTCATAATTAAAAATCTTTTCGAAAAGTTATTATGAGCTCAATGCGGTTGAATTAAATACTTTAATCTGGCAAAGGAATTAATAACTTCATCTGTGAGTATGAGTACATTATATTGCAGCATTTCTTTATTATATTTGAAGATAAACTATATGTAAAGGATATGGAATATGAATATGTAGTGGAAGAACACTAATTCCTGAAGCAATGCAAAATAGCAAGGGCAATAATAATATAGTTGTAGAGATGCCAACTGGAGGAAACCAACGAAAAAGTATTCGTTCACCAAATGTCCACGATAGTTGCAGCGCAGCCGGATCTGTGCAGGTAGAACAGAATAGAGGAAACCCACACAGATGTATCATTCACCTAAAGGGCAGCGGCTGACACTGGTTGGTCTAGATAGCTAAATCTGCGTGTAAGTAGTAATAAATGGTCAACACTGCACGCAGATCACATATGTCCACTGGGCTAAGCTAGTTGAGTTTGTGAACAGGTAATACTAAAGGGGAAACCCACACAGAAGTATACACAGCTCAGATATTATTACTGGCAGATGATCCTGAAGGTAAAGAATACTAAAGGGAAACCTCACACTGGCGTTTAGCGCTCAAACTGTTGATAGGAAAACTAGTAGGGAAACCCAAAGGTCGGTATTGTTCTTACCTACAGAAATATTTGTTATAAAAAAAATTGCTGATGACCTTACAGAATGGAGTAGCGAAATATGGGGAAGAACAGAAGAGTTTTTACATAAAAAGACTTACAACTTTGAAGAATTTGATAAATTAAAATTAAATGTTGTACAAAATATCCAACATATTACAGTGATCACCCAACATTTCAACATTTTCAATACGGTTTTGGAATTGGTGTAATTTTAATTAACAATTCTGGAAATTAACCTGAAATTGGATAAAAGTTAGATTTCTAATTTCAAGTGAAACAAAAACATTCTCCTTAAATTCTTTGAAAAAGTACTTTATTGGAAAAATTTATCTCAAATCTTTTCAATCTTTCACTTGAGCATGCGTGTGCGTGTTTTGTATTAAATTTTTCTCTGCCAGCAATCATTTTCCCTTTTATTCACAATTTCGTTTAGAATTTAATACAGTTATTTGCTTTCTTTGCGTCTTTATACGAATTTTAAGATTGTGAAATTTATAAATTTGTTTGTTTCTTCCTAAAATCAATATAATTTTTTTGTGTTTTGTTTTAAAATTAATAATTAAAAGCCTTCTCTTTTCGATTTATTTTTTGGTCTTGAATACTGCTGATGTTAACAAAAGATGGGAATTAATTTAGGAAAAGTGTTCTAAGCAAACAAAAACAAAAATAATTTTTATTCTTGCATTATTTATATTTATGCACGTGTGTGAATACATGCATGTATGAATAGGTGTGTGTGTGTGTGTCAATGTTTTATAGGCAACCAGCAATAAACTTAAATACCATAAAGTGCATCAGGCACAAAATAGGAACAAATGATTTATGATGGCATTTTCTACATATGTACAGTCTTGAGCAAAACAAAGGCAACAAAATACTTTTTTAACGTTAAAATGCAATATTTTACTCATTTGATTATTTTAGAAAACTCTTTCTTACAGGTATATTATTCTTTATATGAATTTTAGAAGATAGTTTATAAACTTTACTCATACTGGTTGGTGTTAAAACAAAGATCGCGATTTGCAAGAACGTTCCCGAATTGGAAAACTCTACTATTTAGTGACGAGCAAAAATTCAACTTAATAAATTCCGATGGTATATCTACAGTTGGACGTTTACTTGGGGAACAGTTTGACCCAAGCAAAACTACGGTGTGGTCGGCGAACAGAGTTGCACCATTTTAAAAAATCAGGGGAAAAATACGCCGCTTTACATAGAACAAATTTTCTGGAAACAAAACATCCGAAGCATACCTCGTTGTTCCTAGGAATAAATGGAGTTTAAGTCTTTGATTGACCTCCACAATCACCCGACTTTAATGCTATTGAATAACCTCTAGAACATATAGAGGAGGAGAGTTTCCGGTACAAGTTTTAAACATCTAAATAAACTGTTGGAAATCCTGAAAGTGACTGGAAAAGTATTTCAGAAACTGTACTCACTGGATCTATGCCTCGCGGTTTTACCGATATATTAACTCTTGCACACTTTAAAATGGAGTCTTTAATTATCTTAGTTAATTGTTGAAGAAACAGTTGGCTTAATTTGGTTTTAATTAAATGTTTGTTTAGAGTACATGGATATAAATGAACCATTGATACATACTTTTGTTAGCGATCAAGTGTTTTACAAAAACAAATATTTGTTATTTTTGCGTTTGTTGTTGTTTTGTTTTGCACAACACTGTATGTATGTATGTTCTTGTGTTATTCATTCGATGTGGGTAGGAAAAATTCTGAGATGTGGCGTAAAGACAACAGAACATATTTAAATATAAAAAAACAGGTGGCAATATTACTAAATTGATGTTTAAGAATGCCAGATCTTTTAGTATTTCGTGTAAGTCATGGAACAAATTGGTCAATGTTAAGTATTAAAGAATTTTTGTCTAAAAGAAACTGTCGAAATAGTACCATGGCAGCGTGATTTGAGACATAATCTTAAAAGTGGAATGAAGGCGGTCAGACTTTTTGATGACAGATGGTATAATTGGTATTGATTACCTTTCGAAATAAAAAATTACAAACGATGGCAGAAGAGAAGTGCTGACTTACCTTGTTGAATATCCTACTGTCACCGACACGTATCCTTGCGCTCTTTTGTACGTGGTGGATAAGCCTCAAAATAGACTTTGAAGCACCGGCCAATATATGACAGTTGTTTTACATTTCCGGTCGGATAATAATGGTATAAATAATAACGAGATCCGTTGGAGCCAAGCACACAATATTGGATCTTCTGGGCATTAAAATCGACCCTGTTGGCACGACGCCATTTAGAGATTATTCCAAGTTCTCGGCTGAGCGTATCATTTATATTGAGCCTGGTGGCTCCTAGTACTCAGCGTCTTGGTCTATTATCGGGTGAAAACGAATGGCAAATACTATTGTCATCTACATAACAACACAAGTAATTGGAAGATTGGCATTCTATGTCAACTAATTAGAAAAATTATAAATATTGTAGGAGAGAGTACGGAACCTTTTTGTCTACTAATTTACAAAATTTATGTAGGGTAAAAGCGTTGCTAACAAAGGAGAAGGTGGGAATTAGATTGAAATACCAGTTCAACTAATTCCACTACTGCCCTCGTACCTTAACATATATATCTGATTATGTGTGTGTAAATTATATTCATACGTACATTTTAATAGGTAGTCTCCGGCATTCCGCATGATTGCTCTTCATTTATATTTCATGGCAATTTGTTTTTTATTTTGCGAAGTGAAAAACAAAATTTGAAAAATATTATTCTTGTTATTTTTTGCCTGCAGGACAACAGCATACATTTTTATTTGCAAGGAAAACTATTTATGTTGCAATGATACATGGGAAGATGATATAAATTTGGCCAAATAAATTTTTAATATATTTTATGCGAAATAGGCGATTCGTTTTAAAATTTTTTATCATATTGATTTATTTTGTTTGATTTTTGATTTAAAATATTTGGATCGAATGTGACAATTAATGCTCTTTTACATTTGGAAAGTTTTTAATATTTTTTTGAAAAGACTGATCTCATTTATAATTACAGTTGCGAATATTTCAGTTTAACTTCAATTATGATTTCTTAATGAATAATTTAAAAAAATTCATTTTCTCTAGTCGAAATTAATTTTGAAAACTCTCTTAATTCCTGCCGTTTTATCCTTAAAGCTTATTCCTTTAAAGTCACAGTTCCAAAAATTGTTTTGTCCTGTCGCAAAATTTATAAAATATACTGCCACCAAAAAAGACAGGGGTAAATAAAATAAAACAAGTAGAGGAAGCTCTATTACAGCTGGATATTATAGCAATTTATATGTTTGAATGAATGAATGTCCGTATCGTAAAATATATGAACATTTGCAGCAATTCCCATACTCTTGTCAAAAAAAAAAAAGACACACTCACATACACTCACATTGACTCTACCAACAAAAGTCGTACATAAAATGGATAAAATATACAGTTTCACATGCCTGCACTCTCAGTCATATGCATGCATAACGAATGAACGAACGGTAGGTATTGCAGACATGGATGTTGTATGAACGTTTGTGCCGCTTAAGTGCTGTTGCTGGATGCTCTTGATTTATTGGTTGCAATTGTATTCACATTTGAAAGAAATATTTGTTGTAAATGTATTGCTGCTCGGCCCCTGACGCGGCAATCTGCCGTGTAGCACACATTATTATAAAGTCCTTCTTTCATTTTATTTTGAGAGCAAAATAGAAAATGTATTTTTGCAAACACTGTTCAATATTGTGGAGTTTTTTTTTTTAAACATGTCTGAGTTAATAATTTTATATCCAAGTCCATTTTTTCGGTAGTTGCACTTGTTCAGTGGGGGTAAATAAAAAATCGTATTTGTGTGCCCGAAACAATTAATTTATTCTACATTTAAAATATTATTTTTTTCCATCCAACAATAGTTTCTTTTTCAATCTCTCAAAATAAATACCAAAAAATAAAATATTTACTTATTGAAGAGAAATTGCAGTGTTGGCGAAAAACACAAAAAGATTAAACGCAAAATGTAGGGACATTAATGGATAAACTCTGTGATATTTTACTAATTTGTATTTGTGCTGCCACAACAACCGAAAACCAAAAAAAAAGAAAAATAAAAAGCAGAAGGCAAAAACAAAAAAAACTATTTGTAATAGATTGCGAAAATGAATGTCCATATGTGTGTATGTGTGAGTGTATTTTCTGCTTGACCACATGAAGCCTTTTCGCGGTGGTTTGCATGTATTTTTTCTCTTCAACTCGCTGGGTTTTTAATTTAGTGATTAATTCATAAACGAGAGCATTAATTCAGAGATTGTGGTTTTTATGAAAAAGGAAGAACAAACACGCGTTCATAGAAGTTTAATTTAGCGTTTAATGTTTAATTACTTAGAAGCCACACATGCTAATAAACTCCATAATTTATATATTTTTCTTTTTAGTTTGAAATGTTCGCTTGATAATGAGAATTAGAATTTTTAATACAGATCGTAGACTTGTTTTCGGTTAATTGGGCAAATGGTTATTTAAGATTTATAAATATTTGCCAGTTTTTGTTACTTTTTATTTTATTTCAAATATAATTTTTTTTAACTGCAAGTCACAGGTTTTTCCTTTACGTTGCCTTAATATTCGTTTACGTTATATTATTCATTTATTTATTTTTTTTAAGAAAGGGAGCAAAAGCAATCGCCGAACATTGAGATCAGACATTGAGAGTTTTTTTTCTTATAAATACTTACTACTCGATTAAAGGTAGGAGAATTCTACATCACTACTGCGAAGTTCAATGTCATATATAGTTAAGTTTTCCCGCTGCATAGCTTCAAATAAAAAAAGCCGCACTTGAAAATGTATTTTTTTTATTATTTGATGCCTTCAGACTCCTCCTGTAGAAAATCCCTTAGCAAAAATTAGATTTCTGTTGAGAAGAAAAAAACCGATATTCGAATATTTTAGTGCTTATTATGGAATAAAATTTAAAAATTTTTTTTTTTTTAAATTAGTAACTTTATTTCTTTTGTTATGGCAGGTTTAATGCAGAAATTTTTTAACTGTCTTTTATGACAAAAAAAAAATCCATAACCAGGTATTTATGTTATTTATTACTTATTAATAACCCTTCGATATCATGGTATACCTGTTAATAGTATAAAACGAACATTTTTGTGGTGCAATTCTTCTCTAGCGTGGGATGTATTTTCAGTAAATTTTAGTGATCAGTGAACACTTGATTATAATTAGAAAAGATTAGTGCAGTTTATATATTGAGATATATTAGAGTACACAAATTAACATTATATATTGAAACTGCTTTTATATGATGTTATCAGACAGTGAGTCAAGTAAAACTTACTTTAGTTATGGAATTAGGTGACTTGCAATGCTCGCTATTAACTAACGCATTTTCTAATGACGTAATAGATGTTGAAATACAGATATTAACTGATTAAATGTACAAAATTTAATTTGAAAAATAATCATTAGAGAATTTTTTTTCAAAAAAATTAATAACCGTTACGATCCGTTGACTAAACAGATTTATCAGTCCCCAAAGGTAGCATTCGAATGTACCTACATATATCACACCGTAAATTGGATACAAAGTCCGGTGCTTCGAAGTCTTCTTTAGGGCGATGGCAAAACTGGTTGTCGGTACAGTAGGGCATTCAATTCTATTGACTCCCAGGAACATTGACGCACAGTGGGTTGTGTGTCCGTGTTTTAGCGTAACTACAACGGAATGTGAGTTACAAATGTACTTATGACACGTTCCTAATTAAGGGTTCATCCGTTGGTGGTAGATTGACTAGTGGACCGCCCAACACACTACAGAAAATACTAGTTCTTTAGTCTAACTGCTCGCGTATCAAATATACTCCTTGAAGAAATCTTCTTTCCTGGCACTTTCAATGTAGGACAATTTAAGTTAAACATCCGTAAATATTACTACCGCAAAGCTCCTTTCCACAGCCTTTTTTTCTACTTCTAACACAATGCAATGCATGACTAGGGCTCATTTTCAGAGTGCTGGTACCGAAAAAAAAAATGAATGGGACCTTTTTCTGTTTGACCTTGTTTTGAATTTTTACTTTTCATTGTCTTTAAGTAGTTTTATTTTTGGAAAACTTTTTTTGATAACAGTTTCAGTTTCTACTTAGAAAGAATTAATTGTGGAAATATAACTTAAAATTTATAATTCAATTTGGAGCACAAAAAGGAAATGTAACGATTTTTTTTGGAACTCTTAAACTAAACATTTTTTTTGTTTTTCGAGAAAAAATGTAAAAATTCATGAATGAAAAGTTTGAAAAAAAACTAAAAAATTACGAGTTCCTTAATTAAAACAAGACTACTCTCTGCCATTTTATCTGCACATGTTCTTTACCCTATACGGCCTCTTTGCAAAACTTTGTTAACCTTAAACTTGTATCAAGTCTATTCAATTAATTTGAATGATGGCATATTCTATTGCTTGAATTTAAATATTTCTATCATTAATTTTTTTTATATATTTAACTTAAGCTTCATGTCTTCATGTTTATTTTGGCTTTCAAAAAACGTTTACATTTAATTTCTATTCCCTAGTTCTTTCATTGATTTTTCATTTGGAGGATTTAAGTTCTGCTAAACTTTCGGCAAAATATTGTTTCAGTTTTTTTTTTTTGCCTTGTTAAACCAGCCATTTATTAGTTTAGTTTAGTTTATGCTATGAGTCTTACAAGAAAATACATGAACAATAACAACAGCACCGATATCGGTTAAACATTTCTTTTGCTCTGCATTCTGTTGGCTAAAGACATATTGAGATAAATTGCACATATTAATCTTCATTCAGTCTTTAAGTACGTTTTTCTTCTTTCCATATCTTCTACTCCTATCGCGTGAGTCTGTGTGTCTGTGGAGATGAGGATGATTGTTTTTATCTTTTGCTGTTGCATCTAAATGTTAAGCAAATATAGAAAGAGTTTATACGTTTGATTTGTTGTCTATTGCTGAGTCCTGTGTGGCTAAGAGAAATTGTCAAAGTTCAAACAATAAGAAAGTGCTGTCATATTTCCAATGTCATTTTGTTGTTGTTCTTGTTTTTTTTACTATACATATAAATATTGTTGTTTTCGTTATAACTACTATACATTTGTTTTTGCGGTACTGGTGGAGCCTTGAGAGCGGAAACGGAAATTGCATGCCAAATAGGAATGCCCCCCATGAGCACTACGAATGAACATTTTAATAGTTGAGGTGACACAGTGGGTTTATGTTAAAAGAATTTGTTGATTTGTTGAAATTATGATGAGAAATTTGATTAGAAATTAATTTGACTTTGATAGACATAGTGTTTAAACAATTTCTAATTTATGTTAACTAATACTCAGTACAACTTTAATACTAACCACAATTTGTTTTTATACCATTTAATCCACTGTATTTTACAGGGAAAAATTTGTTTAGCAAAAAGCTTAACAAATTTTTAATAAAAACAAATTGTTCTAAACTGTTTTCATGTATGTTTTGGCTATTGTCGTATTTGAATGGGTGGAAATAAACAATCAGCCTGAAAGTATGCACTGCAACTGAACATATGCATGACAAAAGAATATATAGCCCGCGTGTGTGTGTGTGTGTGTGTTCCCAGTTAAAAATGAGTTTGGGCATAAATTGGAAATGAACAATCTAAATACCTGTAGTTGAGGGTATGTGTAGTAGAGTGGTTATTTAAATTACGAGTAGAGGAACAGTGAACTTTAACATGGTGGTGCCCTTTCATAAGCCCCAAATGGTTAACGACTTCAACGACTACCTCATTTGTGTGGTTTCTGATTCTTACACAAATTTTTTAATCAGTTTAGTAAAAACTTATTAGTCTTATTCTGCGTGTAGAATGTAAAAAAGGAAATGTGCCAAAAACGTTATTCAGCAGTTAAAAATGTTACCCGGTTTAAAGTTGAAATTTATTCTTGATTTGTTATTCCGACAGGGTGAAATGCTATATTTGCTATTCAAAATACTTTCTTCAACTGTCTCCTTGCTGCACCAAGAAAGTATTAGTTTCCTTCATAGATTTCTTATTGCCAATTTCATGACAACAAATAAATAGCTGGCATCTTTATATGAATCGGAGTGTATACGGTCAGGTCTACTAATCAAGTGTTCCATAATCTATCTATAACCGTTGTTATTGTGTGCAATAAAGTGAGGTTTTCCGGATGTTAGAATTTGTCGTTTATTTATACATGCAATGCGATATTCAGTTGATAGTTATTATTTCGTTTAGTTTGTTTTTTTTTCTTTAACATTTGGAAGTTGGAAGCAATAGAAACCAGGCAGAAAAACATAACAACAAATAAAAATAAAACCGAATCGAAATAGAAGTACGCAGTATTGGAGCGTGCATGGGTGGCTATGTTGTGACCTGATTTTAATCTAATGTTTTTTATTTTTTATTGTGCGCTCTAACTGGGCTTCAATTCTAATACAGAAACTATAAAAGCAAATGGTGGCAGTGCTGTTGTTGCACGACAACATCAACAACAAACTTTTTTTTATGATTCCAACTGAGTGTAGTGAAAGTAAAATAGAAAAAAAAAACGATTGCATAAAAGTTAGATTTCATGTGTTTAATCCATACCTTGTTTATACACTAATTCATACAAATAGATGGACTTAAATACACACACTTTAATGTATGTGCTCGTACTTTATAAATATAAAGACAAATGAATGCAGATAATAAAACGTTGGTGGGACAAATTAATATTTTGCCATGATTACACACGTTACGTCAGTGTAAAGTGGATAACACACAAATACTTAAACGACATACTTAAATTTATATTGAGGCTACAACTCTGCACTAAGGCTTTTTTTTTTAATTCTATGCTTGTGTGTATATGTGTGGGTGTATGTGTATGTGTGTGTGTGTGTTTTATTTAAGTAAATATATCTAAGTACGTTTATTTTTACTACTGGTGCTTGAGTTTATAATAGTATGAGAGCCAAGTGTTTGTAGTTGTGGGCCAGAATTTGATCATAAATATTTTTATTGCATATTATGATATATGAAGAACTGATATCAGTCTCACTAGGGACAAGATAAAACTTTAACTTTTTGTCGGAATAATAAGAATTGGTTCTGTGATCGATTTTTGTATTTACTAAAGCCTACAATGATCGAAGTAGGAAACGAGTAAAGTTCAATGAAATAAATATTTTCTGTAAACATTTAACTGATCTCCGTCCTTCAATTAATCTATAACGTAAGTGTTTGCGTTCGACTTGTTGTATCTGTTTATATGGACTTTGTTTTTGCCATTCATATCATTCAATAGCTAAAGCACTATATATTTATTTTTGTTCAATCTGGATAGTGTGTGTGTGTGTGTGAGTGTTATTGGAGTTATGCTTATGTGTGTGTATTTTATCTATTTATATTCAGGCCTGTCCATTCATTTGTGTACGTGTTAAATTTATTCAGATATCCTAAACACTACACATCTAATTGTAAGTAAACACCAACGCACACACACACACAAATATATATATATATATACTCATTCATACACATGCATACTGCATATTGTTTATATCAACAGATGTATTTTACTGTATTCACCATTATGGCTGCTGTATTAATGTTGCAGCTAAATTCAATAGATGCTTCACTATAGTATTTTGTTATTGTAATATGAATCTTTATTATTGGGGTTACATATTTATCTCAATGTTGTACTTTCAAGTATATGAGTATTTTAGCCAGTATCAATTCATTACAATTTATGTCGCAAATATGTTACACTCAAAATAGTTCAAACGTGTTGTAATAATATTTGATGGAATATTAAATTTGTTGCCACCTACTTTTGAGAGAATTTAATACAAACGATTATAAATAAAGTTAAGTAACTGAAATAAGAAGAATGTATTCGAATTCCTACTTACAATTTTTCTGTTGTTTTGGGTAAAATATTTTATGTAGACATTTTTTTTACCAGATTGAAAAAATCGAATCTTAAATGCCGAAAATGTCCTAAATAAAAATTTCGCTCCTTTTTTATAACAAGCAAGTTATAGAGTGGAAGTGCTTGAATTGCCACTATAACGGCGCTCAAGGGGAGTCAATTTCGAATCTGTTGCTGTTCCTGGTGAAGGAATATAATCCCTGTCGTTTCATCTTCCAGAGGAGAGGCGAACGAAGGACCTCTACTCCGAAGAAATCTGGCATTGGTACTTTAGAACTTCTTAAGCTTCTAGAACAGTCTTTCACTGTCAATCCAATTCTGTTCATGTGATCACCAAATCTAGAATGTTCAGTAACTGTTGCTACGATATCCCCGCCAAAGTTTTAGAAGATTTATGATTCGCAACCTCTCTAAGCTGGGCCAGATTGGCTTAGGGTTCTTGCATAAGGGTCATTCCCCCATCATCTAGTCTGACCCAAATTATACAAAACGTTATCGATTCCCTTTTTATATAGGTAATCCATGTATATCCTGTGGGAAGTTTATGTTAATGGGTTTAGGCGAACTTGTCTTGTGACTTATGCAAATGGCACTAGCTCAAAAAGTAACATTTCGTGGCAGATGTAAATTTTAAGTAAATTTTTTTATGTACACAACTAATTACGTGTGTAACGTTTAATGTTGAAAACACAATCTCTAACTAAGAGCAGTCCTATAACAAGCCAAATTGGTTACGATTCGTTACCTCTATTCAGTGACCTGTCCTACAGTGTCTGAAAGGAATCAATTTTCCTCTCCTATGACAATGCCATGTTAATGTGACAGATAATTTTCATGCGAAGTGTTAAAACTAGAAGCGGTCCCTGTAGCTAAAGATCCAGTCAGGTGGCAAGCTGTGAGAAATTCGGGTGTAAAGAGTATATCGCCATACGAAGCAGTTAATACTTTCCCTCTATTTCAAGAACCACATAAGTTGAATGCTTTTAAATTTATTGTAAGGTATTCGGAACTACAAGTGAAGACATAGAAAAAGGCTGAGAGGCACCCGCCATACAGACTAAATATTAATTTCCCTTTATCAGTAAAATTAAAAAAATCACAGCCTTCTAATTTATTGTGGGTTGTTTCCAAAACCAGTGGTGTTTTTGGGGACAATACTGGGCGAATATAAGCTGCCGGAGGGCTACTCTCCATACAAAGTAAGCAATAAATCTTTTATAATTAATATAATTTAGCTGGCTTTCGGGTGGGGTAGCAAAGAACACCGGGTGAAGCTAGATGTATATAAAATCTTTTTACATATTTGTCTCGTTCATTTGTAAATAAATAATAATTATATCTTTTTCGTCTGAAGTTATTCTTCATTCTTTATAGCAATATTAAGGTTTCTGCTTTGTGCAAAAAAATCTGTTCTACAAATAAAACTTTTCGTTTAATATTTCCCTCTTTTCAAAAAAAGAAAATTTGTCTACCTTTTTTCTATTACTTAATTTTCAATAGATATTTTGTTCTCTCCTGAGAATTTTCCAAATTATAATTTGTTGACTTTTGCTACAGCAAAAAATTCTCATTCTCCTGTTTTGTTCATTAAGTAAATTTTTGTAAATTCTTGTAAATTCCTTTCATCTACGACTACATTCGTACTGTTAACATTGCAGTATTGCAGAGACCAGAAGACAATTACTATTATACTTTACTTCTTGCTGGCACACTTTGTAGTCAATCGACGTAGTTTTAGTCATTACTGGGATCCCAATGGAGCAGACAGGTACAGCAGATGTATTGAATAAATTGTTGAATAGATGAACTCGAAATATTGAACTTAATTTTATGACAAACAAGTCTCTTACATTCAAGCACCTACAAACATGTTTGAACATGCCAGACGGACTCATATGGGTGCTCATGTGGAACAAGCATTAATTTTGCGTGAATTACCTTCATACCTCTTTGTTGTTGTCGTTGATGTTGTGGGTGTCATTTTTTAAGTGCTTGTATGAGTGTTTTAATGCAACGACAAGTTTTGTTATATTTAATGTTCCATTTGTTAAATCGTTTACTTGGAAACATTTTAGTTTAAATGTAATGACATGCAATCAAGTTTTCATTTTCTTATTGTTGTCACTGTCAATGGTGTAATATGCTGACACATATTTATTGCTGGTGGAATCGTTATCGCGGGGAGTATTAATTAAAATTTTAATTTCTTCTACCCACATCTAGATGTGAAACTGATGTAGATCGTTACAAAATAGTTGTTACACTTTCTCATAGTTTTGTCGTGCAAATGCAACAGCATGCTCTAAGTATCCACTGATGTTGATAAAACCCAGCATTTTACGGTTGACACATTACCATGTGAATATTTTAAGTGACATTGACTGGAAAATTCGAATGAATATTGCCCAAAGCACTGAGTTCCTTTACCCTGCAAAGGTATTTTTCTGTGTTTGTAATGGAGATTGCGCAACAATTCTAATCACGGGGTTAGACCTAAGTCCGGCGGCACTAAATGGCCTACTCTTCGCAATCTAACCTTATCCAATGTAAAAGAATATTTTGTAAGTGTTTAGTTCAGGCTAACAAGTTTTATATTTTTATAGAAACAAAAAAAAAACATTTACGAAGTTATATTGTTTTAATGTTGTTAAAGATAGAATGGTTATTTCCATAGCATTAAAGACAACTTCAACTGCCAGCAATTCGATATCTGATGTATGTATGTGCGTGTCTGTGTGTGTTTTTATCTCCTTCACCATTAAATTTGATAGCGAAATAAATGTATTTTCTATTGTTTTTGTTAAAGAAATAATAGCATTTGTTGTTTCTACTTTGCTCTCTCATCTTGCACTTGATATCTTATAGCAGCTTGTTGTGTTGCTAAGAGCTGCTGTCTGTTTGGTTATCTTCTGCACTCCACGAATTAGTTGCATGTGAGTGTATGAGTGAGCACATCCTGTAGTGTGTTAAATTCATTCGTTTGTAATGAAATGTCGTATTATTAAAAATTCATTAAAATGTAATTGCGTGGTTAAGTAGCAACTACACTAGATGGAATTTATTTATAAAATAAATTTCAAAGCATTATTATGCACATTTTAGCTAAAGCGAATAAGACGAAATATATTATGGCTTTTTACTTCGCAAAATAATTGATATTTTTTTGCGAAAATTCTTTTATATTTTTGTAATTTTGCACACTTAGTTTTAAATAAATAGCAGTTTTTTTTTCAAATAAAAATAAAATGCAAATACTAACACATTCGCAGGAGGGGTCCACTATAACTTTTGTCAATACTTTTTTCCGTCGTACAACAACCCACATTGTTTCTAGTCGGATTTTTTATATGTTTTATTATAATAATTAGTTTTATGTTAGACACCTGAAGGTTGCAGGTTATTATTTAAACAATTGTATTTTGTTTTTTATTTTCTGGCTTATATCTGCTATTATACCAAATAAATTGCTCTACTCGTATTACTGTAAGCCGTGCGGCACCTTCAAAATGTTTGTATAGTATTTGCTGACACGGAGAATACTGACGAGAATTGGAGCTGACTAAAAAATAAAGGAATTTTCCTTTCGAGATCTAATTTATAAGCTAAATGTAATTATTTCTATTCCGCAAATAAACCAATTTTATGGAGAAGATTCTTTTGTAATATTATAAAAAAAATTAATTTTTAATGCTCATTTCGGTAACGGTGTAATGTTAAAAATTATGAAGAGAGTTATGATCTTTTACTGAGAAATTAATTAAGAGAGAGAGAGAGGTATTGCCTTGGAGGGTACAGAACATTTCTTCTTTCTCTCAGTTGAAGAGCAACAAAAGATGAGAAAAATGTTTTCTATTCTACACTTTTCTCCAACATGTAAAAAATCAACATAGTTGGGGTAAACATAATCAAAAAGCAACATATTTTGATTGAGTTTTAAAAAATTGAAATTTTTGTAGCTAAGAAGAAGAATATTAGATGATTCTAATATGATTCTCTTCAATGGGCAGCGTCTAAGATGCGAAACAATATTTTTTAAAATTTTTCTATAATTGAATTTTTATATAATTCCTTTTACAAAAACGTAAAAAGGTTCCTAGCAGTGGAGTAAGATGAGGAAGATATGAGAGAACGAAAAAAATATTTTAATGTCTAATTCTCTCTACCTTGAAGATATTTATAACAGTCTTTTATAGTCATTTAATTTCAATATAAAAGCATCCAGTTTAATAAGTTATTTCTTTAAATTTGTTTGTGTAATTAACATTTTTATATGTTAATTGTAAATAACAGCAGTCCATGGAGAGACAGGTTTATACTGCTGTGAATATTTACCTGTGAAAAGCTGTTATGAGAACAGTATGGAAATGTGACCTAAATGTCGAATAACAAAAGAGAACTTATATTGATTATTTGTTTTTACAAATGTAAAAAGTACAAATGGCACATTGTAATTTATAGTACTTGAATTCTAATCTTTTTAAGATTAGCTGCTAATTTTATTTTCATTCTTTCTTATTTTGATCTGTTGCTTAAGTAGAAATATAAATTATTTAATAGGAAACAATATGTAAAGAAGTTGTAAGTTCTTATACGAAACCAAATAGTGATTTGGTAGTAAGGGGGTGTCGTATGATTGTTATTGAACATTTCGTTATAGTTATTAATCACACGTATGGAGAAACTTTTAGAAAATCCTTGCTGTGATGCGGTTTGTATATTTAAAATAAAAACAATTCCCTTGTGGCTCGCAAAGATGTTGTAATGGAGAATGGTTGTAAGCCAACAACATAAACTTTAACTCGCTTAATTTTACTTTCACCATATCGGAGAAAAATGAGTTTTTCTTAAACGTTTTTTTTTTCTTTTACAAAGGAACAGTTTTTTTTATCTAATTGCATTTTGTAGTAAAATCGAAATAAACAAACGTGGGGGATAATAAAGACTTTTACACGCTGTAAGTACTCGCATTGCAAAATATATATATTTAAGGATAATTCAATATATGTTCTAATATTTTATATATTGAGTATTATAAAAAATTCACCTTAAAAATATATCTTCAGAAATACCTTTTCAATTTCAAAAAAATCTAGTGTAATTTTTTCGCTATTAAATATGATTTTAAAGAAAATTAAAATTTAAATAGGATTTCAAACAAAGTGTTGCAAAAATTTGAAAAATTTCGTAAGCAATTTATTTTAAAAATATGTTCCCGTCCACATTTCTTCAAACGATTGGCGGATTTAAAATTCTTTAAAGGTACTAGGGAAGCCCAAGCATTCTATTTAACACTACTCAAAATTTCAAACTCGGTGGGAAAACTGCCTACTTTTAAAACCTGTTTGACCACGAAGTCGAAAGGTATAATTTTTATAGATAAATTCCGCTTTTAAGGGCATAATCCAATGTTTAAATATAACAGAAATATCCACTCAAGTCGGCCTTACACTAAGTCATTTTAAAGCACGTTTGCCCTATAACCCCGTGTTTTTAATGTGTTTGCGATGTGAAGCTGAAAGAAAAAGTCACTGAAAGTCGGTCGTAGGATTATGGATAAAAATTTCACGTTGTCTTTCCAAAGGAACTTTAACTATTGATATCATCCAAAAGTTAATATATATTTGGATAATATATTCTTGATACAATGTTAAAATGTTTATATTCAGAGAATAGCATTTGCATTTCATCATTTTAATGTATTCTCTCGAAACATTTTTGATAGGCTTGCGAACTTTTTTATCCTGTTCTACCAGTTTTTTCTATGAGTTTTTTTCTTCCTATTATTATTGAATATTTTAGATTTTTTGTTGGGATTTTTAATTCGAAATTTGTTGGTAAATTAAATTTTCGTTAAATTTTGATTTTATCATTTCCTGTTGAAAATAACCAATTTTTGGCTTTGTTTTTCAATTTCTGACTTCTAAATTCTTTTCATTGAAATTTCGATTTAGTGAATTTTGTTTTTGTTTTAATCCAGAATTTTTTAATATGTTAATTAATTTTTAAATTCGAAAAGAAGAAGATTGAACAGGGAAGTTATCGTATAGATAAAAACCATTGAATCGACATTTTTCCCTTTGTTTGTTGGTTTCATAATCGTCACAACTAAAAAAAGGTTTTTAATAAAAAATCTTAAAAGTGCAAGTATTGAAATTTCCCACTCCACGAAGTTAGAAATTACAAGCTTTATCTAGGCAACGACCAATAAGTCAATCAAACTTATTACGTTGTTGTTTTTTACTCTAGATTGAAAAGGCGGCATGTTATGCAATTTTAATAACAAAAAGTTCCAGTATTTCAAACACTTAAAATATAAAATTTACTTACAACACTTAAAGTCAATTTAAAAGTTGTATTCACTTAAAAGTTTTTCATGCTCTAGTGTCTAATTTTGTACACTTAAAAATCCTTGTGCCAAAAAAATAAAGAAACCCCTAAAAAACTTGCAAAAGCAACAAAAAATTACACTACCAATACAACAGGGTAATTTGTAAAGTTTGTTGTTATTATTTTGGCTTTATTTATTTTTTGTTTTAAGCGAAAACAAATTAGGTGAAACGAAACGTGAGATATAAAAATTACTGTAAGTTTTTAGCTTAATTTGAAACATTAAACCAAATTGGTTTATCAAACAAGGCAGCGGCAACATTTTTTAGATGTTAGTCAGTGCTTTAGTGCAAAATATAAACTCAAACACTCTTAAGTTGCCCTGCAGGTAGAGGAAAATCATAACTGTAAATGACAACGGTTATGAGACGAGGCCTTTTGATGTTGGATTGCCTGGGGATTTGGAATTTGAGAAGGGAGCAGCAAATCTTGTAACACTTCTAACCAATCAATAATTGACGTTCGATTTCTGACGAGAATTTAAATTTGCAGTAACTGACCTGTTGAAGTTTCAAAAAGTTCCAGCAAAAACCTTGAATTCTATTAAAATATAAAATCGAAAATACTATGATTTCTGTTGTTCTCGCTCTCCTTTTCTTACACTCATTTCCGGTTTCGAATACGTTCTTTTTTATGTTTACTCGTTCCCTCACTGTAGTGTTAATCATTGCTAGAAAGTAAGAGTTTTGCTCTCTCATATCCAGAGGTTTTATATTGGTTAGTTGGTTGGTTTACATGGTAGCCTGCTGCACGCAAGCTGTCAAGTAGGGTCTGAATGACCCCATTTTGACAAGACGATACCACTCGCCAGGTAAATAGCGTCTTAGAGCCTATGCTCGCAATAAGACTAGGGTGCTAGATCCATCCCGTAGCCGTGAGATATCTTAAAATATCGTTTAAACGGCACCTAGATATCTCACTGAGATCCTCCAGTATGTTGTTTCCAAGAAATTTGTGTCTCCTGACAGCCAGGGCAGGGCATTCGCAGAGAAGGTGAAAAACCGTCTCCTCTTCCTCTATGTCCTTACAACTGCGACAGTGGTCATTATAGGGGAGTCCAAGTCGCCTGGCATGTTCTCCTTACACCCAGTGACCTGTTAACATTGCCAGCAACCTCGTTAAGTTCCTCCGATCACGACCTATCGGTTGCATAGTGCGCCTAAAATCAAAAGAGGGCCACATCAATTTAGAGACCCTACATGTGCTCAGTCTCCTGAGGAAAGAGTCTGAAGATGCCGCTCTTAATATTCCCCAAGGGAAATGCGACTGATTCCACATTGGGAGTATTTAGAGCGGTTCCTTCTTTGGCTAGTTTGTCTGCTTGTTCATTACCAAAGTGTTCATTACCAAAGCGGGAGCCAAGCCAAGGTAACATCTGCCAGGCTCCCTAGCCTTGACAACTCTCTCTTACATTGACTGACTAACAGAGACGTAGTTTTGTACGATTTGAGCGACAGAGGTGCCGCCTGACTGTCGACGAAAATACCAATATTCTCACGTATATTCCTGTCGTATAAAATCCTGATTGCCTTCTTAATAGCAAGTATTTCAGCTTGAAATACGCTGCAATTATCCGGAAGACGATATGAGAAGCCTATCTCTAGATCATTGGAAAAGACGCCAGAGCCTACACTGCTGTTCATCTTAGAACCGTCCGTGTATATCCTGACGTTATAGTTCTCCACGAGACTACCACCGTACCACTCCCTCCTGGAGGGGATTAGTACTCTGAACACTCTATCAAAGTCTAACTGTGGCGTAGTGTAGTTTTATATTACATAGGGATAGCAAAGATGTGATTCACTTGACAGTAATTGACAAGTCGAAAATTAATTAATTAATAACTGGCACCTCTGTTTCAAATTTTTATAGCTCAAATTTGTGTTACCTTTTTAAAAATAGTTCTACTAGACCTACTTACCAAATAATTATCATCAGGCCTAGTTTGAGTCAAAAACCTATAGAATCTACTTGTCAATTTTCTAAAATATACACACAGGTTTAATACTCTTGTTATATAGCAGAGATTTTATTGTTACTGCTGATGGCTGCTGTTGTTAATGTTGCTAATGACGATGGTTTTGTTATTGTTCTTGAAGCAGATGTTAAGTGTAAAGTACATTTGTAAGGACTACGATGAAGAAAAACAGTGAGGACTTTTTTGTTGTATTTTTTTATTTTCTCTCTAGTTTGGAGTAATAATAAAATGACACGATATAAAAACTTAAATTAAAATTTGATTGAAATGTTCTAAGGACTTAATTCCACACACTCAGCCATCTCATGTAACATATCTTGAAGAATAAACATGATGCATTAATTTTGAGAGATAATAGAAAATTAGTAGGACACACACACACACACTCAAATACATGAAATACTAATATAAAGCACACTAATATGTGCACGATATTTCTCCAATACTCATTTATAGAGGACTACAGCTTTTGGCTTATTTATTGGTTGATAGGTTTTTGTTAAGAATTGTTTTGGGTTTTTGTTACTGCTTTTGACACAAACTCATTTTCTGCTGTTCTATCTCTTGGCCTTTAATTCTATCTATCAAGTATTTTCAATTGTTAATGTTGATGTTGTTGTAAGAAATTTAGCCCAGATGCATTATTAAAGTAATTTACATGCGTTGCGGGGAATTGCTAATATCATCTCAAGAAAGATTAAATATCTCAGCAGCAACTTAACATAATGATAATTATCGAAAGTTTTCTAAATGCTTGTGTGTATGTATGTGGACAATGGCAATGCTAACGAAGAGCAGGAAAATGTGAGACTAGGAACAATCAAACAACAATAATGGTGTACGTGGAAGTATCAAGGGAGCTGTTTATATTAGAAACAGATTTATGTTAAAATTATATTTTTTAAGCAACAAAAAATGTCTCTGTAGCAAGAGCTTTGCTGTACAGTGGTTTGAACGTAGCAAATTTCTCTTTGAAAATAAGTTGATAATTTAGTGAAATTTTACATGGCAAAAATTCAGGAACATTCAAAATTGATTTATAATCGCGTGTTGGTTCTAGTAAATTAGGGACCTTGTCAGTTTGCTTAAAAAACGAATAAGATGAGTGAATAGTAGGTGAACTAGATCAACTAAAATGTAGCTGCAGTAACTACAAATTAAAGGACATGTCTGATGTTGCCGACTTCGCAACAATGTTTTATAACATTTTTATAATATGGTTACAAAAAAGCTTTGTTTCGAAGTGGAGGACTTCAGTGCTTATAGTCCCTAGCGTTGTATATTACACAGCGCACTTTTTTGGGATACGTCTGGTGCTTAGATCTCTTTTGTCTTGTTGTTGTTCGTCTTTTTAAAATGTTTTGACTGTTTTGTATAGCATTTCACGAAGGTTATTGAAATCAAATAATTTCGGAGTTTCTGGAATTAAAACTTTATTACATTTGTTCAGCCATACATAACACTTTTAAATATTTACTTTTCATTTATTTCCATGAGACCTCTGAACACAATTCTTTGATTTTGTTAAATATGGGAACTCTTAAGACAGTAACACGATTTGTTATTCTCTGCTTGCTGTGACAGACATAATAAAGTCCACGTTCGCCGTCTCGCAACAGCTATCTCTCGCACCACCACCTGCACAATGTATAGAAAGGGCCTCCTAGCCTCCGATAATTTCGCCGGCTTGTTAACACGATCTATATGAGGGATGTGTCAGCCTTCTGTATTAAAAACGGTTTAGAGATAAAACCCCCACTAGAGTAGTGTCCTAACTTCTAATAGCATTTCGTACCGTAACGTGTGCTGTCATTCAACTTATTATTATTAACTACAATTAAGTGATCTCATCACCTTTAGAAATGCCAAATTTGTGGTAAACTATTAACACTTCGGGTCACTGTGCGTTAAGGAATAAAATTAATAGGGCGTATGATGAGTCTTTAATTTACTAAATCGTAATTAATTATACGCTGCAGTAAACAAGGTTTGAAAGATTAGTGCTCTAAATAAAAAATATTTTTGGTAATAGTAAATTTTGCAACTTTTAGCAAAGCATTAGAGTAAAGGCTTGAGCGTAGATGTGAAAAGAGCACAATTAGATACAAAGTACAGTTACGCTATAACAGTTAAAAACTCCCACAATATGCAGACAATTTCGCACATACAAACGTTGCAACTTTGTGCAATGAGTCAATAAAAGAAGTAGAATTGGAAATAACAAAGTTTATATTACGACCAAAAATCCCTTTGGCATTAAAACACCCTGTGGTACAGGCAACGTATTCAAATTTATTATCCACTTAAAAGGTCACTTGTCTCTTCTGCCTTCGACATAGAACAAATTGAACTCTGTCTCTTGTTTTTGGTGTTGGTTTCATACATTCTTGTTCCTACACTCGACCACTTTCACTGTTAGCGACCCCCTTTCTTCTATCTTAAATATTTCTAAGTTCTCATTACTGTTGTTGCTTTAGGTGTTTATTTTAATGCTCCTTATTACCGTCCCTTTGCCTTATTAATATTCCTTATGTACTTTTCCTGTTATTTACCCAGTGCGATACTAACCATAAAATAAAGTTTTCATAACGAAATTCGAATTTATTGTTTTTGTTTAGATTTTTCTTATGGCAACTTTAAGAAAACCAAAATGAAGACTTAAGGCCGATGCTGCAACCTACAACTACCAGAACTGTAGCAACAACAAGTTATTAATATTCTTCCATGCTGTAGAGAATACGAGTACTTTTGCATTGAAGGTATTAGTTGAGTTCGAGTGGTGGAGAAGTTTCTGAATGTGAAGCAGGCAGGCAACACCAACAGCTTTTCTTTCCGGTTTTAAGAAAAATGCTTGAGAAAATTGTTCATTATTGTTGCTGCGTTTCTGAGGAAGCAAAACTTTTGCTCAAAAACTAAGTTTAGTTTTCTTAAGTTAATTTTTTTTCTTTACTTTTTCCTTTGTTGTTATTTAGTTTGCTTGTGTTGTTTGGTAAAAAACTAAAAACACAAAAATAGCAACAATAAGAGAGTGTGAGTAAGTGTTTTTATAAATATAAATATATAAATAAAAGAAGGCAGACACCCCGATGTGTGAATTCTACTCAGCTGTATTTAAATACAAATTGTTGTTATTGTCCTGTTAATGCTGCAAGCAACTCAATGTTGTTGTTGTTTATTGTTTTAATTCTTCATTTTCTGTTTCATTAGAAATCGTTTCTTTTTGCTCATTTCTTAAAGCCAAATCATAATTGCGGGCAACTTTGTTTTCTCTTTCTGCACGTTTGGTTAAAGAAAAACTTTAGAAATTCTCGTCTTATATGTCCTTGGAGGGAAAGGAATAAGCTACTCGTACTTGGTAGCGGTGACCGGCTGTAGCAACTTTTTCAATATCGCCAGAAGCCAATTTACGACAAACAGATCTTTGTTATTGCTTATTGCCAGCAGATCTTCCAGTGGATATGCTTTTCTATGCTCAATTACAACTCGATAGTCTCTTTGTGCCAGCAGATATTTGCGTGCAGGTGGCCTCTTCTTTAACTTTCTGACTCGACTCGACTTCGCACCAAAAAAAAAAAATACGTTTCTTTATAAGTTCTTCAGAGTTGAAAGCTTATCCTAATTGCAGTTGGTTCCCTTTTGCTTTTGTTGTTACTAATTTATTTTATTGAATGTCTGTTTGTGTTTCTTTTCTTATTTCAACGAATTCTTCTTAACCTAATTTCCAAGCCATTTTTGTAATTTAATCCCTACGAAAATGTCTGTACTTTAGAAATTCTTTTGGAGTTGTCTTGTTGGTTCTTATTTGACTTTCATTGTGGTCTTTGGATGTGTATTTCTTAAGATGAAAGTGGTGGTGGTGGTGTGTTTATGTTAAATATTTTGAATATTGTTGCCTCTTGAGCTGTGTTGTTTCGCTTTCAACTACTGTTAGCAATGGCTGCTGTGGTGTCGGCTGGCTGGTTAGAAGGCTGCTTTCACTTGAACTAATTTGGCTTCCTCAAGCAGGGACTGCCACAAATATTTGGTTTCTAAATGAAAACTTTGCCATTTTGCTTTTAATACAAGAATGGATGGACAAACATCTACGTCCGTATATATAAAACAGATACTTGGGAAAGGCAACATAAAATTATATGATATTTACAAAGAGAAAAAAGGAAACAAAACAAAACAAAGCAACTACCATAAAGTTTTTAAGAATTCCATTGGCTTTTTTGCATTTCTATCATGTTTAAGAAAAGAATTCATTGGTTCCATGCTGCATGACAAACCAAAAGTTTAAAATTCTTGTTCTGTTGTTTTGTTTTGCTTTTTATTGTTTTTGTTTTAGTGTTTCTTCTTTAAGTTTTGTAACAGATTCAGTTTTGCATTGAGTTTTGTTTTAGGTTTTTCCTACAGCAAATATGAAAATATTTGAGTGTGTTTTTGTGTATAAAATGTTTTCTTTTTATAAAAAAATACATACAAGTGAATGTATGTGACTTTGTAACGTAAATATCCCTGCAGTTCATGGAAGTGCTTTCCAGGATACTGATGATGCTACTTTTACTTTAACTCAGAGTTTTACGTCGGTGTCATAGCACTAATGAGAAGGTGGTCTGACCGGCATACACACTCGAAATAGGTGGCAGTTGTAGTATCATGGCTTCCTGGATCGTGAATTTACTTTTTGCTGAGGGAGTTGGAGCTACCAATTCTCTTACCGCACCATTATTAGAAAGCAGGTGTTGCAATGCAACACCATATCGCTCTGTACCACAATCTTCCAGTGGAATGCGGAGACAAGATGCGGTGACTTTTTCCCCCATATCTGCCTAATAGCGATAAATTAAGGTGGTGGATTCACCAAAAAAGCATCCCCTCATTTCTACCTATGGCTGTGCTAGGAAGTTTACAGTTTACTTCCCGACTTGGATTACGTATTGACTATGGCAAGTTGATAATAGGTAGACTCACAGGCGGAATTAGGGCATTTCTGACTTAGTTCCGGATGTCGAATTCGATACTAAACAAGTAGCAAAGATTACAAACATTTTTTTGCTCTACCATGAACTTAACTTGTCCTATTCATTTCATCTTCCAAATCAACAGTTTCCATCTGGAAATATGTATTTCTGAACTCCTTAAAATTTATTTGAGCAGTGTTGTTATTTATCGATCATTATATTTTTTACTACATCTGAGGCAAAAATTTGGTTTTTTTTTATAATTTTTGCGAGCTGTTGCGTTGTGCTTACACATACATATATACAAACATATGTATATTTGTATTCATATGATCCTGCCTTTGTGTGTCTATATTTCAAAAGTATATCTTCTTTTCCACATTTGTCTTATGCAAATTTCCGTCTTGAGAGTTAAAAAATTTAAAGTTTGCTTATGACACATGCACACTTGCCTTCGCTCTTCGATGCTTCGTTTACAAGTCGAGCATATAGGACCAACTTAAGTGTATTTATTTATTATCATCGCAATGTCGTTTGTCGTTAGCAGCAGTCCTCCCTTGTATACTATAGTTAATTTAAAATAAATATTTGATAGCAAATTTTATCAGTAAGGGAATTTTTGAATATTTCTGCTTGGTCTTTCATGCGTGTGGAATATTTTTTATTCGTTTTGTGGAACTTAAGTAAAGTATATAAATTTCATTGGGCTTCAGACACCTAGAGAATGAATTATATTCATATTAAAAGGTTTAAGCAAAGTCATTGTATTAATTAGGTAGGACTACTGTTTATTTTATTCACGTCAGTTATTTTTGTGTAACTTTTTTTAAACTAACTTGTGTTAGAGCATCTATTATCTTCTATTTTGTACTGCAGCATGTTTAAAGCAAATATATAAACAGCGAATCTGATGCAAACACAAACACTAATGTAGAAACGTGAGCAATTAAATACTAGTTAAGGTAAAATGTGCCTTGTCATGCACTGCATTTGGCAATAGATTTTAAGCCAACATGAGCAACCAACAACAGCCTCACCGGCAGTACTACTGCAAAAGTTGTGGACACACCAGCAGCAGCCGTGTCATATTCAGTATAATTCCTCCGTTTCAAGAATTTATGAACAACTGTACAGGCTTTGATTATAAAACTGTATAATTGCTACACGAAACGGCAGTTTTTAACGAGACTTTTAAAGCCGCAAACTGTATCTAATGCATTAGACACAAGTTTTTAGGGTCTGATTGGTAAAATTTGCATTTCGCTTGAAGTTGGCGATTTGGTCGTGTGGTGAAAATACATTTTTTGACCCAAAAAAAGGCATGTTAACATAAAATCGCACAGTTGTGTCACACAAACGAGATAATCACTTGAAAAGAGAAATTTGGAAAAAATGCTAAAAGCGTGTGAGTGGACACGTGTTTGTGAAATTTACAGGCAATAAAAAGGTCGTGCAAAATCCACCAATTACAAGTGTAAAGATGTATGTTGTGCATGTGGTTGTGTCTTCATGTTGAAATTTGTTAACTTTAAATACGCACTTTAGAACCGCGCGTAGTTTTTTAAATTAATTTATAATTTTTTTGTTGATGTTCTGCTACCGTTGCACAGATGTGGAATATCTTCTGTTATTCATATGAAAAATAACACTGAGAAGTTATTGGTTTCAAATGATCAAAAATAAATGACCGATTAACCGATCAATTTAGCCAACGCTGGAAATTATGCTGTGCTACACAAAAAATATGCAGATGTTTTCATATAACTCTTCCGTTTTGTTGTAGTCCAAAGAGTATGGAAATATTTATGGTTTTTCTCTATCACTTCTGTTATTAATTTCAAAACGCCATAAGTTTTCAGTTTTGAAACTGGTCTGCAATATTTTTTCTTTGATTGCGTATTCTTCGTTTTTTATACCAAAATTATAATTCAATATTCATCATGTATGACTGTGTTATTGCAATAAACATAAAGAAGTCTATTAAAATTCTTTGCTTGGTTCAGAGTATAAGAGATTTACTCAATTGAAGAAAGAAGCTCAGCTCATCTTGGCGATTTGTAGAGTCTTTATCGTTTTTTAGACGACTTGTCACTTTCACTTCCAATACTGTGTCTTTAACGAGCATTTTCAGTCATTTCGCTTTTTATTTTTCTTCTTATGGAAGATATCGCTAAGGGGTTTTGGAATTGGTTGTTTTTAAAGCTGGTGCCCACTGGAGTTATTGCTACGAATAAAAGGTGTTGTTTCATTATTCTAAACCTGCGTTCAATTATTATTGTCAAGTGATTTGCCATTAAATATTTATGTTAGCCTTCAGCACAGTGGTGTTTTCGAATATAATGTAAACGCTTTATTGTCCAATGTTTCTCGCTGTGTGAACAATAGCATTTTCCGTATAAACTTTGCAATGCATACGGCGATGCCTTATAAGTTTTATAGCATTGTGGTTGATCTGTCTGTCATGGTCGAACCATTGACTTTGTTCATCACATAATATGTTTTGATGTTTCTTAAACTAATTTCACTCTAACTTTGTACTTGCCTTTGCATGTTCGTGAAAGTTTATTCCACAACAACCATATTATTTCCTCCACAACGATATATTGTTGTGGCAATCATGTATTTATTATTTGAAAATATTTAAAACTTTACTTTAGTTACGATAAACAAGTTATTCATTGATTATTTTGCTCCTTTATGGCAGTTATGTGCTTCTGTTTGGTGGTTTCATATATACGGCCATGTTCCGACATTCTCGATTTGCGATTGCATGTGAGGTGTTCTGTAACTCGCATTCGCAAGAGTTTTGGCGAGTCGCAAGAGTATACTGAAGCTTAAATACAGTCACTTCAGTATACTCTTGCGACTTGAACTCGCCTAAACTCTTGCGAATGCGAGTTACAGAACACCTCACATGCGCGTTGAAATCACAATCGCAAATTGCGAGTTCCGACGGATGGCCGATAAATAAACAAAGATTTTTTTCTTACTTTTTCTTCTCGTTGTTGTATTTCTTGCCTTTGATTTTATTTACATTTTTATATTTTCAAGTTGTTAATCTCTGTCTGCCTGTTTAGCCAGTCATCTGTCTGTTTGTCTATCTGTCTTGTTGTCTATAGCAGTATATTGTTTACTTGTTTTCAAACTTGACACTTTGGCTACTTACATCGTGTTATTTGCTTATTGTTGCAAATGTCCTTCGCCACATTTTTAGATGAACAAGCCAAACTGAACGAACTTAATAATAATAGAACAAAATACGAGAGTGTTTATTGGCTCGTAAAGAGAAGATATCCAAATCATATGAAATAGTTTAGTGATGTTTATGTACATGTCAGAAGTTATTTGGGATACGTTCCCTATAACTCGTCGTGTATTATTTATCGACAACACCGTGGGCTGCATTAAAAGCTTTTTGCCCCACCTCCCAATTTTAGGCACAACTTTGTTTGAAAAGTCTTCGCTCTGATATTTTCTATTTTTTCTATTGTCCTTCACAACTGTTACCAATCTAACAACAATGAACAGTAACCAAGTATGTGTGCAATACGTTGTTTTATAAATCCAAGTTGCAATAGTTCGTATATATTTGAAACTAATGAAACTTTTGGCTGTTTATGAATCTTTCACCCACTAAATGAAATCCAAAATACGTTTTCTCAGCTCTTGTAGTTTCAATCGCCGACACTATTTATAATGGCAACGTATTTGAAGCGAACCTACTGACTGCACAACCTTGAGATAAGTATTAAAATATGGTTTCAACTAGCAAATTCAGAACGAGACACAGTTGCGCACACATAATCGAGGCTAATACTACTTTACTGAAAGTAGTTGGATGCCAGTGTATCAGGAGATAACGCGATAAGACTGTGTTCGTGTTAAAATTGTACTACAAAAAATTTGCAGTGTAAAAATGCTTATTTTGTGTCAGAGTCTTTCATGTCATTAAGCTTTGCTTGGAATTTTACACAATAAATATTAAAATTTATTATTTTTAAATTTAAGTGATTGAATTTGAGCAAAATGTCTGCGGTTTATTCTTAGATAACTTTTCTAGCTCAAATCGAACAAGGCTATGGATCAGGCTTTCAACTCTTATTTCTGCTGCACATACTGCGTTAGTCGTTGATATAAGCCTGAATAAATTTGTAGCAGTTACTCTTTGGAGTTTAAAAAATAAAAGCTTTAAGAACTGACTACTTTTCAAGTCTAGTGGAGTGGCATCATCAAGGGTACCATAAAAAGGAATATTGCTACTTTTTTAAAAATAAAATTCGTTGGTCATCGGTATAAAACACGGCTAACAAAACAGAAACTTTCGAATTTTGAAGATGTATGAACCCTGTCTAGTTATGAAAGTTTTGATCCTAAGGAGACTGAAGAAATCTTTGTTCCACCTGAGGCATTTGATATGGAAGAGAACTTGTTCTGAAATGTGGATTATCATAACTTTGTCAGCGATACAGGCTAACCGAGGAATTAGCGTTCCGCTTGAAACCGTGAAAGCGATTACAACATGGTATTATTTCAACAAGTTTTAATATGATATGATGAAGTTGATAACAGTCTTGTATTTTTTTCAAATGTATGTCTTAACTATTATTATCAACCAAGGGATTGGAGGTTATTCTTGGATGGATCGAGTAAAAGTAAAAATACATTATCAATAGTCATTCTTCTTAGGCCATAAAGCTGTAATATTATACAATAACAATCATTTTACATCAGTTTCCACAGCGTACGCATATAAGACATTCCATAACTCCTCCTCGATTTTAACAAATCTGTTCCTATTTTGCTGGCCTTAAAAAAATTAAAAAAAAACAAATAGATTTTCTATAAAGTAGCACAATACGAGCCAATAAAGAAACAATTGGTAATTTATTTTCAAATGTTTTCAATCTCGATTCTTTAAAAGGTTGTGCAATTCAAAATTGTTTTAACGTGCTAAGGAATCGTAATTTCTGGTCTAGTCTACACCGTTTACAATTTAAAAATCGGTGCCAGAAACTTAGTGTAAAAATTTGTCCTCCGTTCTTTTGCACAAAGTGGTTTTTGCGCTCACTTTTGATTTCGAGGGTGTAATAGAATTTTTAAAAGGGCCAAATTTATCTACTCGAGGACTCGTTAAGAGTATTGGATTTTGTCGCAGTGTAATTAATACTTTTTTGCTAAAGTACGGTTTATATTGAGAAAAGAAACATTTTGATTTTAGGCGTTGTTACCAAAGAGCTGTATGTAATGTGACGCTCAGCTAAATTTAATGCCCTGACAATGTCAAAACTAAGAATCATTTTAAGCCGGTTTGTGAATCTCGGTCACAAACCTCTTATTTGAATACAGGTTGCATAAACAGATGATAATAATTTTTTCTAACTAACTTGACATGAGACGACGGAAATTCGTTCTAAATATCTATAATTCTTTATTTCACAGAACCCAATTAAAGCCTGTAATAAAGGTAATGGATTAAAATAGTATCAAGCCGTATAATTATCATTTTTTTCTACTGCAAGCGACAAGTTCGATGGGCTTCATTTTACATACCACGATACTAAAACGCTATAAAATGCTCCTTTGTTAACTGTTTTTTTTTTGTTTTTTGGTTTAAAGGGCTTGTCCCTTCAGGGGACCTTACATAGGCAGACATATTTATATACATTTCTCAATTTTCTCACACACACTATGACAAACTCCTTACATTAAAACAACAATGGTTTTAAGTGAACGCAGTTGATGACCATTATATTTGTATTACGGCCTCGCTGTTGTTGTAACAGTTAGTAATTTGAACATTAAACGACCATTATAGAAAATTCTTAGAATGTAATTTGAAACTTCGTTATTGTGTAAGTATTTAAATTGTTGACTGCATACATACCCAACTGCATACATATACACATGCAAGTAGAATGAAGTTTTTTATTTGAAGGCTTACTGGCATTTACTTGAATTAAATGACTTTGAGTCGCCTCAATACATCGATTTATGGCGGACACACATACACATGCATACCTGCCTAAGTACACAATACACTTTCATACATGTACATACATTCATGGCATGATGTTGAAACATAATTTATATAAACAATTATATTACTTTGCATTTAAATAAAATTCGTATGTTGAAGGAATGCAGCGATATGTGGCGAATTGGTTGGAAATAATAAATAATTCACCCATCGACAGTTACGCCTTCAAATCAAATTATATACGAATTACGAGCTAAGAAAGAAAGTCACACATACAGAGACACACACACACACATCTACAACCGACAGTAAACGAATTCCAAACCAAAAATTTCCTCAATTAGCGGTGCAGCTAATGGGAGTTTTGTTTTTTTCTTTTTTGATGATTTGCAGTATTTGAAAAGTTTTTCTAAAAAGAAATTAGTCTTGGCAAATTATTAGTTGTAAGCGCAAAAATGGATTCCATGTAAACTAGCGACGAGCAGAGCAGAAAGCAAATATTTTCAAGATATTTGTTTTAAAAAATAATTTCTTTGAATATATTTTTTCATAAAGTGAAATTTTATTACTTCTTAATTTGATTGAGGTGGCTTAATGTCGTTATTTTTTGAGGTCAATTTTTAAAAGATGCTTTTTTAAATAGGATTTAAAATTTAATTTTTTTTCTTACTACTAAAATAACCG